>VXBH01001518.1:136695-189697 GCA_013400035.1 Rynchops niger | reverse complement strand
CTTTACACAAAGAGCGCCGTTCTCGCAGACAAAGCATCCCGCGGCATTGTCACCAGCGCTGCTCCTCCCTGCTCCCGGGCCCTGGCTTTGCTCCTCCGCGGCCGCTTTTCCCCCCGGGAAGGTGGCGAGGGCTCGGACTCCGGAGCCGGTGTCGCCCAGCCAGGCTTTTGGGGCATTTGGGGTCGGCAACAGGCTCCTGCTGGAGGAAACCCAAGGGAGCGTGGCCTGGCAGGTACCTGGGAGACCCGGGATCTCCGCTCTTCTCCGTCTCCCCTCAGAAGAGCAGTCCCGGCACCGGGCAGCCCCGCTCACAGCTGGAGGACAAAGTACGGCCAGGGCGATCGGCAGGAGAAATGAGCAGGGCAACGTTTCCTCCTCCTTTGGGTTTCATTGCACTGAAAGCTGGTGCTTTTCTTCTGCAGGCGAACGGGTACATGACTCAAATACGTCTTTGCTCTCCCACCCGCATCTCCTCTAGTTCTGCTAATGAAAAGGATACAGCAGCATGCAGACTCACTAGGCATTTTCATATAACCCCTGCTGAAGACTTACTAAGATCCTCTCTACTGCAAAATACCGTTTGCATTGTGGGGGCAGAACAGCAGGGAAAAGGAGGTTTTGGACCATCTGTGTTTAACAGAAGTCCCGCGGTGCTAACCTTGCACTGGCAATAGCGGAGATGGACCAAAGAAGAGCAAACAGTCCCCACAGCCCTGCTCTCCCAGGTTTTCCCATGTACAAGACCCAACCTTCCTACAGCACAAACTAGGGTGGCAGTCGCTGGGCGACGCACCTTTGGAGCCCATCACCCATGCATGGGCTGCCGGGGGATCAAATTCCATCACAGCAGCCTCCAGGGAGGTCTCTAGAAAAGGCTGGATCATGCAAAAGCACAGAGCGCTGCACCCCTTCTGCATGCTCCTTGCTGGCAGCACAGTGCGCCAAATACAGCATGCCACAGTCACGCAAGCGATTTTCCCTGACTCCAGTCCACTCTGTGATTTTCCAGCATCTGAGCTCGTGTGCAAAGTGAATAGGTTTTTAACTGTAAAATAGAGACAGGTATAGGATATATGCAGCTAGTGGATGACGTATCTCCACTAAACAGCCTGGTTTAAACTAATAACATCATGTAGTGCATCCTGCCGCCTACATCTTCTGATTCAGGTTTCTCGCCTTACTGCAGCTTTGTATTCGTGGGCATCCTGTGCTGAAGGCAGCCAGCATTCTGTGAGACCCCACCAGGGACCACAAAAACAGGTGGCTCTGGCCGCACTAGGGAACAAAGCGCAACATTTCTCACCGGCGCAGCCACTTGTTCAGTTGCAGCGAGGATGCCTCGATGCAGATTAGGAACCGGCGCTCACATCGGTGAAATGTAAGTGGCGGCTGGAGCCTCATCTGTGCTAAGGATCCTGCCAGCACAGCTGTACCACTGACAGCAGTGGAATATTTTGCTCAAGTTCTCTAGAGGAATCAAAGCCTGTATTTTCTGTCTCTGGCTCTCTCTTGTTCTGTTGCTCCTCGCTCATTAAAAGAAAAGTCAGCCACACAAAGCACATGGTTGCTCTCTCTGTTTAAAAAAAAAAAAAAAAAAAAAAAGTTTGGGGTAAAAAACCATCAGCCAAAGCTGTTTTGAAGTCAGAGGCGTGTAAACAGTACCTGGAACTAAGTGGAATAATAACAATAATAATTAGTCCTTTTGTGTCATAAATATGTGCATTGCTATCTGCTGTTTCATTATGAGGCAGCACAACTTCTGAGAATGTGCCCGATGAATATTTGGGGGAACTCAGTCTCCAGCCGCCGCAGCGTACGGCAGCACTGCTGCCCCTGGCTCCTCCGGCTCGCTTACGTAACCCAAATCACAAGTTGGAGCCCAAATTACAAAGCGTAAGCATGTGTATAATATTAAGCATGTAAATGGTGCCTGAAATTACTATCCTTTTCCTGCAGGTCTGGCTTTAATCTATTAGTATTTTTACTTCTGCAGTTCTATCGATTTCAACGTGCGCTGGTGCCATGCGTAGCGTAATCAAGCCTAACCCCTTGAAAACCCCACCATCAAGGCATGAACCCAAAGTTGACTCAGACAGGCCAAAATCATTCCGGTTGCAGGCAGGTGTAGTTCAAATGAGTTTGACTACCGGATCTCGAGTGTATGCAGCGTTAAGAAATATACAGAAAGCAGAATATAATGTTGCTGTGGCTGCTTTGCAGAGCAGGCGGAGCGGCAGGGTTTTGCACCCCAGCCCAAGGCACAGGTCAGCAATCTCCTTCCTTTGCGTTTTCCCTCTTTCTTAGAGACTATTTTCGCCATTAACATGCTGAGCCGCTTTCTGGAGTTTTAAGGTGTCGGGCGCTGATACAGTCAGCGCCTCTGGTATCTGTTTAATCCAATAACATAACTCTTTTTTAATCTCCACGTCTGGGTCACAGGGTTTAAAAAAGACACTGGGCCAAATCCCCGGCTTGGCTACAACGTGTGGAAAGCTACCGAGAAGGCACGGAAGTCCGAAGAGATCCGCTGTGTTTGCACCCTGTAAGAGGGGGCTCGAGGGGCAGGGATGTGAGTGCCTGATTTCGCAGATGGATGCATACTAACACGAGAGCGCGGCAGAGTTAGATCACGTTTCTATCAGGTGGGGCGGATGGAGGGAGGGATGTCGCACCGAGATCTAAAGCGTGCTCATCAGCAAATTCTCATTCATTCTGAAATCAAAATGGATTTAGTATTTCTTGCATTTTCAGGAGAAAAACCTGTTTCTTTTCAAAGTGTGGCTGCTGAAAGGAACATGATGGTGGACTAGATGATCGGAAAGGTCCCTTCCAACATAGTCACTTCTATGATTCTGTGATGTTTCACAGACTCAAGACCAAGGCGGGGCAAGAACAAGGAGAAGGTTTTGCAGGGATTAGGGAGACTTCATACATAAATGTTAAAACGAAAACAGCAAAATCTATCGAGGCGCAAAGTCCAGCAGAAATCTAGGGCCCAAGCGGACAGCGCTGCCTGTAAAGAAGGATATAAGCAAGAAGGGCAAAAAGACGGTCTGAAAAAGTCCATCGCATTAACGATTCTCCAAACACAGACTTCCTACACAAAGCTATGCGGGGGCAACCTTTGGGGTTCCCCTGTATGGCAAAGGATCCTGAGCTTGAAAAAGGGAGGCAGATTTTGTGAGGGATTTACACGTCGTGCAGTGACTCTGGTTTGCAGATTTTAAGCATTACTAAACCAGGGAACAGAACTGTTGCTAGTGCTATTACGTACCAGGATATCTCGCTAATCCACACAATCCACTAAATTGCTGCAGTTTTAGTCTGTGTTTGTTTTAGATGAAATTATGGCCTGGACAGTTAATTTTTTCTTAGTTTATCCATTTAAATCATATATAAATAAGGTATCAAACAGAAATCAAAACATGCCCCGTGGTTTTGGTACACTCCCCATCATGTGAACCTGCCGGCGATGGGGTCCCGCACCCAGTTTCCAAACCAAACCCAAAGCCAACTAAAAACCGCAGGTCTTTGCTAAGTAGCCCCATTGGTTTTAAATTCCATGAAGAATGTGATTTTAATACTACAGGTGGCATAATTTGCTTATATTTGAGAGTGCCTAGCCATCATGGGATTGTCTCCACTGGTCCTTCCCTTACATCAAGCTAATTACACATTCACTTGCGGCATTCAGCAAGTCTGAAAGGCTGGAGCGGGTCCTGTCCCAACACCAGTCGAAGTTAGAAATGGCTGTTCCTTCACCGGGGCTGATTCCTGAAGTGAGGAGCAAGCCCAGAGGAACCAAACAGCCTGGAACCAAAGTGGTCGTGCTGGCTTTTGGAAGAAGTAAAGTGTCCCAAGGTATTGAGAGTCAGCTACCTGGAAATAAACCACTCTCGTATATCCAAAGGTTTTCACTGGGGTTTTCAAGAGCTCCTGAGCAATTTAAAGTCCTTGAAAGGAATGTACTATAGAATGAAAAATATAGGTAGTATTAAAAGAATGTCTCCAAACTGAATGCCAGACAGTTTCATAAAAATGAGCTAAAAACCAATAACAGGTACTCTGTCTCCCGCTGGATGCTGTACGAACCGTGTGTTTTGCATTTCTGGAGTCGCTTCTAAACCCGTGGTTTTTTTCTTCATCGTTGCTGTTGGGAAAAACAGTAAAAGAACTATGCATAAATGAGGTTAAAGTAATCTAATTAAAGAAATAAACAGCGTGCTTTCATCTTCAATTCGTATCCAGCCATTTGGGATCGAACTTTAAAAAAAAAAATGGTAAAAATTCAGAAAGGATTTTGAAGGACGACTGTTTCCCTTTAAGATTAATGATAAACATACTTGTGTGTTCAAGGGAGAATAGATCCAGTGTTATGTAACAGGATAAAGAAACAAAATCCTTTTTCCTTAAATTAAAATAACCAGTATGTGCGTGGATTTTAGTCAATCGCCGAAAATTCAGGAAACCCATTTTCTTTCTTTCTACAACTGCATTCCACATGCTAAAATTGACGTCTTCTAACTTTTAAACAGAATCACAGCAACTAAAGACGAAAAGGATTTGTTTGTTCTCTTCGACCAGGCTTTGCCAGGAGAGGATTGTTCCCCGAGGAAAATTCTGCAGCACTTGGCGTTGTGCAAAATTCCAAAGTTGTGCTCATCTTTTTATTTTATGTGGCATTAGTAAATCCAGTTATTGCACTTGCCAGTTTTCTTCTTTATAATCTGCTTACCTAGTACTAGATGTATGGTAACTTATCTCTTTTAATAATTTTTTGCCTGAACTAAAGATTACATAAGAGTTCTTATCAAATCTTGCAACGCCTGCCTAAATTTGCCAAAAATGGGACAAGATCAACAGGTAGCGGATTTTTTTTTTAACGTTGGCATTGTTCTGTGCTGGCTCAATCATATAAAATTTGCAAAAAAAAAAAAAAAAAAAAAAAANACAAAACAAAACCCACAAAAGAAAATAATGTTCTGCTACATAACCTGCATTTTCCACTTCTGTATTTTACAAGAGCGCTCGTAGCAGAACTTCTGCATCAGGATTTGAGACATACAGTTCCTCTTTATCACATGAATTCAATTTTCCAAAAGAAGGCAAACGATACTATTAATAACCAAGATACAAGCCCTGAAAAGGCTAAGTCTCTGAACGTACTTGCTGGAAAAAAGGAAAAAAAAAAAAAAAGTCATCTTGTTGGATCTAATTCTGGAGTCATTATTTGACACAATGCAGAACAGTTTGAGATTTGCACAGAAAGGCACTGCTGAGTTAAGGTGATACTCACTCTTGCATGAAAGAAGCACCCATGTGCTCCACTGAGCTACTCGGAGCTTTGTCTGCAGACCAAAGTAAATCCTGCTTATGTTAGCATGTCCTTGCACATGTCCACGCTTAATGTTTTCAGTCCTAAGTAAAGCTTCGAGTCTGGGCAGTTGAAGTGACATTCCCTCAGCGGAGTAAGTCCTCTGTTAGCGCTGCTGCGGTAGCACAAGGTGTGCTTGAAGACGATGCACATCTGGAACGTGCCTCTTCCCCTGCTAATAACATACGTAACATCCCTGCAGCTAAATATTCTGCTGCTGCCTGGCCTGTAGAGCAAATTCCGTGGCCTCACAAGCAGAAGAGCTCCTGCAAAGCCGAGATGGTTACGCGGCTGCTGCAAAGGTGATCTGGAAGCTGGGAAGCCATAGGAGATGTAGGCGGGAAGGTGCACGTGAAGCTGTGGCAGACCCGCTCTGGAAGCAGTAAAAGGTCAGCAGGGTCCGAGGCTGCTGTGCAGAGCCACTTCCATTCCGTTTGGAGCTGGGCAGGCTTGGCCTGACCACATCCCCGGTGGCAGCGGGCATCGCAGTGGAAAATAGTCCAGAAATTTATGGTGGTGAGCTCACCGATGCAGTCGAGCCCTCTGGACTTACGTGACTGATCCAGACAAGCCGACGGATTAAACTCACCGAAGAGGAAGAGGAGTGAATTCATACATGCTCATATTTCTTTTTATTTGCTTATGGGTCCCTCTGCTCCCTTCCCTCTCAAAGTGACGGTGAAACACTTACGAAGAGAGTATAAAAAATGATTTTAAAGTACCTGGTTTATTCTGACAAATTACACTGGCAGGTGTAGGCAAACACGAAGAGACAATACTGTAAGAAACAAAACCATTCCCAAATGCATGCTTTTACTGGTTCAAACAGATAGAGTTTCTAGCTAGGTGAATTAATGCACTGCAAGCAGAGAGAGAAAGGGCATCAAATGCTGGAGCGTCCAGAAAAAAATAGAAAATTTCAAATAAACCCTGCAAGCTATCCAGTAACTGCTCATCCAGTTACATGATTTTAATTAACAAAAACTGGAAAGCAAACATGTAATATAAACTTAAAAACACAGCGCTTTGGTTTTCCAGACTACCATTCCAAAATGCAAAACAAATTGCTTGCATCTGGTGGCCGGGGAGGCAGCGCTCGGGGAGCTTTGCTTTCCGCCGGCAGAGCGGCATCCGCTCCACTTCCCCGCTATGGCGGTTCGGACCGCCCCGGGCACGTCCATGCCCGCCGTCCTCTGGCACAGCCCGGGCACAAACATGTCCCGCATTGCCCACGTGCTCCCAGGAGGATGCCTGGGCTTTCACCTCCACGGGAGCACGTCGCTGCGGAGGGCAGCGATGTCAGGCCGGTGGCTTGCAGGCTTGGGTGACCTTGAGCCTCCCTAAGCAGTTACCTTTTCTGGCCCTTTGGCATGCTCTCAAGTGATCTTTCAGCCAGAACCTCCGCTGCCTAAAATAAATTCAGCAATATTCACTGCGGCATCCCTGCGCTTCTCTTTCGGGATACCTGACTCTTATCTCCCAACCTGGGCAGATACAGGTTTTGGAAAGTTTGGCCGGGTGCTTCCCGGGCAGCGCACTCCCGACTGGCCCGAGGCCAGGGTGACTCACTCGCGGTTGTTATGAGGAAAGGCAGAATTTTAGGGAGTTTTCTTGCCTGTCCTTATATGCTAATGGCGTGTGTATCTGCGGTGTTCTTTAGAAGCGGCCTTGACAACGGTATTTTTACGAGGTGTTTCCCCCCCACCTCCTGAGAGACTGTCCTGCTGAGGAAGAAGAGAAGCTGGAGTGAGGGGTTTTTCTTCCCTGACCTTTCTCAAGAAGCTTTCGGAGTGGCGCCTGTGGCAGAAGGGGCTGGTGGCGAGGGACAGAGCTGCCGAGGCCCCGGCAGCCCCATGGATCCGGATCAAGCAAACACAAATGCTAAGGAGAAAAAAAAAAAAATGCCCAAATACCCATGCACTGGCAGCCTCACCCTGCCCGGCCAAGGCATGCTGCATTCCCAGCCTTCCTCTCGACGGCCCAGCATGTCGCCATCGAGTCTCTCCTCCGCCTAGGCCCCGCCAGAAATAAGGAGAGTCGACAGGACTGACGGACACGACCGGGGATTCAGAAGCAGCCACCACTTTGTGTTTTGGCTCCTTACTGGTTTTAGAAACACTTCTCTTTCTGAAAATTGTGTGTTATTTGCTGTTCCTTAAAAAAAAAAAAAAAAAAAAATGACATCAGATCTTCCCTTCACATGCGGTTAATAAAATTTGCTAGCGGTTTATTTAAAATGCCGATCTAAGCAAAGCAGCGTGTAATCACAAAGCCGCGTTAACATAGAGCGATACACAACATGAGCTCGTAAGGCTGCCCTCAAGCCACCCGGGACTCTCTCGATTACCTCGGGCTCAGGTTTGTGAGGAGCACAGGAGCCCCTTGGCCCTGCAGCTATTGTGTCGGACATGGTGGGGGTCTTTGCCTCCCAGAGACCCACCGACACAGGAGATCACACCGGGATCCTTCCAGTCCGGCAACTACGCACTCAGATAGGACTGTCCCCGAAACGGGCATGTTTTCCCTGCCGGGTGCCCAGTCCTGGTCCCGGCACAATTTTTTCTTACTGTCTTTGTCACCCAAAGACCTGAAGTTTTACTCCTTCATGTTTGCCTGTCGGGCTCGTTAGGTTCATGGAGGGAAGTGTGAAAACTTGTCCCCAGGCTCCCACATTTCCTTGGGAAGCACATCCCAGCGACCTGCGGAGCGGCCAAAGCGGGTTGGGGATGCCCTCGGTGCTCACAAAGACACCCTTGGTCTGTGTCACCCCGCAGATAGAGCCGGCGGGGGGCCTTGGAGGGGGAGCTGATGGCGGGGCTGTGTGGCCGGGCTGCGTTGCAGCAGAAACTGGGTGTCATCCGGGGCATCATCCGAGGCCCTGGAGTCACCCGGTGATGGAGCCGAGTAAATCACTGAGCAGAGGCTCACACCGGAGGGTGTGGTGGGCCCCTGGGAGCTTTTCCATCCAATGCCCCCAGAGGTCCTGCGAAGCTGTGCAGAGGCTGGGATGGTGTTTATGGAGGCTGGGATGGTGTTTATGGAGGCTGGGATGGTGTTTACGGAGGCACATCCAGTGGCCTGCCAGAGCTAGGGGCACGGACACCGTCTCCAGCCAGAGTAGCGGACGCTGCCACATGCCCGCTCCACCTGGCTTAAACTCAGGTTTTCCCCTCAAGCTGAATTCATGCCACCCTGGAGCTCCTGGCAGCTTTGCAAATGTTGCTGCCTGAATTTCACTTCCCTACTGGGAGACTAAGCTCCCAGTTCTCCCAGTAAGATACGGGTTTGAATCCAGGTCACGTTTCTGCTGTTCTCCCCCAGCATCACAGCTGTTTGCTCCAAACATCAAGATATTTTTGTGAGAGCAAAAGCATGAATTATTTCAAACTTGCCTCAGGATGAATTTTCAAGGGTACTGCGGAGACTGTTTCCACAACAAAACAGGAGCTCTTCTCCTGCTGAACTGTTCGTGTTACTTTCATGAACGCTAGAAAAGAGGCTGGCTTTTTACAAATGTCTGCAGATATCTGGAATGGGAATTTGTTTCCATTAAATCCTTTGGAAGCCGTTGTTGTTGTTGTTGTTGTTGTTGATGTTGTTGTCTAATCTGACCGAAAGTTCAATTTGGCAATTTTTATTAGACCTTGCTTTTAGGTATAGGCAATTAGCTTAACAAAACAGCAGATAGGATCTCTGCTGTGTTTGCAATGCCTGTTGCTCTCATTCTTACCTGGTGGGAAATAGTTTTGGAGGAGCAGAGCCACATCTTTGTAGCTGTTTACATTACATTTCTGACAGAGCTCCACCCTGCTTTCCCCATTTGTACTTTGTTTTTCATGAATAAAGGTCATGGCATTGGCATCACAAAAAATATTGTTGCTGTAGAAGGAATTCAGCTGTCCCCTCTGGGTTATAAAACAAATCGCATGACAGGACAGTAATGCACTGAAACCTCGGCAGGGCAGAAATCAGAGATGGAAGGGAAGCCTAAGACCCATGGAGATGTCTGCAGACCTCCGGCATCCCACAAGTGCTGGGCTGCTGCACACTGCACAGTCTAATATTTTGCACAGCCTGGTTTTCAGCGTACCCCAGCGGCTGGCAGAGGGTCTGTGGTGGGTACCTGCCTCCCAGCCTCACAGGTCACGCTGCTGGAACTTGTTTTCTAATAGTCAAAGGGCATTTTCTTTGCATCGATGTCTTACCATTAGTCCAACACCTTCCTGCCACCGCTGGTGGGCCAGGGGACGTGGTTACGAGACACCTGCCCCCGCTTTGGGGAGCTGCACAAGGGAGTGCTCTGGCGAGGGCTCCCTGGTGACAGCAACTAGTTTAAGTCACTGGCTTGCGTGGGACATGGTTGTATCCCAGCTACACTCTACATCTTTTTGGCCATGTTGTATCTAGATCAGGGGATAAATATATAGTAACTACATCCCTTGCCTCAGCTATAAAGGAAATAACATCTTTCCCATGTTTCTGTATAAAGATCCACGCTGACCTCCATGTTTGTGCTCATGCCAAATCACCACTTGCCTTTTGGTTCAAAAATCATTCTTCTAGTCTTCCGTTATGGGTGAGTCTCTCAAGCTCTCTGACGTTTTTTATTCCTTCCGGTCGGCTGATGTTTTCTAGCAAGGTGATACTTTAACTAGCTGCAATATTCCAGGACCATTTTCATTACCAATGCTCGCAGAAACACACACCAGAATTTACGGTCCATATTTTTATGATTCTCTTGGCATATACCAAAATCTGAATTGTTCTGAGAATATGAGGGGAAACCAGCAGAAGTTGCTGTATTTATTGTTACAGCCAAGGACACGCGACAGCCGAAGAGCAAAAGCTCAACATCAAAAGCACTGGGAACGCTTTTAGCAGGAACACTACTCAAGTAACCCCCAATTCACAGAATTCAGTAGGAAATGTATTGGAAAAGAAACCCCAGGTTAAGCAGATCCTGAACTTTCCTTCTCAGGAATGCACCAATACAATTGTGTAGTAAACCAAATTCTACAGAAATGGTTAGGGATTTCATTAGTAAACAGCCTAGACGTGAATTCCTTGCTTTTTCTTGGCTAAAGTCTCATGGAAGATATGCTTGAAACCGAGAACTGTCTGAATAATAATGAACACTAGTTCTTACACCGTGTTTTAGCATAATCCCAGAAATTATAATTTAAGGAGTGCAGATCTTCCTTGTTGCAAAGCCCTCGGGATTCGTGTGTCAATAGCCAGTCATCAGATAAAATAGAAGCAATTAATAAAGTATTTCATCGTTAGAAAAATTTCCAACACCGGAAGGTTTTGCAAATCACCCAGCAGGTTTTGCACATCCTCTGTCATTTGAGATTTTGTCAGTAATGAAAGCTAAATGAATGGTAAATAGAAGTATAAGGCTTAAAACAACGTCACACAGGCTCAGTGTGCACAGAAATAGTATTTTAAGTGAATTGTTAAAATTTAAACAAAATTGTTTATTCTCTTTATAAAGCAGTCTCCTCTTGATTACTAACAGAATGAAAGCTGCCTCAAAAATAAAGAGGTTTTTAAATGTACGACCATCGCGCTCCTATTTTCCCGTAGCTTTGACTAAGAAGTGGTTGCAGTTACATCCCCATTTAAGGTTTCCACACCTCTTAGTACTCTGCGTTGTATTTCCTCCATGAAGTTTCACAACTTCTGCTAACCACGTCGGCCTGGGCGGCCTGCAGAGCACATGTACGCTCTATAGGAAGTGGTTTTGGCGTTGCTCTAGCAACCTTAAATCAGTACTGAGTAAGCAGAGGTGCTGCTCAGCAGAGAAATAACATCAAACACAATTATTAAGAATGGAGGCAGCAGTTGCGATGATGAAGGCTAATACCCTCCAAAGAAACTGCAATTCTGTCTCTTTTACTCCTCCCCTGCATTTTAATTTGGTATAATTTCGAGTCCTGGCGCTGCTTGTCGCAGTGCACTCTCCACGACTGAGGAACCGTCCTTTCCTTTGCTCACAGTGTCCCCAGATAGGAACTAAGAGTGGATAACAAATCCTCTGTGGTAACGTAAAGGGAGAAGGATCTCACCCCACTGCAGAATCCAGGTCCTCTTTTGCTTTAATAAATTAATTCTCTCTTTTTTTCTTTTCTTTTTTTTTTTTTTTTTTAAGGTTTTTAATGTGAAACTCCTTTAATTCACACTTGTAAAGCATTTAGGGATCATCTGATGAAAAGTCCTAAAGAAACACAAGGTATCGCTGCTGCTTGGGTTGCAAAGCTCGGGCTCAAGCTCTGAAAAGAGAAGCGTGCTTAGAACACAGTGGTTTTGAACACAAAGCCAAATCATGGCAATGCACGCTGACAAACACTTCATCTGCCTGCCGCCATTTACGTTTTTCAAATACACATGGAGTACTGTCGAGCACCTTGGCTACCTTTGTCTGTCACTGAGACAAGTCTATTTAAGCTTTCTTCAAAACTAGTCCCTGCTGCCGCTCAGGTATTTCTTACTGTTGCTTCTGCTGCCATTCATGTTTGAATTGTTTTCAGTTTGCAAGCATTTTTCTGGTACCAAAGCTGAACAGAATATTTCAGGCAGTTGTCCAAGGGCCTTGAAAGAAAATCTAAAACTCCGTCCTCCATGACTTTTACATAGTCAACCCATACTTCAGACCTTGTTTTAGGCCCACACAAGAAAGGCTTTGCCATCTCTGATCAGGTTTGGTTCTTTCTTTCCCCTTTGGTTTTGATGTTTTCCAGTTTTCTGGATAGATTTCACACAGCTTGCCACCACAGTTCTAGTGGACAGTAAAAAAATGTATGGGAACTCCTCCAAAGTACGTGTTTGCAAGGAGTGCTATGCCAGGAACATCATTACCAGAGTCCCAGTAACAAATCCAGAACTGATGCCATAACTTTTATGTGTATCAGGGGCACTGAAACCCATGCTGAAATACTTGGCAAGTCTGCCCTTAAATTAGGATATATTCTATTGATATTGGCTGCGATCGACCACAACATTCCTTGGTTTTGAGGTAGTATTTCTGAAGGGGGAGGGTTTGCGATGCCAGTTCTTGTCATGTTTTCCTGTCTCACCCTATCTCCAAGCCCAGCTAATCTGATGATATCCAACTGTCCTAATGAGCTGCATCTACTTCTAGACTGAAGCGTTGACAGCTGCCTGTCCTATTGCCAACAAAAACTTCTGAGACAACTGTATCTCATTCCTGCAAGTACGCAAATTGCCTAGTTTCCAGCCCAAATATGAGACATAATGATACATCTTTTCATTGATCCAGGTCTAAAAAAAGGTGTGTCAAGAATGCACTCAATCATTTCCTCACGTGCAGTTTAATCCCTCAGCTGGAAAAGAGGTTTCTGTATACTGGTTACAGAGGAGAAATCAAGGGCTTGTGTCCCTTACAGTCACACGGGCTAAGGTCAGTGAGAAGGACATGTTCCTCCAATTAACGTTGGCATGTGTTTACTTATATTTTTATACATTGCTAATTCTCCCATTTGCTGCTCTTGGATTCAGAGCACATGGCAAGAGCTTCAGCTTGTTCTTACTCAGGTAGGATTCAATGCCCTTAAATCTTCACCGAGACCCAGCCCATCTCACACACACGGGACTCACTTTCTTCCCCACAGATAAAGCCCAAAGCTGACGGACCCGAAGGCTCGTGAGGGTTTCCTTCCACGGGACTCCCCAGGTCCAGAGCCCCGAAACTGGGTAATAGGTGAGCAGATAAGACCAGGCTCCCAACAAGCCATTAAAAACTAGTCACAGCCTTCTAGAGAGCAAGCTAACTAAAACAGAGAATGAATTTGCAGGGTAAGTTTTGTCTTGGGTGACTTCAGTGACCACAGGAACAGGAGACGGCAATCCCCAGACAAAGACAGAGAAGAGACACACAGGAACACTGCTCGTGATCCAAATGTGGTCAGAATAAATAGAAGCAACACCTCCACTGACAACCCATCAGGGCAGCTCTTCTCCAGGCAGAAGTAATAGTTCTCTTTGTCAATAGAAAAACCCACATCTACCCTCTGCCCCTCATAACTTTTACGACTTGTCAGATTCCAGGAATCATGGAAAATGCTACCGAGTCGGGGGCCAAGGAGCAGAAAAACTAGGGGAAGCACGTCTCGTCCCGGCAGACTCCTGTAGCAGCCCAGGTCACCGGCGTGGCCTCTCCCATGCCAGCCTTTCCCACTCTTTTCACAGCTGAAGGTGGGACCCGTTGCTCCAATTCTGCTTTTCCTCAGTAAGTTCCTCACACACATACAAGCACAAAAACTCAAGACACTTACTAAGACCAGGCTGGGAAGAAAGAAAGAGAGAGTTTGTTATTGTTCGATGGTTTTTCTTTTTTTTTTTTCTAATTCTTGTGATGTGCTCAAACATTACGACAGTGGAGACCGTATAAGTAGCTAGATTAGAGCAACAGACATAACAGTGGTATTGGATACAGAAATAGCCGCCATTGCCAGTTCCATGGAAAGAGAGGACAAACGAATAAACATTGATGATAACATCTGAAACCACCAGGCTTGGAAAAGCCTCTTTATTTTAGGAATAATCCCCTGAAAGATGCCAGGGCTAGATCTGACCAGCTCTGACTTTTTCTCAGGAGTATAATTCCCATTGAGGAAGAAAAGGATGTTGAGGGTGGATAAATCCAGGAACCTTCTGTGCCATCATCTTTAGTCACTAAGCTCTAGGGACAAATACAAGGGTTTGGTTGGTTGGTTGGGCTTATTTTTGTTTTTATTTTAAATCTGTAGTTTTTCCTAGGCATTTTCTTTCCACATGTTTTTCATGCTGAAAAACTGCATGCAGTCCCAGGCTGACATACAAATTGAATGCAAAGGCAAGCAAAAAATCCAAATAGGTCTATCTCTCAATATCTCTTAAGTAAAAGGTGGTCTCACGTCTACAGGACCTCCTCCCCTGTTAGCAGATCTAACACACTGTCAAGAATAAGGCAACGAAGAATCCAGAAGGACACGGTAAGCACGTTGACTGAATGTCAGTGCGACTATACAATAAGTCCTACCCCAGCCTATGGGACTGGAAAGGTATTTTTGGTGTCTGATATAATTTAGGAAGATGTTTCTGACAGAACACAGGCTGTGCCATTCCAGGGAGGGAGCAACTGGCTTCTTTAGGATTACTGAAAACTTACTAAATAAGAAACTTTCTGTATTTCTTCACAGCTGGGGAGCAATCATTGCAACACAATTAGAAAAGCTGGAGGCTGAAAGAACAGAAATGCTCTGATTTGACCCAAATTATTTACGTTATAGCTAGTGTGTTCAGAACACATCTGGGTTCTGTGAAGTGCAAGACACTGTGTATCTCTGTCTGCCTCAGCAATATTTTCAATATTTTGAGCTTTACATTGAGCTGAGTGCTCAAATCCTGGGAGGCAGCATTGGGAGGCCAATCCCTTGGGACATCCTTGGTGTCAAATTCTTTGAGGATACTTGAGTAGACTATGCAAAGGGATCACTTAATGTGTCTCAGGGAGGTGACATTTACCTTCTTGTAGGGCACGAGGAAGACCATACATTGTAAAACTGTGCCCAATTTTGGTTTCCTCAGCAAAACAGAAGTACTAAAAAATAAATCCAAGCATGATTGCAATGCAGTTTTAAGAGGCTTGAGATTCTCATTCAAGATGGGGATGCCAAAAATACACAGTAAGGGTGAAATGCCGGCACCATGAAAATCAGCAAGAAAATCTCCTAGTGACTGCATTGGGACTGTACCCATACAGTTTATCCAGACAAAGACAGTATAAACACCAGAGGCTCAATTGTCCCTGAGCTAACAGCGCTCAGTTGTTTAAGCGCAGGAAACGGCCCACCCTTTTCCCACCTTTGTACACCCAGGCAGGGGTCAGACGCAGTGTAGCTGCCATAAGGGCAAGGCTGATCCAAGTTAATGTCTGGCATAGGGTGACCAAGGCAGGGAGATGGCAGAACCGCTGCCCTGGTGCTCTCCGAATGACTGCAAACGGGGCAAACGTATGGTAAATCTGTGAAAATGCCCTGTGGCCAAGCAGGTACGCTCCACCGGTTGTCTTGGAGAAACTGGCTTAAACCATTGCCCAAGACACAGGTTTCTCTCTTAGAATCTAAAGTCAATACTCAGGTGAAAGAAAGGTTTCAACACTTGCCTTATAAAGGGAAGAAGTCCAAGGAAGCAAAAGTACCACTGCCATCGACACAACACATCCCGCTTCCTTCCCGTATCTTTTGCCATCACAACAGGATCCTCAAGTAATTGTTTTTAATTCAGGATTGAGGTGATTTCATCCTTCACGTTCATTACCTGAGCAAGCATGTACATACTTCTCTCGTTCTTCATATTTGTCCTGATTATTCACCTTTGGTAATGGAACATATAACAGGAGAGGGAAGGGGTGAGTTCACTGCCAGGAAGTGCCTCCGCAGGCAAAATGAAATGCAGGTACAAAAGTCAAAAACATGATGGAAGAGAAAACTATCTTTTCCTTTTTTCTTAACTTAAAAACTCAAAGCAAAATAGCTGCCCACTCCTCTACAGGGGCTCTGCACAGATGAAGCGTTGTGAAGCTCTCATCTTGGGAGTAGCGAGAGGAGGCATCAGAGCTGAATTTCCATGCTGCACAGACGTGCACACATTTAAGCCGGTTGTGGTTTTCTTAATATGCAAAGATCCCAAAGTCAGCTCTGATTCGACTCGTCAGTTCCAGCTAATTTTCAAGCTAAGGGCTCTAATAAGCAGACTCAAGAGCATCTGGGCAAATTTAGCTCCAACCAATTTGCCTCTAGAACATCCTTTGAATACATTTGCATAGTCTGTGTTCACAAAGCTACATAAAACGTGCCTTGCCAGCTGCTGGCTGGGCCTCTCGGCCTGGCATGCTGCTCTCGCCGATGAATATCCACGAAAGCCTTGAAAAAGTGCTTACAGTCATTCACCTTTCCTTTGGTTGATATTAAATGTACCCCTGCATAATGGTGTGTGACGAATGTCTGGACTAACGGTGATTTGACCACTGGGCAGGCAGCGTGCAGGCAGGGGGCTCATTGCCCCACATCACTGTGCCGCAACCTCGACCTAATGATAAGATAGCAGAGGGTAGGCACGTAGAGCCATCGCTGCCACCCGGACTTGGCTTTCCCACCGCAGCACGGTGCCAAATTTGATAGTCTCTTTGGTGATCCAGGCACATACCCATTAAGACAAGTTTATTTCAAAGAGGTCAGGTAGCAGCGGATGGGGGGTGGGAATCTTTTAGCATTCCCAAAACAGGCAGCGTTTGAATGAACAATCTACAGATGCAAACGTCAGCAGAGGTATTGGCAATACCCTGTGCTAGAGCCTTCCTGAACTTCGCGTACTCTCTGTTTGGTGCCTAATTATAGTCCTTATAGCAGTTCGTTACTTACAGCACGTTGGGATGTAGGGATCCTGGTCAGATTCGGAGTCCCGTTGTGCCAGGTGGTGCACAAAGACAAATGCCAGCTCGGGTAGATCATACGAGCTAAGGCCCTGCAAACTCTTACCCATGTGCTGAACTTTCTGTACAGCTGTAACTTCACTTGGTTCAGCCTGATCCGTGCAGATATGCAGTTCTATTGTGTTCTAGTTCATTATCTATTTAACACCTATTGAACTCTCTGCAACTGCTTAAAAGCATAAAGTAAATCATGCGCATAAATGTTTGTAGAATGTGGGGCTTAATAAAGACCAGCAGCGATAGGGGCAGAGGAAAGCTTGAGAGAGAGGGAAGATAAAAGTAACCATAAAGGGAACTTGTGATTACATAGACTAGCTACATACATAATTTGTGGGCTTCGCGGTTTGGGAATTCTGTTTGTTTGCTTAATGTAAATGAGCAAGAGAATTTAAAGAATCTCTGCCACCTACTGAAGCCGAGAACTGAAATGTTGTAGGCCTCACCCAGTGCATTTATAAGTCTTTCCTTGTCCAGCAAAACACTTGGCCATGTTTTGCGCTCTAAGAGGAGAATACCAAACAGCGTGTTTTCTGCAAGAACTGGGGGCCGCTTGCCCGCAAAGCACAAGCCCAAATGAACACGCTGTCCCTCAAATACTCCTGCACAACGAACGTAAGGAGGGGGGACTCCCGTGAGGCTTGGGGGTGTTTTTTGTTTCAATATTTGTGAACTCCTTTCTGCATTACTTGACTAGCTCTAACCAAAAGCCACCTTTGGGCATGTTCTGTATTTAGCCTCTAATTTAGACGTACCCAATTTAGATGCAAGTTCTCACCATGCATCACTTTTAGAACAAGTTTCTTTGTAAGCTGTTGACAGAAAATGTTTATAGTCCTATTATAATCGAGTCAAAAATGTGAACTGAGTAATGGATGTAATATCTTTGCCTTCAGTTTACTGGAGTTTATTTCCCTGTTGTGCAAAGTTTTGTCCAGACTTTTTAAACAAATTCGCTTTGTCTTGACTCATGCTTTTTATTCTCCGTGAAGAGTTTAACAAGCTGAAGTTTGGAGAGTTTGCAGACTGCGTCTGTTTTGGAGCGACAATATTTCCAGGGAACCAGGATTCCTAAAACCAATTATGTTAATCAGAAATGTGTTGTAACTCCTGTGCTTTGGGAACACTGAGATAACGGGTCACCTTTAACTTACTGACACACTTTGAATTTTGACTACTGAATACTTGCAACAATCTACACATCGAGTATCAGCTATTTATAGCACTTGGCAAAGAGAATAAAAAAGGTGAAACTGAAGGATTTTTTTATCAGCCCTCCACAGGTCTAAAAGTCTTATTTAACAAAGAGTTTCTATACTTGCTGAAGTTAAGCATACACTGAAGATAAGCATAAGCCTGGAAGCTTTGCTGAATTCGTACTCGGTTAGGTACGTCTTTTCAGGTTTTGCTTAATCTGGGCCACAGCTAACAGGTGAGTAGTGATACTGAGCGTAACAACCGGGACTCCGGGGAGGGTGTGGATGCTAGTTTTGACCCACTTAAATTGATCGCCATTCAAGTTTTGTGTCAGTTACAACACGTTACAAAGATAGACTCCACAAACAGGCCCAAGTTATCGTCTTGATTTAATGACACCTCACTTTCTTATAGGTCTCCAGAGCCCTTTAGCTTTTTACCTTGCCTGGTGGCTTTCTTTTCAGCCCAGGGTGCCGAGTTGGCCCATCTCATTGAATATTGATAAGTGAAACGAACAAGCCTTCCCTTTATTTAACATGGGTCTCGTTCGCTCTTCCTGGCATTGGATCATTATTACGTCTGCAGGGAGGGTTAGCTTTTAATCTGCCTGTTATTGTAACGTGTCTCCATCAAGATAGAGGCATGCCCCAGCAGGAGAAGGTGCTGTGAAAGTTCAGGTTGTTGCTGCTAGCTTCCAGCAAAGGAAATTGTTTTTCAGCCACCCATGTTGAATTGCCAGTGGCCAACACAGAAACCTTTTGTCGAACAAAAGCTACCGGACCACTGATATTTACAACACCTAAGATGCAGCCCTGCCAGACCAGCAAATCAAAGGCCACGTTTTGAATTTCCTACTGAAGGCTTGATCTTGTTAAGCTTGACTTGCCTAAGAAATCTTCCTTTGTGATATTAATGCTATTGATTTGAACATGAACCTGATCCTTTTCCTACAGAAATTCCCTCTGAATAGAGTACAGAGAAGCCAAAACTTGTGGATTACACCGGTGAAAGAATATGCTATGAAAGGGCCTTGTGGGCTTCAGGAGGAACAGAACAGAACACAGCACACAATTATCGTGCTCCAAACATAGGATCCTTCCAAACTTCCCTCTGAAGTGAGCAGGAGGGCGGTTATCAAGGCTTAAGTCAATGCTGTACTGCAACACACCTTTGCCATAACTTCGGTTGACAGTTCTCCCAGGGTACTTGCCTGGGGACAAACCACACTTTCTGAAGGCTTCTATGACCTTCACATACAGACCTCGCTCTTTCCAACAAAAGCAAACAAAGCTTCCAGTTCACGAGGAAAGACATTTAGATTATGACAACCTGCTGACATACATGATTAAAGTGTTTTTTTCAACTCAAAATAGCCAGAATACCCCTATGAAATATTCTTTCTCACACAACATGCTGTTTTCTCATTATGTGTGTTGACATTTTTCAGACTGACCTCAGCTAGATATTTTGTTCCGGAGTCCCCATTTAGTGGAACATTTAAACAATAACACTTTGAAGCATGCTCAGTCTCTCTTTTGAAGTCCATTCAGGCTCTGCCCTAGGGTCAGCAGGCGCATTCCAGCAATGATGCACGGACCATCTGCTGTACAAGTTTAAATCCCACTGGTCCTATACCTAGAGGTACTAACGTGTTGCATAACTCGCACTGAAAAACAGCCTGTCAGTTCAGACGGGGTTTGGATTTATTCCTATAGTTCTCTTATCCTCCCGCTGGAGGGCCTGCGCACAGTAACCTTTGAACGTGGTTTCTGGGGACTACAAATTAATGAGATAAATAATAAGAAATGACATTAAATTCTTGCATCCAAAGCCTTTATTTTCCTTTCCCCACCAACACCCTGGCTCTGTGATTCCCAGAGCTCGCTGTCTGGCATCTCATTTAGGTGCCTTCCTATTCCTGACTTCTCACTTAGGTGGGCTCTGTCTAAGTTACCCTAAATAGTGGTCCATAGCTTTGGGTCAATTGCTGAACAGGGGAAAACCAGGATGGTGCAATAGGAAGGGTGAATTTTCCCAGACAATGTCGATGATTCAGATGACCAATGACCATTTACTTGGGTAGGAATCTGGCATCAAAAACAGGACAAAAATCTCTGCCAAAATATGTCTTTGTCTATATATTTTATCCATTGTGCTTTAATGTTAACTAGTCATTATTAAACTTAACAATGCATTGGCTAAGGTTAATGTATTTCAGACCCAAGCACTGTTGGTCTTATTGATGCTATGTAAACATAGAGGAAGGAGTGGTCCCTGCCCTTGGGAGTTTAAAATCTAAACTTGGACAATACACTTCAAACATATGGTATATCCTGCAGGCTGAATTACCAAACTTCAATCAGCATTAGCCTTAACAATTAATTTATGTTGCACATATGTTCTGCATTTGGGGGCATCAGCCCTGATGGGCCCCTTGAAGGAAATGTGAGTGTATGTACATGCTGACCTTTTAATGATGGCAGAAGGACTCAGCAACAAGCAGGAGGCGGCCAGTCAAGACCCGTGGGATGGAGCGTGGCACGAGGATAAGCACGGGAGAGGGGCATAAATAGGGTACAAAAGAGGGAGACTTGGAAGTGGTGTGGCGTGAGTGAAGAACAGCCATAGGAGAGCAAGTTTTTCAAAGCAGCTCTAGCACGAGTTGAGCACCAAAATAAATGGGAGCATTTCCACTTTTGAGTATCTGTCACTTATTTAGATGCCTCCTTGGAAACTGAGCTCTCTGGAAAATCTGTCCTCAACGGTGGGTGCTGAGTACTAGACAATCTGGCCTGTTCATTTTCTCAGTATGTGGCTCATCTGCTCTAAGGAACAAGTCCTTCTGGAAAAGTGAAAAAAAAAAAAGGCAGAAAGAAGTGTTGGATACAGAAAAGCACACAAGCTGCCTTGTGGGCTAATGATCAAGAAAGGCAGAACAAGCAAAATTTCATAAAACAGATGAAGTCAAAAGTCTACCCACCAGGACCCCTTGCAAACATTGGAGTAGTCCAGGAAGGAGGGTGGACATGGGTTAAAGCACTGAGTAGGAGTCAGAAGACACAGATTGGCTGATTTGCTTCATCTTCCTGCTCAAAATGTTCTTATCTGTCCAAAAAAAGAAGTGGAATGAGGATATCTGCCCCACTACCCTACAGGGGAAAACTGCAAACATTAGTTAGGATCAAAATACGTCCTCAGATGGAAGAAGCAGCCCATGGGGTTGAAGGGAGATCCTCTGAGGCTTTCTGCCTCCACAAAACAGGGTTGAAAACAGCATAACAGAGCATGAAGGGACGTAAAACCGAAGAGCATAATGTGGGACACGCTCCCATGTATGCAGAAACCCAGCCCCCAGCTGCGGAGGAACATAAATCCCCCATTCATTAGCCATGCCTCATGATGGATTGTAACGTAGCGCTAATGGTGGCCAGTCAACCTTTTAGTTAGACCTTCTCAGACCTTGCTGTCACCTTGGATCCACGTGAACCAAAGTGGTCGCCTTTTGCATAATGCAACTCTCTCTTTGCGTCACCTCTAAACTTGTCCTTGAGTCTCCCTGGTGGGATCCCGTAAGAGGATTGTGTGGGCCAGGAGGGAGAAACTCCATTGTTTGAGCACAAAAAGCCACGTTCATTAGTATGCACCATCTTAGAACCAGTCATGGAAAAAAAAGAGTGGATTTGCCATTAAATCGGATATTCTTGGAGGTTTTCCTCAGCACAACTCCCTCTTTAAGCTAACAGACGCAATTGAGGGACCTGCCCAGTAATTTCTAAGCTCCAGTCCCAGGTCTGACATTAACTCTGAAGCCAATGTAATCTTCTTTTTCCCCACAATAAGGCCTCAATCCTCCACTGCCATAAATCAGCCTAACTCTTTTCGTGTAAGTTAGTCTTACCCCATTTGAAGATTTGATTCAGAAATTAGGGCACCGTGGGGCAGGGTTCTGCAGAAATACCCAGGGAAATCTGGTCCCCAGAGAAGTTCACACTCCAAAATAGCAAGATGTGTACTTGTGAGTTGTTCTCATGACATTTTAGGCCCACAGAGCGGTTACCTCCTGACAGGACATGTTCCTCTCATCCAGGCTTATGAGTGATGGCTATCTCTCAGGATAATTAACTGTCTTCAGTTGCTGCTGCCAGAGAAAGGAGGGAGCTTTGCAGTGCCCACCACACAGCCATAGAATAACTCTACGGAGGAGCTGCCAGAGACTTGCTTGGTTCTTGATCCAGTTCAAAGGGGCCAGGTCAGGAGCTGGTAATTACCCAAAATTTAAACAAGGTTCCTAGTTCACATCCATTGCCATTTTCCAGTTACATTTGCCCTCCTCTTGGTAAACAGCAAACATTTTCTTGGAAACAGTCTCATTTCTTATGCCAGTGGCAAAATAAACCCCAGCTCATCGTGGATGTGTCCTTTCCAAAGAATTACCACAAAAATGTCTGAAACCCTATAAAGGCTGTTAATGACTCTAAATCTCCATAGGGCTTTTTTTCCCCCCTTCCTCTTCCCTCTTTTCTCCTTGCTCTGACGAGCTGGTGAGTTGGGAATGGTTTAAAATACCACAATAGCCATGGCAGGACATCAAGAAAGAAAAAGGAACAGGGTTTTGAAATACTTTCTGTAAGGCTCCAAGCACTTGAGTTGGTGCTTAGCTGACTGGACTTCACCACACAGCAGTCAGATGATCTCTGCAGCTTTGGGAAATAGGAGAAACCCTGGAGAAGGGTGGGGGGGAAACGGTCTCTGCCACATTGGTCTTTATTGTCTTGTGGATTTTATCACAGTATTGTTCTTTATTTCCTGCTATTTATAGGCTCTCGTGTTTTGTGCTGCTTTCATGTTTGTGTTATCTGCCTTCCCATGACATGTTTCACCCCAGCCCTTGCCTACAGCTGGATCCATAAAGGCCAGACAAATGGTTTTGGATGGCACATCAGGGCTCATCTTCTTTCTCTGGGCGATGCATGCAAACCGCCCTTTTCTGAAGCACTAAGCAACCCAAGATGGACGATTTAAATGATGACGGTTGCTCTGCACACTCTTGCGTAAAGGAGCGGAGGAGTTTGCCACCGGGCTTTTGGGTATTAAGCGCTGACATTCTTTAAGAGCCCCAGCCAGTGATGCTGGGGCTTTTTCCTCTGAAATCCATGCTTTACAACAGTTTTAAACCACCAGCCCATCAGGGCGTGACTTCGTGATAACCACTCCGGAAACTTCACCTTTTTGTAAAACTCCTGTCTTTGTGCAAGGTACGGCAGAGAGAACACGGTACGGCGGCTGTTCTTGTCCTCGTTCCCCATGATTTAGGGATGTGACTCCACTGAGCTGAACTAGCCAATGTGAAGTTAGTTCTGGTTTAAAACAAACAATGAGGTTTGTAAAACTCAGCTCCCTGCCCTAGTAAACATACTGCCTAAACTAAAAGGTGGCTCCAACAGGCCGTGGGGCTAGAAATAAAAATGGGAGAGGCGCAAAATAATGCTGAAATCACTGAAGTCAGTGATTTAATCCTAATAATGTCCTCGGACCTCACCCCACAGCAGTTTCCAGGCAGCCAAAACACCAACTCCAGGCACAAAGCAGAAACAGGCTGCTGGTTAGGTGAGCCGGAACGGAGGGATTTACCCTCAACAACGGTCCCGAGTGACAGCGAGCCTCTCGCACCCATCCACAGCTTGCATCGCTTCTCCTTGTGTATGGAGCAGCCTGCCTTGGAAGCGACCACGCAGCTCGGTGCCAGTACCAACAGGGAAAAACCCTTCACCTAAACAGAGGGGAACAGCAAGCCCTGCTTTGGGACCCTTTCACAATACGCATCCAGCAGCAGCGCCTGCTACGGGCTGCTGGAGAATTACAAAGAAAATTAAACACTTGCTTAAAGATGGAGCTAGTCTTGGCCAGCTTTTGCTTATGGGATTTTTGGGGAAGTTACTCCCACTGTTTTACCCGTGAATACATGCAAAAGGGCCTCAGGACATTGTTCTTCAGTGCTGCAGAGCAGTATAAAGGCACCTGTTTGTCAATGAGAGTCATTCTGGTTTGCCTCAAATTGTGCCTATTCTGGAAACATCCCTTGAAAGAAGAAGCAGAACTTTCCCGTAAGCAGCGTGAAGTGCAGGTTTCTTATTCAGACAGTTTGACACCGGTTTCTGTAGTTATCCTTGACTCTCGAGAGCAGCCAGACTGAAAGAGGAGACATGATGGAAATAGAAAGCGTTTTGATGCATCAGAGTAAGTAAAAATAAAGTGCGGTGCAAGGAGAACTAAGAGGTGGCAAAGCACATGCTCGCTTTGGTGAGTCCCGGGATTCTTTCTAAGGTGATGCTAAGAAGAAAATTTATATCAAGCCACGAACAGTGCTAAAGCAAATGCCTTGTCTCTCAGGCCCCAGCGAGTCCCGAAAGCTGCCATTTGAAATTTCTAGTGCCCATTACAGTGAAACCATCCATTTTGCCACATGCAAACGATGTGGGAAAAGCTGTGTGGCAATCCTTTTTCAGGGTGGCAGAAAAAAATTCACCACTAGGAACTCCACAACACTGGAAACCAAAGACCAGACCAACTCTCATCCTGTCGGAGAAGCAATTAAAAGTGTGAAACCAAATATTTCCAGCAGAGACTGCTGCAGAGGCTTAAAAGATAGTGGCTCTGGAGCAACTGCTGTAAAAATAGCCCCAGGCCCCCCCCGGCAAAAGTGCCGAGTGCCTTGGTGTCCATGGGGAACAGCGTGGACCGGGGGTGTCACCTCTCCCAAGCCCAGCAGTTACATTTTTCTTCTGTCCTTCGTTTCAGTTGATGAAAATCCAACTGTTTTCAGCTCAGTGTCTGGTACAAGCCAACCCCTGTTTATCCCCTGAGACGTGCTTTTCAGCGTGTCATCAGATGGCCTCTCGGCCACCATCTAAGGCGCATTGACAGGTTGCGGTAGTTTTCCAGTCAGACTCTGAAATGGTTATTCACACTTTTATCGTGGCAAGATTAGATTATTGTAATTCTTTATTGGCCAGCTTCCCAAAGCGGGCTCTGCACAAACTCCAGATGGTGTGAAATGTGGCCGTCAGGATTTGAGTTAAGAAGGGACAGTATCGTCCATTCTGTTAAAACCTCTACCTTGGCAACTGGTTAGACACCAAATTCATTTCAAACCCCAAAATCATCCTTTTCCCCTCTGCGTCCAGCTGAGGTTGGGTCTCTGTCAGCAAGCTTGTGATTTGTTATGGTCCAGAGTACGTTACCGGGGCTCATGCTACCTGGTAAATAATTATCTGAGGAATGATTTCAAGGAGGTGAGGGTAGTTTAAACCTGATTTCCATCTGCTTGGTCTCCTCTAAAGCCTGTGCAAAAGCTGGGCGGGATACCGCAATTACACCCTTTGCAAACATTGGAGGCGGGTACCGGGGAGCGATGGGCACTCCTGCTCTTATTGCACCAAAACTGCAGCCTGAAGACAGCCCCCTCCATGAGAAAGTGTCTCCAGGGATAAGGCAGCAAACCACAGCCCTCCTCCAGGGACAACCGGGGAGCAATGGCGATGCCAGCCTGATCCCACTGAGGCAGCCATCTAAACACGTCCCTAAAGCTCTTCTAAATTGCAGGTGGCTTATCTCGTCCCTTCTAACGCCAGCGTGAGCTGCCAAGGGGACACCCAGACAGCGTCCAGCCTCCCCGCTCCTGCTTTTAGCACTGCGGGGCCTCACCAGAAAACACAGACCGCTGGTACGTGTTCTCGTGTGCCATCTTTCACTTGTGTAAACAGTGGCGACACAAACAATTGGTAGGATAATAACTGGCTTCAGACAGACCAGTACAAATAAAACCTTCCGGTGTTTTGGGCTTTTGTCTTTTTAGAACTTTCTTTTTCTGGAAGAGCACAATACGAAAGGTGTACTCCTTCGTATTTGATTTGTTTTTATATTGAGCCCAAGAGTTAAGACCTTCCCTGATTTAGCTCACGGTGGCTAAATTCCTACAGGCCTTTCGCGCAAGAGAAAAGTATTGGGCAGGGCCTAGTAAAGAACGATCACTTGGCTTGTTTTTATTAACTGCTATTTACAAAGGGGTATGTGATTTGCTGCCTAAGAGGGAGAAAGGCTGGAGACGGCTTTTGCTGTGCAGCGGAATGGCAAACACGGCGTGCTCGGAGCTGTTTACCTTCCCCGGCACTTCTGCAGGGAACCTGTGACCTGCCACTCATGGACGTGGATATAAAAGCTCATACTGTTTTGGTGGTTTAGGTTTTTTGTTTTTTTTTTTTTTTTTTTGTAAGTGTGAGACAGCTGACACAGACTGTTTGCTTTGGGAAAACAACCAAACCCTTTTGTTTTGCATGAAGGGGGTGAAAAAACCCTGTATATAAAGAATTGTACTGATTCTGCAAACAGCTACCGGGTAAGGAAGAGAGAGAGTGGTGGTCAGCTCTGGGGTCACGCTAACTGTCATTTTAAACCTACAGTGCCATTGTCATTTTAGAAATTCAGAAGCCTGGGTAAGCTGTTGAAGACACAGAATATTTCCCCATACGGGTAAAAATACATTATTAAGAAGAAACAGCCATGTGAGAGAACAGGCAAAGTCAGAATGGTTTACCTGAAATCATGAGAATTTAGAGTTTAGATAAAATAAGATACAGGTGGGCGTCTCATCCTTGAGCTCAGATGATCTCCACTTGACATGGGACCGGGAAGTATACAGGGACCTCTGGTATCACTTTTATACACCCACCATGTCATGCTGGACCAGACGTCTGGCCATCGTAACCCAAGACAGCTCGTGGGAATGGCTTCAGGATTACCGTGGCTTGTACCACCCCAAGAACAGCATCCAGGGCAGGAGTTACTGCAGTCTAAAGCCAGCACTTGAATACACACCTGCCTCAGTGCTGCCTCGGCCATGGTGCCACCTGCGGGTGGTGCTGACACATACCCATCAGTCACAGGTATCCATCCATCCATCCATCCATCCATCCATCCATCCATCCCATTTCCAAGTTTCCCCAAACCAGGAGACTACTACAGCTGCTGAGTGAAGCTGCCAGCCCATCTCCCACCAGTACTGAGGCTACAGCCTGAGCTTTAATCTGGAACGAAAACGCTACTGATTTTACAAAGGATCTTTTGATTTCCCAACATCTCATTTTAAAAACAAATTTTATCAGTATTTGTTCAGCCGAATCACTTTATCAGTGAGTGGGTAGGCTTGAGGCTCTAGGCATCTAGAGCTATTTTTAAAAGCTTGTGATCACCTAAGGCACCTGCATGGGGCTGGCAGGTAAAATGCAGGACCTACAGGAGACCCACATCCTCTTACATGACAGAGCTCATGTGGGACACGTGGAGGAACCGTAGTGTATCACAGTATCTTATAAAGTGCCAGACGCATATGGGTAGGCAACCTGACTGCCTCCTATGTGAATCAGTCAGATGTTTGCAGAGAATCTGCTCCCGGCTTCTTTTGCTGCTGAGAACTGAGCCACAAATGCATTTTATGCATTTCAGAAAACTGTCCAACGGGAGCGCTGGGGAAGGTAACGCCTGCTTATTTTACATATAAAATCACAGACAAACTATTTGTATCTCTGCACGTGGGCCTTATTCTAGTGTGAGGTCACTAGAAAGGTCTCCATGACTCCAGCTACCATTGCCTTGAGCAGCTGAGGAACCTGAGCCACCATCTGCTCAAGTCTCCGTGCACCAAGCATCAATCCATTCAGCACATGTATGTGATGGTGGTAACCATCTGATGGGCCACATGATAAGAGTGGAGAATCAGACAGCAAACCTCACCCCCTGTGTGTCGCATCACCCACCAGCCCAAACACATGCCACTTCAAGCCAAGATCTGTACCAGATGAAAGGAAGGCTCTCTTGATCAGATAAACAGCACAGTAAGTACTGAGGCCCTTATCTGTGAACATTTATGATCAATATGCCGGGTGGCTTAATCTGCAAGCATGTAATCTCCCGTTGCTGTGAGACTTTAGGCATCCTTCCACGTTTTTAATTCTCCTGATAAACTTGGGGAGATTTGTTTCCAGCAATTCATAATGTAAACCATCACACATTATGAACGGTATCTACCCGACAACAGCCAAGAGTGAAAGAGCTCAGATATCCCTATAGAGCTGCTTTTGAATAGCTGGGGAATAGCACATTAAAAAGTTGCAGGCTATATTCTCTATATACCACCACTGTGACCATAAGAGTAAATGACTACTCAAACCTCAGGTTATTTGCAAACCTAGCTGAAGAGCGCATAGAGAAATAAATAGATCATGAGCATTCATACAGAGCCTTTAATTAGAGAGAAGAACGTGGCGCTCTGCGTAGGAAGGCCATATCTTCACATGGTGCAAATCAACGCAGCTCCATTATGGAATTACATCAGTTCGTGCCAATGAGGACTGGGTCCAGGTATGCATAGGAGGATGTCTGCCTTTACCATGGAAACACACCACCTAAGCGAGGGACCACACGAGCAGCTTAACAGCAACTGCATTAATACTTGACAGGGCAGGAAAGAAAAATGAAAACAATTGCTCTAATTGAAACTACGGGGGGTGTGTAAGTAGGGCAGAATGCACAGTAATTACCTGAGTTGGAGTTGAGCCAGAACACCAACACTAACGCTCCTACTCTATGGGACTGCGAAGGAGCCTCAGTAAACCAGGATTTTGGTTTTCCATCTTTGGCTAAAATGGTTGTTTACACAGAAACAGAGAACCGTGTAAAAAGACATGGTGCACGCTCAAGTCTGCGGAAGGAAGCGGGGCTGCAAGCTGAGGAGCTGAATTTCCACCCACACTTGCACCAAACGGCAAAGAGATGTGGTGCTCCCTGGGAGAAATCCTTCCTGCCTGGATGGGGATCTGTGCATGGGCACAGCTTTGTCCAGCTACGGAAAGGAAACGCCAGGTTACTGCAGATGAAATCAAGGTTCTGTTTATGCGCATGTTAACATGAACCTTCTGGATATCCTCAGGCTAGAGGTGCTACCAGCTCCCTCTCCCGCAGCTCTGCAGGACTCCCGTTCCCTACTACCTCCACCTCGCTCCCCTCCCTGCAGTCCACTTGCCACGTGGCCACCTCTATACCTTCCTCACAGCCCTCACCAGCAGCCCTGAGGGCCCTGCTCCTCACTCTCCAGCACATCCTCTCCATATCACCTACAAAGAGAGGCAAGCCTGCATGGAAAGGTGTCCAGAGACCAGATCCCAGAAAGGTCACTTCCACGCTGCGGTGGGTTCCCAGGCATGGGGCGCATGAGAAGCATGAAGACAACGGTTAATAGCAAAACAAGGCTCCACTGGTAGCACGGGTGGGGGAGAACTTGGCCTGGTGGGACCTAGGAGTCAGTTTGAAGCATCAGTTGAGAAGCAGCTATAGTGTCTATGGAAAAGATTAGATAAAGCCCTGGAGGAACGAAGCTCCTTTTCTGAGGAAAAGCCGATGGGCTTGCCCAGCGATCCCCATTCGTGGTCCAATAAGCGTGTCTTAGTCATACAACAGAGGAACAACTTCAAGCATCTGCCCCATCACCCGTCGTTGCTTCATGACCGTGCCAGCTCTGCCAGCAAGTAGCAACTGCAGCCAGCGGCCAAGCCGGCGGGAGAGAGCTGCAAGTCCTGCACGCTCCCAACGCACGCGTCTGAACCTGTGACCCACAGGTTCTGCAGACCATCACAAATCCCCCGAGACACACAGTTCCCCACAGCCTCGCAGGTTGTTTTTAGGTAGACAAATTCAAATGGCTGCCACAAAAGCTTAAGCTCTTTCCTATTGACACTCAGCGTGAGTGTGGCTGGAAAAAGTCCCATGAATACGCTTGATAATTAGAGAGCCGCGGCTGTAGCAAAGAACAAAGTATAATGCAGGCTTGAATACTCAGGAAATTGACTGCTGATATGTTTCCATTCATTGTTTTGTTCTCTGTTCTCAGCGTTATATTAAAATCTCCTACTAAGAATGAGCTTTCTTGTTTAATGGAACTTGTCAGTTAGAGGAAATCTGCTCGAGCTGTTTGATCTATTCTTTAAAATAATATTAATTGCAAATTTAGCACACGTCCCTATCTTAGTTTGCAAATCATTTGAAAACTACAGCTGATATTTTTAAAACTTTATTTATTGCCCGTAAAAAGCCATGGCCCATCACTTTTTAACTCTAAGGCATTCACCATCGCTTTGCTCCGACTATTCAGTCCTGGCTATTCAGGACATATGTTGATCGATCGTCCCAGTCACCTGACGTTGTTTTCCGGACTCTATGAGTGAAAAGCGATAGGAGTGAATAGCAAATAGTAAACACGGTGTGAATCTCTGGTCGTGAGAAAATTCATGAAACTTTGCAGTTTGTGAGCGTTTTCATAAAATCCTGACAACCATATCAACTTATTCAAGTGTGACCTCACGTCTATAGGAAATCGCGCTCAGTGCTTCTGTCTGCCTCTCTGTTAACGGGACTAGCTGTCTATTTTGATCCCATGTGACTCCTAATTAAATACTGAATTTGCATGTTTGCTACTCCTCCTGATTCCCAGCATGTGCACTCGCAATAACAAATCTTAACTTCAGGCTCCGAAGCTGACGTACAGCTGAATCTGGATTTCCAAAGTCCTACAGTTCAATGATACTGAAGCCTGGAGGTTTCATTTGGTTCCTTGCAGACATAAAAAGAACCATTTAGAAAAATCAGATGCAGTGGCCAGTTTAGGCTCTCTATAAGTCTGTAGGATTATTTCAATTTGCTGGTTCTGAACCTTCAGCAAAAATCTGCAAAATGGGTTGCATTGGGTGGCTCACAGAAACAATATTTCTTTTGTGAACATCTTCCTGTTTCCAATTATATCAGAATGACGGAATAGAGGGGAAATAGGCGATTCCAGGGTTCATATAATTAGATATAATACACTCTATCATCATCAGTACTCGATGCTTTTCTTTAGGCAATCTCAAAGACATTCAGAAATGCTCAGAAACCACTGTTCATGTCAGCATCATCACAAGTGCTGTCGCTTTTAGGAATTTGACTTTACAGACAGAGAAGGGGTGGCGTGAGCCCCCTCCCCAAGAGGCAGCGGCACCAGCTCTGCACGCAGACCCCGAGCATCCTCCCTTCCCCTCTGTCTTAATAACCCTGGCAGGCACCGGGAGATGCCTCCCTTCTCTGGTGACAGCAGGTTTGGTTATACTTGTGCTCATTCACGGAATTTGCTTCACCTTGGCCTTGCTAAAAGCACTCCCCTGGTGCTGCACACCTCCGTCACCCCTGCAACACTGTTTGCTGACACAGAACAGCCGACGGCGGATCATGGGCGCCGAGATGCCCCTACAGAGGTACCTTACTGACGGGAGGTGCCTCAGGCACCAGAGTTCATGCGGTCGGGGCAGCCTGAGCTCCCTGCCTACGGACCGTTTCTGATCGTGTACCACCACCCTCTGCTCCGTCTCCCCCGCTCCTGACCAATTCAGGCAGCTCAAGTCACAGGTAATTCCTCTAAAATAAAACCGTTCCTCCCCCACCCCGATCCTTTTTTAAAACAAGGGCAGAATTGTTCAAAACAACCCAAGGGAAGAAATCCAAATAGGAGGTGACCTCCTTCCAACCCTCTGTGCTGGGGGCCGAGGTGTGGCCCCCGGCTCCAGGCTCCCGGGGTCATTCCAGCACCTCTGTCTCATTCCCTCCCGGAGCGATGCCCTCCCACAGCCCATGAAGAGCCCTCTGTTCCCGGGCGTGAGTCATGGCCCCGGGCTGCGGGAGGCTGACATCAGCCCCTGCGCAGCCCTCAGCAGGGCCAAGCGCGCTGGCTGCCCCTCGGCATTTCTTTGGAGCTTTGTGCCGAGTATAACAGCTGGGACTGTTCGTCGGGCAGAGCGAGGGGCCGAGAGCACGGCTGGGCACAGGCTGGCGGGTACAGATCGGCTCTGGGGGATGCCACTCGGCCAGCCGGAGGAGGAGCAGCCGCAGCAGCTCTGGTTTTCACGTCTGCTCGCAGGCGAACCCTCTCCCGGCATCCCCGGCGCGGTGCCGCACGCTCGAGCCTTGCCGGCTGTCGCTACCTGTGCCAGGCACCCCGGAACACCGGGATATGCTGCAAACACCTCTTTATTTGACGGTGTTGGCACTTCATCTGAGAGTGGGACAGAGAGGGCGCGGCTGGTTTTCAAGACTGCTTTAAGACTACAATAAGAGCTCTTTATGGGTTTAAAATTACCATTCTGCAATGCTGGCAAACCACTTCCCTTTTCCAGGAAAGCTGCTTTGTAGTACCGCAGGAAAGTCATCCCTCCGGTGTTGCAAGTTACACCAGCAGCAGTGCAGTCCTGTAGCTCTGACCAGAGGAATCAGGTAGGTATTTTGGTCAAGGGATTGAATGACTTTATGACCTTGATGGATGCACAGAGTCAGCTCAGGAGCGCTCAGCTGTACAAACAAAATGTTGCCACCTCAGTGATAAGAGGGGAGGGTGCCCGTGCCAGGGCAGAGGAGGGGAGACGGAAGGATGCAGCAGATAATGATGACCTGGGGACACCGCTCCAGCTCTGGGCTTGCCGTTTTGGGGAGATAGGCACCCACGTGCTTCAAGCCAGTCCTTTTCCCTCTGCGGCAGGAGCAGCCAGCCTGGTTTGCCAGGGTTTTGCTATAAACAAAATGTGTAATGAAGCATTTTTTCTACCTGTTTGCTAGCATTGCTAGAGATTAAAGCCATCCTGGAGCGCTTTGCTCACTTACGGACTTCAGCTACACCAGCAAAGCCCTCTCCATGTCTAGTGAGGAAGGGTGGCAGGTGAGCTCCCTCAATCTTTTCACATTGCTGTTAAACATCAAGGTAATAAAACAATTACACTTAGAGAGGCACAAACCAAACTTCTCCGATCCAGTGCAAGGAGAGTTCTGCTTTTGCTCTGAATCATTGATCTGAGCTCACCATTTTGGTCCTGTTTGAGGGTTAGACTACAACTGCGACCTGCAGTTCCACTTTAGATTTGACTGAACCTCCATGAAAAGGCCAGCTACGTTTATGAGATTCCAGCACAAGAGATGGGAAACACCCGACGGCTGCTTTTGCTTTCTGAGGCCTTTTCCATCCATGAGACTTCAGTACCCCGAACGCAAATCCTTCCCCCAGTTTGTCCTTCAACCCTGGCTACATGCTCTGTGGCTAAATAACATCCCTCCCTCTTTTCTTTTTTTTCCCCCTTTTGGAGGCACAGCAGCTGTTGTGTTTTGCTGATGAATGAAGTAATGTGTTACCGGCTACGGCTTACTGATTTGCAGATTTTGGTGTCAACGCTGACACAGAATTCCCACCATCAGCCCCTGCCAGCGTTTCCCCCCGGCCACACAACACTCGGACCTCTCAGCTGGGCCGGTGCAGTTGTTCCCAGGGGCCATGCCAATCAGGGAACTGATCTAGTTGAAATATATTGCAAAAACGAAAATCAAAACAAACAAAACAAAACAAAAAAAAAAGAAGAAGAAAATCCTTCCTATTTCACAGGCCATTTTGTTCACGGGTTCTAACCTCCAGCAGTCCCTCATGCGACTCGCTGCAGAGTGACCGAGGAGTTATTTGGGCACAAGAGGGAGCGGGCTATGCTGGAGCATAATGGTGGGGAAAAAAAGTCTGGGATGGGAACACCTCAAGGTAATATTACTACTAAAGCTTCCTTGTCCTTAAACCATGGCCAGGGTTTCTTATCTCGGACTGACATTATCCACGAGATCACCATAACTGTCCGGTAAACAGTCAATTCATTTCACAATTTATACATCATTACACATCCCCCACATACCAGACAATTATCTCTACAGACCCCTTTAGGGCCTTAAAAGGATCCTCAGGCTTCAGTTTTCATTTTTAAATGAATACAAGCATTCAACTGAGCTGTAAACTATTAAAGCGAGACACCACTTCAGTGATAAACAAAATATTTTCCTAATAATTCACTTACTTGTCCCATTCATGGACCTATGCCTTTGGAATGGGACGTCCTTTGGGATTCCAAATAACACAAATAATAACAACAACAATAACAAGAGCACATTCCATTTTACTGAACGAAACAGTGATATACCAAAGGGCTCGTGATACTTTATCACCGGCTGTGCAGGAGTGTGGGTGGGAAGCAAGAGGCTGCAAGAAGAGACAGATAGAATGGCTCTGACACGCGACTTTTCCCTCTGTGCTGCTATTTTCCTTTTGCTCGAGACGTGCAGCAAATATATTAACACCCGCATGAAAAATGAGCTGAGGTAATTCCATCTACGAGCATGTGATGGGTCCCGCTGCCACAAATGTTTTCCGTCTAGGTCCGTATCTGAATCTCACACAGCCTGACTCACGCTGCAGCCGCGCACGTCACTGCTACCCGGCAGCACCAGACTGTCATTTGTTTCCTTTTGGAACGGGATGTTCTATAATAGCTCCAACTCCCACTCGACAGTTTATGAAATTGCAGTTCTTTCACATCCCTCCTTTGTTCCCCAGCAGCAAGAAGTTTTCAATTTGTTTGTAAGGTGCTAAAACAGGAGCAGAGCGCGCCCTCAGCTCAGGGATGCCTCACCCGAAACTCGAACAGGACGTGTCTTTTAACGGGATGGAAGCGCGATGGTTCTCAGCACGCTGTAGAGTTTGTTCTTCAGGGAGACAAACGAGGCACAGTGCAGAACTGCTGCTTCTAGGGTTGCTGCTTGGAGTACAGCCCCACGTCTCATTCCCAAGGCTCCTTCTCCAGCAGTCAGGGAGACGCTGGCACGTAAATGGAAGCTGAAGTTCTGGACACGCTGATGGAGCCATCAAAGCAGAACCAGCTCTGCTTCAGAGCGCCTCGCCACGACGGTCAAACACGCACCCCACTTTTCAGGAGTGGCAAGTTTGATCCTCTGCTCCTAAAATGCTAATCTACATCTGTGTCTTAGTCTGGGTTGGGAGTGGGCTTCAGAAGCAAATCCCTGACTTGCTGTGCTCCGGGTCATGCTGCGGCAGTTTCAAACCTCAGTCTACAGGACTAAGCTAGTGCTAGTGACAGGTTAAAAACCCCAAGTGTCAATAGTATAGGCACAGAGTCCTCAGCACCAGCTGGTTTGTTCTGCTGGTTTCGTGCTCCTGTGACCCCAAACTACCAGCTACTACTGCTTGCTGCTTGCCTTTTGGAGCCAAAAGTCCTGGAGTTGTTGGATCCCGGCACACAATCGCAAAAGGAGGAACGTGATGTGGTTCCAGGGGTGCAGCAGAAGGGAGGAGGCTACGGTTCTCCCGGGATCCCTGCCCATGTAAAGACCAAGATCATCAAGATATATTTGTAATGCTGCCAAGTTTCCTGCTGGGAACATCCTGGCAGGCAGCTGATACAAAAGGACAGAACCAAGGGAGTGGAGATCCAAAGAGCAAAAGGGTGCAAAAGATGATCTCATTTCCCCTGCTTACTTTTGGGATGCTGCTATGATTCGAGGCAGGCTACAGTGGATTTGTCTTCACACGGGTTGCACAGTAAAGTGGACACATCACTATGCAGAATCCAGTGTCCCCTGTTCCAGCTGCTGCTCCCCTATTTTTTGAAGAGCTTTAACCAAATGGAGAACTTAAACTACTTCCTACAGGTGCAGCCATTCCAAAGGGGGAGGTAAACGCCAGCTTCAGGTGTGGTAAAACCAGTGTTCCTAGCATTCTCCAGAGAAAAATTATCACTTATTATCTGCCACTTGGAATAAAATGGGAAGCTTAAAGATGATCTAGAGAGAATTTGGAAAAGCGAGGCTTGTATTTGCAAACTGCGCATAGCCTTTCTCTGAGAAACAGAGAAGTTCCTGAGGCCAGCCTCTGCAGGAGGATGCCCTAAGAGTCTCTGAAGATGTTTATTTTGACCTTGTGGACCTTTGTCCAGCGTACATTCATTGGGGTTAACTAAATAAGCATTAACAAACCCAAAGCTCCAGACCTTCCACTGCCCTGCATTGAGCCAAGACCTTAAGTAAAGAGGCTTAAGTCACATTTATATTTCCTTTGACCTAAAGACCAAGCGCAGCACAGCCCATCCCAATTACTGCGTGAAAAGATCTTTATGGCTGCACTGCCTTGCATTCAGCTGCCTGAGAAATCTTTAGAAACCACTGCAAAGGCAGATCACCACAGCCTGGCGTTCCCTGCTCGCTGCAGACGCCTCCACATGCAGCACAGGCTGGGGAGAGCAGTCAGCGCCCCAGCCCCGACTCATTTTCATGACAGCCCTCAGAAATCCTCCTGGTGCTGCCTGGGCAGCTGTAGGTAACGCTGCACCGCAGGAATAACATCACTCAGGCTCTCAGCGCCGGCCCTCGAGCTTTGGCAGCCATCAGGACAAAAGACAATCTGTAAATGCAAGTCATTATAATCTCACAGACATCACCTCTACCTTTACCTGGACTTACCTGGATTGACGTGGAGGGCAGTGTTTCTCTTGACATTCAGAACGAACGCGTGCACTAAAGAATACGAGGCTTCTCGTACACAGGGTATTGTTCTGGATTTCGTATTTCTTCGGGGTTGTCTTGGCAACGCAGAGGGTTTGCCGCTAGAGGTGTGTGAAACACTGGGCAACAAAAAGCAAAACGACTCCCACTCGTTTCATTCCATCACCCAGTTAAACCAGGCTCTTGATCAACCTGCTGGGACATCGTCAGTGTGCTGTGTGTCAGGAGGGGCAGCACGAATCAGCATGGACTCCTCCACCCCCCCTCAACACCGTGATTTCGAAAATAGCAAAAAATCGTATCTTTCATTGGGAAACGATGTCTATGCAGACGCGCTGATCCGCTCTGATCACTTTCACCCTTCAACTTACCCCTTTCACTAGTTCCCTGGAAGGCAATGGATCCGATTATGGATGGTTTTAAGCAAAACTAGTTTTGGGGGGGGGGAGGAGGGGGGAGGGGTCGTTGGTTGTTTTGTTTTTTTTTTTAGTTTCAATTATGGAAGTTTTAAGGGACTTCAGTGAAGTCAGCGGGGTTACTGTGGACTGATACCGTATAACCAAGTTTGCCAATTTGCCCCGATGTGAGTCTTTCCTGTGCAAAGAGAAGAGATGCTAAGGCTACACCTGGTCGGCAAGTGAGTGGAAATGTCCCACTTGCCTTCCTGGCTCAGCTCCTTCCACGGACAACAGATCTTTAGTCCCTGTGGATGAGGTCCAGGAATTATTCTGCAAAGTTTTTAAAGCACCTTTGGAGACAGTTTCACATCGCTTATTCATGTCATTTGCCTTTATTTTTAGGCATTAAAAAAATTAACCCAAACAGCTGTTCAGATTCCTCCATTTTTTATGTAGCAAAGGGGAAAAAAAAGTCTGAACAGCTGTGTCAGTAAAACACAAGCCAGGTGGCCTCCCTAAGGCAAAGTTTGTATGAAATCTATAAGATAATATTTTTATTATCTGAGTTACTGTATTTCTTTTTTATTACTTTGCTCTCGTGGATTCTTAAAGAGGTATTGGCCACTTATTTCTTACCTTCATCTTCCCTCAGTGTTTGAGCTGTACTGTAACTCAACACAGATGTTAACGGTGATTAAGCCATCAAGGGTGAAAATTGCCCTTTCAGCACAACCCTCCTCAATCTATTTTGGGGACCCGAATGGGATTTAAGGCTGGGTAAGGAGCAGTTTTACAGATCTGGCCTTTCTATGGGGAGACACTCATGCCGTGGTACCAAACATCTCCCCAGAGATGTGCAAGGGATTGCCTAGGGAATGCTGGCGGAGGGAATTTGCTTTCCATGTTGTGTAACTAAGTCACCTGAGATGCACAGTTCTGTTCCAGTTCCTTGACAAGGTAGCTGGGTCGTCCTCACGCAGAGGCTAATGCCTCACGATTACACAATAGCCTGAAAGAACAGTTGTTTTGCACTCCAATGTGTGAAACATTGGGGATTTGTAAGCTGCTAGCCAAATTCTCAGCCGGGCGGCGCTGAAATCTATACAGCCAGATGGATTTACACCACAGTTGCCCCACCGCTGTCATCTCAGAGCATATCCCTATTGACAAAGGCTCATCAAGAACTTCCCCTACTGAGGTCTGGAATTCCTCAACCGGCCTCCCATCCTGCACAGAGCAAACTTTAGCCTTCAAAGCTCTGGTGCTCCTTCCGTGCACTTGCTAACACGGTCTCGCCATGAGAGGCTTCCAGCTGCCCGCTCCGCGCCCCGCGTCTGATGGCACCACACTCCACCTGTGCTCCAGGCCATCGCACCACGGTCCAAACCCTAAGCCCTGTTCAGCCACCCAGGGCTCATCCGCTAAGCCCCTGCCACATAAACCCTCCTAAAAGCATGCTCCTGTTGCTGTAAGGGAGCCTGCTGATTTGTGGACACGTTTTCCATAAATTGCTTACTGGTATTTTCTTCCCTGACTTCTGTCCTTGGATTATGAACTCTGTAGAACCAAGTGAAAGCGCTGAAGTGTCTGAAAATCATCAGCCACGTGCAAGTGTTAAAGCAAGTGATAGTCATAAGAATGGCAATGATAACCGTAGTAATAATTAAATCATTTGTTGCTGTTGTCATTCCTTCTGCTATTCCTACAGTATTTGACAAATACGTGCTCCAAACAGTTCCTGAGCCTGAAGAAACTTTTTCAGATGACACAGAGTACAAAGAAAAGAGAAAACAGTTTGGTATTATTTCAAACACAAATATATCTAAGATTGTTACTTATTATTATATAGTGAATTTATATTAAATTATTCTGCTGAACTTTATAATTTTTAAAGTTGCTTATCAGCTTATAGCATAAGAATAGCGTATAGTTAGATACCTGGAAGTTGTTTATATACCAACAGGATTTTTTTTCTTCCTTCTTTTTCAGCTTGAGAAAGAAAATATGTAAAACTGTATATACGTGAGAAGGACCATCTTCCAGCGGAAAACACAGCAGAATCATCACTAAGTCGAAAAGAGAATTTAATTCTCCCCTAAATCATTCCCTTTTGGTACGTTTTCTTCATATTTAGCAGCTGGATGAAATTCCCTCTATAGGTACTAAGCCCGTGTTATTACAATTCCAGCATGATATATGTTTATTTTGGCGTCTAACAAGATCATGAATCAGGAAATAACATTGCACTTTATATTATGTATTTATTTATTGTGTTAGGATGAAATTTACCTGGGTCCAGAGAATGAAATTAGGCTGTTACAGCCCTTGGTTTCATATAAGTTATTTTCCTCTCAACGCCTATGCCCTGTGGACAGAAATTTATTTCACTGGTACTGAAAGAGAATTCTCCCATTCCCTCACCGCCTCCAGGTATGATTTCTATACCTTGCCTCCTGCTTCCAATTTTGTATCCATTATGGGAATGCTTGAAAACATGAAATATAATTCCAACAATCACAGAGCGAGAAAGTCTGCAGCGTGCTGGGAATATTTTTTGTTCCTATTCAATCCTTTTGTAATCAGAGAAATCCTGCTCAGTAATTTGATGTCTTCAGTGACGTTATCATGCTTCTGATCTTAACCTTTCAGCTGGATTTTAGGGGCTGGTTGGCCATTAGAAAGAAGGACTATTTTACAGGCGGTTTATAGGATGCAGATTTGGAAGATCTCAGTTCTTCTCTGAAGTATCTCACACACTGGGCAACGAAACGCAACTTGAAATGGAATGCGTACTAATAACTGGGAATACGAAAGTGGAAATTTACATCACAGAATATAAAAGAGCGCAATGTATTTAATAATACAACAGTAATTACCTTTAATAATGCTAAAAACACGACGAGAACTTTGTTAAGTGTCCAAACGTGTTCTGATTGCTGTATTTGATAACTTTGCAAGAACTTAAGTCTTAAAGATTTGAAGTCTCCACGAGATCAGATAGTATTTGTACACAAAATGCAGGAGAGAAGTTAAATGAACAAATGACAAGTTTATGTCACATAGGAGAATGATAAAATCATTAGGCAAGTAAAAATTTATTCAGTTACTTGGCTAAGGCCCAGCAAGGATTTCACAACACTGTCAGCAGGGTGTTGAAATATTTAAAAAAAACAACCAACAACCCAGCAACCAAATGCTCACTTTCAGAGAAGCGCTCTCATTTAAGAAACCCTCTCCTAAGTATTTCTCAGATAAGGAGCTCTTTATCAGCATGTGTATATGTTCTTCCTGGAATCAAGGTTCGTGCAAGTTTTTTCACATACGCCAACATTCTCTCAGCGCTTTATGATTTCTTCTACCTCAAGCACCAGGACAAGTGGATGTAACAAGCATATACAGTTATGAAGAGGTATGACATATGAATATTATTTATATTTACTTAGTGATTTGAGCTAAGACAAAGAGCATCAGAGTGTAATGAATTAACCGACAGTAACTTCTGTCACTTTTGCTTGTGCATAGAGAAGAAAAAAGTCTCCTAAGAACACGGATGGACAGGAATATGTCAAAGCAGGAGCACAAGGAGAGGTAGCTCATGCAACTGCAGACACAACAGAAAATTGGAAAGCTCTGAAACAAACCAAATTGAGGTGCAACCTATGTAAAAGACAATGAAAAAATGTGCTCTGGACACCCAGCAAAACCCCAGTGTAACTGTATTGATCAAGTAGCACCCTTTGAAACGGCGTGTTTCTGAATTTCTGCTCTGTGATGTATCTTTTCTTTGGAAGAGTCTGGCCATCTAGGAAATATCTCACCCTACCTTCCAGCACAAACAGAAGTTTAAAAACAACATAAATGTAAATACTTGCTGATGCCAAACACTTCATTTGCCAAGAAATGATGCATTTGGTATCAGGATTACATTGTAACCAGGATTAATTTTTGTATTGTCCCTGGCAATTCTTTTACAAAAACACCGCCTGATGAAATACAACCTGTAGCTCACAGGTTTCGTATGTTCAGGGAAACTTCTCTCAACAGCTGACTTACACAAGTTCATACAAACCAAGCTGCACCGTACCCTGCTTTTAATCTAACTGCCAGATACTGCAGAGGTAATGTCTTGGGAGACGGCACTAGGTTCTTGAAGAAGGAGCTACCCCACTGATGAAGATCTTATGGAAAAGTAGAAATTTTTAACAAAACCAATCAATGAAGGTACCCTAAATTCTCTTACGAGAAGGAAAACATCTCACCATCATAATGTTAGGCAACCATCATCCAGTAAGAACTCAGGTCAAGTCTCAAGTGGTGCTTCACAGCATGAATTATAAGGTCGCTTGGTGCAACTGTACAGAACGACTGACCACGAACAAGCCCCTGATTTCTGTACCCACGTCTGCTCTCCTGCTTAGTTAAAGAAATCAACAAAAAAGCAACCACTTTATATACCTACATTTGTCTACGTAGATTCATCAATATTCAAAACCATCTACTATAATTCAAAGATTAGTTCTGGGAACGAAACCAGCATCATCAAAACACAAATCTAAGAACCAAAAAAAGGAAACAGAAGAACGACTAGCCATATGAGTAAAAATTTGCTCACGGCTGCCGTTCTTAAGACACATTATGTGCAAGATTCAGCCCTGGAAAGCAAACGAGCAGGAGTATCATGCACTGTTTGAGTCTTGTGGACTCCTACCATGGCAAAACTTTTTGATTAGAAGTAAATTTCACTGAATTTGAGTAATGCGGCACTCTCCTTCCAACAACCAAATGATACTTTTGTGAGTCAAATGTGGAGTTTACAAGGCTTAAGCCGTTAAGCATGACTGAGCTGACCAATCACGCCACGCAAACACAGACTCATCACCACTAAGTGATGTCAAAAAAATAACCACATCAAGAAAACCAGAAGCTTAAAATTTGGAACAGCACAGAGACTGAAAAACTTCAGCTTCTACCCAAGCAATTTGTCAAAAGAAAAACACTAAACTTGACAAGGAAATTCTTTTGCTGAAAATAACATGCTCCGTTATACGATTACGTTGCTGGTGTTCCCCTGCTCCTCTTCTTCCTCCTGAGTTTATATCTAGGAAATATTTCCAGAACTTGCTGGTTCAGTTACCTCTTTCAGAGTCTTGGCATTCAGAGGTTCTAGCAACAAAGCCTTATTATTATAAATACTTCAGCTATAACATTTCTAAGGAAATTAGACCGAGTATCATTATCTCCTGCTGAATCTCACCTAGCAATTTTAAATCTTCTAGTGTGGGAGAAGGCTCTGAGGTCAAAACACTTATTTTGTTATTTCATTAAAATCAAAAGGGGAAAAATAGCATAAAAATTCCAAAGCCTGGGAAGGGAAGTCAGGAAACAGCAAGATAAGAGAGAATAAAAATTAGCCCTATGTCGATGACTCTGGAAAATCCCGAATACATCACAAATTTTATTTTGGTACAACAAGATGATAAACAGTACATTTGGATTGCACAGACTTTTTTTTTTTAAAAAAACAAGTTTTTCCTCACGTTTATCATTCATCCTTGTACTTGAATAACAGCCCATTCCTGAGCTTACAGTCATGCAGATTCTCCTCACTTGCACGTAAAGTTACATAGACTTCCAGATTACTTTTTTGTTTTGAGTACAGACACCAACCCTGAACATTACCTTCTAGCCTTCAAACTTGTCACGTAATACATAGTATTTACATATTAGCTACTATCTAGAAATGAGCAGTTTTGACTTGACCACAGTATTTCATCGTCTCCCAGAAGTACATGTGATGAATCAACAGTAGCACGAGAGATGCTCTGTCACTGTCTCTTGCACTCAGCATTGCTTTATGGATGATATAGTATCAAAGATAACATCCAACATCTGGAACAAGCAAATCACGGACTAACTAACAGAAAACATTAAAGCCAAAAGTCATTTTCCCTGCACCCCTAGAGAACTACAGAAAAGGCTGAATGAAATCTTGCCGAGTCCTGCGCGGAGCCCAGTTGCAAACCAAGAGCGATCCAATATTTGCCTGGAGTTTGAACTGAGCCCTCTGCATTGTTCTGGGAGCTCACCATTAAAAGAAGAATAAATGTTAGCAATCAAAAGTCTAAGAGAACGAACAACTGAAAGCCCAGTCTAAAGATCTGCGAGGGGTCTCATAAATATACAGTAAACATCCTCACTGATGGATTCCCCAGAGGAGAAAAATTCTACATTACCCACAAAGCACATTTTTTACAAACCCTTTCTTTCTGTCTGGATACAAAGAAGCGAAGCAGAGCATTTAAACATATAACTTGTAAAATTCAAAGTTTAAAGCCAAGGAAAACAACCAAGATTAGAGCTGCTCGACAAAATCATATCTCCGCTCACGTAGTTTCTTTTTATTCTTATAATTTGTTGATGAACCAGCAAATGAGACTCTTAACTGTCAATACTGTTAGATATCACAGCTTTGGGAGCACAAAGACAAATTAAGCAGTATGGGCTTGAATCACGTCAACACTACAGGCGACCGCTGGGAGTTTTGCCACCCGACGTGTTGGTAAGGGATTAGGGCGTTTGCTGTTGATTCGTACTCTGCTGCCCTAAGCTTTGAAGAATGCAGTAGGTCCTGGCAATTTTTGTTGGCCCGGGTCCCTCATACATGGGCCATGTGTGACCAAGAGTGCCTTCTTATGATGAACACAGCAGAAAGTCGAGCGCGCTCTGCCAAAAAGCCCCTGGGAAGCGGGGTTTGTTGGCCCGGCCCTACCTCCAAGCGAGCAGCCAGCGGGGGTGCATCTTAGAGTTATTCAGCTCCAAGCAAAAATGGCACAGGTCTCTTCCAAGGCAGACTCTGAAAGCAAAACTACAGAGGATATGACTGGTAAATAACTACAAAAGGGGAAGAGAGGAGAAACTCATACCAAAGTATGTGCGCAAACAGAACAGGAATATTGCTCTGTTACCAACAGCATTTACACATACAGGATACACGCACACAGGATTCTGTTTCTCCTCCTGGCATTCAGCCCTGAGTAGTGAAACAGCTGATGCTCTAGGCTACAGCGGTCCGTCCTTTTTCCAGCTGGTCAGATACCAGCTGAGGGACCCCCGTAAGCACCACATAAACTCTGGCAACAAGGACTTGCAAGTCGAGTTTATGCCTGCACGCACAGAGGTGGCTCCAGGTGGCCTTTAGCTGCTGAAATTCCTGCTGTCCTCACATCTACTCCTTGTCCTCTTCTAGCTCACAGCAGAAAAGGATGTGGGCGAAATGTTTTTGAGTGATGTGCTCTGGGCAATCCTGCTTTAGCAGGGGAGTTGGACGAGATGATCTCTAGAGGCCCCTTCCAACTCTAAAGATTCCATGATTCCGTGACTCCGTGAAATGCAGCTAGTCTGGTCATGGACTACTTCTTGGGGTCTGTCATCTTAAGACCCTATAGTCTGGAGCTGAAGGGAGATAATATTTGAGAAAAGGAAAAGAAAACGTGCATCTAGAGATAAAAAAGTCTGGCACAAACCACATAGAACAGCCAAAGAAAAAGAAGTGACAACAACCAACCTCCGCAGTCAAGGAAAGGGTAAAATCTTGGCCCTACCGAAGTCAGTGGGATATTTGCCAGAAAGCTGTAGACAGCTTGTTTTATCCAGGATTTTTAATTAGTGATTAAGTGATTCAATGGCAAGTTGGCTGTTTTAAGAAGGAAAAAAAAAAAAAAATCACAGAATAGCTCCAGCATGCCTCTCCCTGCCCTGCCTACCCCTTGGGAGGTAGATCATACGCAGCTTTTTTATGGGAGACTTGACAGGTATTTCATTGCACCTTAGTTGAAATCTGCAGTTTCCCAGGCCCTGCCTCCTTCCCCAGTTTGGGGATGAAGATAGGAAACACCTGCTAACGACACCAGAGACACAGCAAACAGCAGAAGTCATGTGTCAGCAGAAAGCACACATGGAAGCCCGGCCCCTCCCGTGCAGATACAGTCTATCTGATGGTGAATGGTGCATAGGAAGAAATAGGATGCTGCATTCATTTATTTGACATACATTTGAACGGATTTGAATTATTCTGGAGTGACACACGCACAAATAAATAAGGTGTCTCCCTGCTTTAAGGCATAAGTCAATTTGTTAAAAGCCCCACAACCCAAACAATCTGTTCACACCGCACACTTCTCTTATTCTGCTGGATTTTTCTGATTTTCTCAGTCTCCTCCTGCTTTTCCCTCTCTAAAGTACATGGGTTTCCATGGAAACAAAACACGTCATCGGAATGGACAGAACTTGGTGACATCCCCATGTGCAGAATGAAATCGCAATTTAAATAAGCATTTTTTTGCAATTTCCAACATGAGCCGAGGAAGGCGACGGGCGATTACGCTGGGCACGTGTGCGTACATGTGTTTGCGTGGGCGGCCGCCCGTGCGCGCACGCACTCCCTCTCGCCACGCCATTTACACACATGCAAGGCCACCACCCGCTTCCCAGGAGAGCACGCAGCAGAAGACTCGGCAGAATCCGTCCCATCCTATTCTGTTTTAATATAGCTGAAAATTGCTTTGACAGCTGAATAGCTGCTTCGTTTATAACTCGTTCTGAGCTGACTCCGCTGCATTATGTAGCTTTGTAAAGAGATTACTTTGTCAAGAACTGAACATATAAGGTCTGAGCATGAACAATTCAGAACGATGAACTGCATTCATTTTATATGACATACGGGGCTGCAATCTTGCTGCCTGTAACGTGTCTGCTTTTCTCCGTGGGTTTCATTTTCTGATCTTAAGTGGTTTTTAAAATGTTCTTTGAGTCTTCAGGATTATCTTGTTTACCTGTTCCTGGACAGATCCAGAGAACTGTCAATATGTCACATCTCAATAAGTTGTCTCTCCCCCTAAACGCTGGACAGAACTAAGTTTTTGGCTGCGCATAACAGGAGATCATCATTATCCAGTTAGCCAGTTACCCACCTGCAAATATCCTATTCCTGTCCTAAACAGCTACAGTTCTGTTAGTATTTGAATTAGTATTTCAATACAGCAGTGCCCCAGCAAAGGCGTGGAACACGGACCCCGCTATAGGGAACACCATATGGAACATATACAGCTTCTTACCCCGTCCCTTCATCCCCAGCCCCAAAAGTAGTCCTAAGCAGGCAGATCTCCTGGGCTGCGTGACTTCAGCACAGCTGCAAGTAAGCCAGTCCCTAGCCTTTACAAAGCCTTATCAAAAATATTAAAGCAAAACCAGCCTGCGCAGCATTACTGGCACTATCAGGGCCTTGCAGAGTGCACTGAAGGTGCTTTGCAGGCTCTGCTGGCTATCGCCTTTAATAGTGCCTGAGTTGACTGGGCTGGTGGTCTCATCACAGTTTCTACTTCTAGCCACGGCTTGTTTAGAAATTACATTATTTCAGATTCACTTTGTGCCCTGCCTGGAGGCACAACACAGACTCAGGGCATTTTTCTCTGGTTCCTCCTGGCTTTTTCCTCTCTTTCTGCCTCCCTTAATTTTTGAAATAAACACCATTAATTCCGATGGGTAGATTATATGGTCCAGTATAAAGATGACTAAGAACATTAATTGTCCTAACTGCAAAATTCCTATTGACTTTGTAGTAGGCATTACATTGATCTTTTGTGGTCTGGAGACTGAGAGCTTTACTCAAAGACATCACTGGAGGCTTTTCTTCTGCGGGACGCAGAGTTGGGCCTTGAAACATCTCGCATTTCAACAGTTTTTGCTCGGCGCATGAACTGGCAGAACTCCAACTTACACTGTGCCCTGCGTTTTGCACTCGGTGGTATTTTACCACTTCTGAAAATACCAACCTTCTCTAAAAAAAAAGAGGGGAAGTTTGTCAGACAGACAAATCCCTCCTTATCTCTTAGTCATAACCATGATCCGCTTCGGATGTTTTAAAGAGCTTTTTACAAATTTACCTTTTTTCAAAAAAAAAAAAAAAAAAAAAAAAAGAAAAGACAAGAAAAAGACTTCTTTGCAAATCACTGTTTGAAAACAGAAGTGACAGAAAGATTCCTCACAACCTTACTTGCTCCCACTCATACTCCTAATGTGCACATATGTCACAAGAGTTGGCACGCTATGTGCTAATTTGTTGGATATATATATATTTTAAATTCACCGTCTTTGTGGAAGTTCTTTGTACTAGAAACTAGTGTCTTGACTAATTAATTCCTTATCTTCCATCCCGTTGGCAAACGATGGACTATTATCTGTTACTGACAAAAAAAACCCCTGCCACTGACCATGCAACATTCAGGTAAATGATGAAAGGCCGCATAGGCGGTTTAGAAACTATTATTCTTGTTGCACTGGGAATTTTCAGATTTAGCAAGAAGTCATGAGATCTTCAGAGAGTCAGTAAATTTCCACAGATGGTTTCTGTTCTTCACCCCCCCTTGTGGCAAACCTGGCTGAACCACCAAACATGTCTCAATCGGTCTGCAACCTGCTCCGCCGCAGGAGCCTTCGGAAAATCCCAGGCCTGCAGACACCAGCTGTACCGGGTTATGGTCGGTGCCAACAAAGGCAGCAGCGATTTGCACCGTCACTGTTTGTGTGTGCTGGCGGGAGAGGGTTGAAGTCAACTGGATGAAACGCACCAAAAACATTGTGCAAAAAAGAGCATGACCGAGGCAAAAGGACAGTCAAGGTTTGCAGAGGAGATGTAAATAATTTCCAAGATCGGAGGGCCTCGATACGGAGAGAAAATGAGAAGTAGAGAGGGGAAGGAAGGTGCGTCATCAACTTGCAGCATGATCTTTCCGGAGTAAATAATACAGCTTTGCGCATGCTAAATATGCCTCACACTTTCCTTCAAGGAGAGCTCCATACTGTTAATGTCCGAGATGCTGTATGTCAATGTTCATACGCCTCATTGCAGTGCTGCTTGCACCTAGAAATCTGAATTTAAGTCTCCAAAAACATCTAAAATCACTGCCCCTGACTCTAGTCTTAGTTGTTGCCTGCCACTGCATGAGCTATCCTTCTGTAAGGTAATAGTTATTAACAAGCTCGGTACGTCCACCTAGACAGGCATCCGTAAGTCATTGAGTGTCAGACTACGATGATACAAGAAAACATGAGAGCTTGTTAAAGGCCACTTTTCCAACAGGCACCTTACATTTTGGGCCCTGACAATGGGTTAGTACATAACTCCTTTTTGACTAGAGGCATATAACTCAGATTAGGTGCCTCAATCTGGAGAAACACAACTGTTTTGAGCACAGTATCAGTCAATAAATGATAAATAAAATTCAGAGGAACGTGCTGCAATTTAAGGAGGCAAGTAACAATAGAACAGAATCAGGCAAATCCAGCCATCAGTGAAATGATGAATTTACTCCGTTGGGTGTATGGCCTTTTTGTGCTTTCTCTCCAGGACTGTGCCAGGGAATGTGTTAGACAGTGGACTCTAGGCTTACGCCACTTCTGACTCCCCCCTGGCTCACCAAGGCTCAGATGGTCGACTTGCAACAAGCAACAAACTCCTTATTTGCACAGAAAGGAGATCTGGTAGATTCTGGTTTCCAGAAAGATGACTAAAAATGCAAGGGCTGATACTATTAGCAAACGGATACATTCCTAGTTCACGGTGCTTTCAGCCTTTCATATTTCTTGGAAAAGCGGGCATGGTGGGAGCAGAACCACGGGCCCATCTCTCAGTGCCCATACGCTGATAAAGGCAACAGTGCTGGGCATGAGCTCATAATGGGGATTAGCAGGTCACACCACTATGGATCCAAGTATTTAAGACTGCATCTAGAGAGCTGAATAACTCAAGGAGGTCTGGGGCTATTCCAAATGGATCTTTACTGTCAATGACAAATTTTTCAGCAGTATTGACACACTTTCTGTGGATCTCAGCCCAACAGTTTCTAAAAGAAATTTTGGAAATCCCAGAACAGAAAGAATCACCCCAAAGAAGCTGTGACATGGTTTCCTTTTATGATAAGGGTAGGTACAAGAATTTCCTCATCCTCTCATCTCAGAGACAGGCAGCATGATTTTGCACAGCCGCAACAGCCAGGCTTGGCCATCCATGGGGTATTTCAGCTTTTCCTTCAGCAGGGCAAAAGTCCGCCTGAAAAAGAAGCTATTGGAGAAGGAATCCCCGACAGCCGCTGCCCTAGCCTGAATGCTATGAGGGTCTTACGGTCCCGCTCTGTAAACAGGAATTGCCTTTGGACCCTTAAGAAACATGCACATCATTCCGGAATGGTGTTAATCTCTCTGTCGTGGAGGTCAAAGCAAGCTTTCTATTATAAGCTCTGTGAAAAACACCTACTTCCCAGCCACTCACTTGCAGGGAACAAAATCCAGCCGGCCAAAATGGTCTGTGTGTAACAGGACACTGGGGTGGGCACTTGAGGCAACACGGGCAAGGCTTTTTGGAGCTGTGAGACCTCCGAGCTGGAGGCCGAGCCCCCGGTGAGGCAATACCGTCTCAGTGACACAGTCACAGAAGAGACAGTTTTCTCTTCGCTTCCTTGCAAAGGACAATGCTCTACTCACCGGCAACACCAGCTGGAGAGGCCGCTGCCTCGCCTCCCACCCGAGGTCCAGCAGGGCCTTGCCACTGTGCTCCCCGCCAGCAACTGCGCTCCTTGCCTGCCCCTGCCATGCTTTCGTCTTCCCTAGCACCTTTGCAACAGTCCTTTTTCATCCATCTCGATAGCCTTTATGACAGCTACAGCCCAGGTGAGACTGGGCCTTGCGGTTAGGAATGACAACATCCCAACCTTGGAGTCACGCACTGATGCCCAGGGCATGGCAAGACGGGGGTTAGCTGAGGACCCTCGACTTCTTTCTTTAACACATTTTCTGTGTATTTTCCTAGCGGTGCAGAGTATACATTGGCTTTGCTGATAAACTTATCAGTAGCTGAATGAAACATCCGTTTCACTTGTACTGTTTACAGAGAGCCTGTTTCTCCAGTTGGCAAGTTGGGATTCAGCGATCAGGGTGATCCTGTGTTTTTTTCCTTACCCCATGAACATCGCTCCTAACGGTGCATGCTATGCATCGGAAGACTGGGGAGAGATGCTGCGTCAGGGGCCAGCCCTCCCCCACGCCTCTCCTGGAGGTCTTCACCTCCACGCTGGAGGTCCTCTACATCATTCCCAGCCCCAATCCAACCCCGAGAGACTGAGGAAGGCTGTGGCACAGTACATGGATGCCGATTACATCTCCAAACAGGAGGAACACACAATCGGTGGGATCCGCCTGCTTTCCAGCCCCTTTGTGCTCAGGGGCAGAAATACAAATAAGCCTCAACGTCTTTTTCCTGCTTATGTGAACGGAGATCCGTTTTTCAATAGCAGGCCCTGGCAGATAAGTATTCCCTTTTCTCGGTATTTATTTTTTGGGAGGGAAGGCCTTTCACCGGCTCCAAGCACTCTGGAGGTGCAATGGGCAGGCAGGTAGAGCCGTGATTGAGGGATGCTCCTACACCCCTGGAAGCTGGTGTTGCCATGCCACCCCCCACAGCCCAGGGCACAGCCGGCTTCTACGGCTCTGTGCTTTTGCAGATAGATTAGTCCCAGGACCCTCCAGCGGAGGATTTGGTTGAAGTTTCTTGCCGTGACCGTAGGACACGGTGTCCCTGTGCATTCTCAGCTCAGCTGCTCATCTCCCCCCCGCATCGGGCCCAGTTGCTTGGGTTGCCTCAGGGACAATGGGATTGTAAACTTTATGAGTGAGTCTTCCTCCTAAATGAATTACATAACACAACCGCTGCTAACAGCTGGTGTTGTTTTAGGAGGACCACAGAGACAGAAGTGGGTAGGAATGGCAACAATCCTCCCAACAAGCCCGGGCACCCGCGGGCAGGAGCCGCACCCGCCCTGCACCCACTCAGTGTGTAACGTCATGCACCGCCCGAGACGGCAACCCACAGCCCGTCTAAAGCGGAACGCACAGGACACGAACAATTTACCTTTCCTCTGCTTAAACTCACCAAAAGAGTGCTTCTTGGGAAGAACGGTTTTTAAAATATCTAAGTGACAAATCCAGCTCTGGGCGAAGCCAGCAGAGGTGGAGGGCCCTGCAGACAGCTCGCAGGATGAAGATTCAGGTTTGAACTTTATTGTCTTATTGCACTCGGAGAAATCTCCTAGGTAATTTCCTGGGTATTTTTGAGGTGACTTCCTCATTGCTCTCTGGGTGAACGAGGTCAAAATGCTCGCCTTGTCTAAACCTCAGTTTGTCAATACATAAAATGAAGGCAATAAGACAAGTTGCTGCCTGCTTTTTCTCCATGGAGTTTGACCTTAGGAAAAGGCCATACGATGCCCCTCTCCATTAGAGACAGGAAGGCCTTTGAAATCCCCAAATTCACAACAGCTGAGAAGTGCTGCCTGTTGCTATAGGCAGCTCGGGAGGAGCACAAGTGAAATGTGGACAACAACTAGACTGATTAGATGAGACGTGCTTTGGGTTGGGTAGCTTTTTGTCCCTCAGAGAAAAAAAAAAAATAAATGGTGCATCATCTAAAATTGTTTTTTCTTGATCAGCCTGCCAGCTAAAGGAGGCATACCTTTACAGATCACAGTACCTGAAATCTCACGAAGCACTACAGGAACAAAGAGATTCCACCACCCACTGTCCTGCACCCCCCATCCGGCTGTTCCCGACTGAGATACCGCGGTACATCCCAGCCACATCGGTTGCCACTCTACGCGCGACATTTGCTCACCTATGCCGACCTTCTCAATCAAAAACTGAACATTTATAATCACTACAATGCTTGGGGGTCCTGCAGCATATATGATGACACCTGATAAAGGGAAAGCTACTGTGAACAGGCAACAAGGACAGAGAGGTTGTCAAGTGTCTTTGAGTCTGGATTGATACACATGGCTATCAGATTTCCCTTAGCAAAAAGGGGTAGTCTACAGCATCACAGGTAGGAAATATGAAGTTTTTTGGAAGAAGATAGGCATTTTTTTTTTTAACGTCTGCCAGCAACAATGTTTTACTGCTTTGTTAACACACAGGGTAAACTCTACCAACTAACAGCACCCAAGACATGAGGCTGGTTCTTCAGAGAGCCTCTGTATTTCAGCATTTGCATTAAAGATGGCAATAAGCCTGGACCGATTTCAGTGTATGTTACACCACGTCAGCACTCTCATAGTTTCTATAGCTTCCCGTCCTTTCTCATGTAATAAGATCCAGCAATCTGGATAGATTTGTTACTTGAGTGACTCCTTACTCCTTTAGTGTTTCAGAACTTGGGGGTAACATTTTCACCAGGTCTTTGAAAACGTATCCACAGTCTTTTCAGGGGCAGAGATAACCAAGTTAAGAATTGTGACTTAGCAAGACCACTACGGGGAGACAGGAATGTTGTTGTCACAGCAGTATTGCCATGACTGGTGTTTCCTATAGCATCCTTTGGCTGCCTTCCACTCTCTAAGTGCCCCTTATCTGGCTCCTCCTTCTCAGTCGTCCCACCTATGAGTGGCATATCTTCTGTTTCATGGCCCTGCACGGGCTGTTTCCATGCTATGGTATCTTCACAAGTCATTCCTATGACTTACGTAGCCAGGCTTGGTACACAGGTTCAATAGCCCAAGTCCTTTGAACCACATTCCTCAAGTCCACTTTTCATCCCATTATCAGATTGGTACCGGATAAAGGCCAAGTGGAAAATCCCAGTATGAAATGCACTCCCGCGGCTGACATTCAAGCAACGGCTAAACTCAGAAAAGGTTTGGTAAGAGACCTCACCATATAACTGGACTACGTGAATTGTTTGTGTTTAGTCTAGTTTGAACAATTTCTGGTATCTCAGGGTCAAAGGCTCACTTTTCATAGGTAAACATTTTAGAGGACTCATGTATTAATGACATATCACTAGCCAGAATCGAAACTACTTCTGCCTAGGCAGTTACCTTGGGCAGAAAAACATTCAAGCCGTGACTCTGACACACAAACTGGCTCCAGGCCTTAAAACGAGGACCATTTTCTACACTTACTATAGCAATTATACAGCCAAGGCAGGGGATTCAAGACAACAAAGCTACTTGAACACATTAGGAAGGTCCCTCACTGCCTGTTGGG
>VXBH01001518.1:122741-136673 GCA_013400035.1 Rynchops niger | reverse complement strand
GGGGGGGGGGAAGCGCTAATTTTTGACAGTTTCAAAGCATATTTGTTGCTTAAGTAGAATAAAAGAAAGCGATGGCTGCAGTCATCTGATGATAACGAGCTTCGGCCACACCAGGTCTTTCAACGCACGTGTGTGTCTTGTGCTGCACTGAACGGAGCCTACAGATACACGCATCCAGGGGCACCCCTGCACACACGGTCCCCAGGGGGGTTTTGCAAACTGCTCGTATGAACTGTTGCATTAAATTACACTTAGCTTGAGGATCAGTAGCTCATCAGTTGACCTCTGGCTCCGATTCCTCATAACTAGGAGCATCTGACATAAAGCCCTCAGAGAAAGCACGGGGAAAGAAATAACTGCGCTAATTAAGCTATGCAAAGTGCCTCGGAGGAGAGTGCTCCACTTGAAGGATACCCTGACATTTCTGACCCGTTACAAGTAGCGGCAGAAAAATTTCAGGAATTTGATGTGGAGTGTTTAATTGAGACATAGAGGAAAAGAAATCAGTAGAATTTAAAATGGATTTCTTCCTCAGAGCTAAAGCATATCAGCTTGGAAGACTTAGTAAATATTCTTAGCCACTAATGTGTCTTTATTTTGATTGTACAGAAGGTAAATCATCTGCATAAACATGATAGAAAACCACCTTGGCCTGGTGCATTTATGATGAATTCTTGGCTCACAGTGCAAACGTAAATGCAATAGTCCTATTGCCATATCCTGCTTAGCACTTAAATATCATTTTTTAAATTTATTTCCATCATTTGAACCTAAAGACACAGAGGAATGTTTAGAATTTTACATGGGATAAATAATTCTTTCCGAGAGTGAACCTGTAAAAATGAAGCCCATTTAATAATACACTAAGCATCTTTCACATCCAAAAAACCTAAATTCTATAGTATCCTCACAGGAAACATATATTAGTTTATCTATTTTAATAGCATGGTTAAACCGAGGCTTGAAAAAAAACAAAGGGGCGTGCCAAGGTCAAAATGCACGTTAGATACAGAGCTGGGGAGAGAACTCCCGATTCAGATTCCCAGTTGTCTGCTCTGCCGGTTTGATGGTGTTCCTTTCCTTTCCTATATTTAGGAACAGGTTATCTGGACGTCCCATTTAAATAAAGGGTGTTGAATGGGAGACAACTCTTCTTCCTAGCATGGTTTGGAGCCCCCCAGAAGAATTCCTAGCTGTTCTTCAAATGAAAATGGGTGAATTGTTGCCCAATTTGGGGAATAATTTCAACTAGTAGACAAAATTCAAGGCTCCTGTATTGTAAAACAGCTCTCCTTTTTAATTTACCCTATAATCTGCTACCTGGCATGTCTTCATCCATAGAATCATAGAATCGCTGAGGTTGGAAGGGACCTTTAAGATCATCAAGTCCAACCATTAACCTACCCTGACAAAAACCACTTCTAAACCATGTCCCCAAGTGCCCCATCTGCCCTTTTTTTAAACACCTAATCCAGATTCACCACGTCACTGAAGAGTGTCAGAGTACCCTTTTTATAGCTGTAAAGATGAGCTCAGAGCACAGCCCACGCTCTGAATATTTGGGAATTCGGAGTTTAGTTCATACTCATCACAGGTATCAAGCTGGGATAGCCTTCCCATGCTTGTCCACGTTGCTGCAGATTAAATGAACTGACTGTGATTAATACAGGAAGGTCACAACTAATAAAAGTCCTTTCCATCCAGGTGTTTTTATTCAGTGTCTGGAAGAAGACACAAATACTTGAAGATCAAGTCTCTCTGGACACATTTCTCAGTTTTTCCTGTTGGTGAGAACGCAGAGGACTGGATATGCAATCTCCAAACACTCTGGTTTGTGGCTCCAGCTATATTTAATCTATATACCTGGGCAACAGCTTGCTATTACTACTAGCTGAAAGAATTACAGTGGAAGTGACTGATGAACCTGAGAAGAATCGGAATAAAGACAGCCTACAGTTACAGCATTTTCTCCTTCTGACCTCCTAACCAAAGCAGCATCCTGCAGAGAGAGAAATCCAGATCCCATTGAATGTGAGAAAGTTGACCGGGAAAGGCAGCAGCATCCCTTTGATGGCAGAGCCAAAGGAGAAAACTGTCTAACTTTCCATTGCAAAGTTTCCACTGGACCAAAAACAAAACAAGCATTCAGTTTGGTTACGCTTGAGCCTGGCTTTTTAAATACTTATCTGGGGCTACTATTCTTTCTGCAGTTCTGGACGCCGCGTGCTGCGCCCTTGTGCCTTCACTCCTCTCCTGCGGCCACGCAGCCTGGCTTGGGAACATCCCTGTGCTCTGCATTTCCCAACGTCTCCTGTGCCGGCCTGAGCCGCCTTGTAGGGTAATAAGCTATTTGCAGGTTTAATACGATAAGGAACACAGAAAGAATATATTTCTGTTGTTTTATTTACATAAAGAGCAATGTAACTGTCTCTCCCTGTCTCAGTCGTGTGCTATTAATAAAGTCCATGTGAGGAATACACAAATTTACACCACGTGTGGAACCTGTCGACATAACTAGTCTCTAGCTAGAATACTTTCCATGCCTTGTATCTCCATATAGCCCATCTTTCTGGGACATGTGATGCAGAAATGTGTCATGGGGACACATGTAGTCACTGGACTGATGAAGGGAATTCAAGGGAAACAGAAGCAACAACACTGCTTCTTCCAAACTCCCCTCAGCTTGTTGCTACTGCTCTCTGAAAAAATAATGGAGACATGAAAAAGATGTTGTTGTCCCAGCTTGGCCCTTGTTTTACCTTTCATACGGCAGGCTTTTATGTAAGGCCATATTTTTCCAGAGATTATTAAGAAAAAGGAACTAAAAATCCACAGCTGTCAGTTTGTAAAAGCAAATAATTACTCCCATGCAATGGCTGAAAGGCAAACTTGTACCTAAAGACTTGCAACCGGCATCGCTGACATGTTCCATTGTCCAATCAAAGCGTGAAAAATAAAAATAAACAGAGCCCACAAAGAGAAAAAATGCACTGGATTTTAACATTCTTTCACAATTCATAATCAAAGCTGTGGTCAGCAACATGGAGCGAGAAAGACGCTTGGTTATAAGTCATGACTTTAATCAGACAGTCTCACTGGCGTCTCATGGAAACCTTCCAAATTAAATGGACATACAAATCAGAGACATTCAGACTAAAGATGAAACATCACAAATAAGCTCTTTTGTCTAGAATAAATAGAACCAAAACATGGTCAAATGCTCAGGAAGATAACTGATACAACATTGTTCCCTTGGGCATCTTTGGTAGCGATTAACCCAGTGTGTTTTAAATGCCTAAAACAATGAAAGTTAGTGGACAAGCTATTCTAGTCCTCTGGGCATGAACTGTCCTCCTAATCTCTGCTCACCAGGTGTCCCCCACGGCGACATCCTTCTAATGCCCCGCTTCTTCCTTCCAGCCTCCAGCTGGTGACTCACTCTAACTGGGCAGCCATCAGGAGGTTCACCTACCAAATCACAGCAACCCTGGACCGCGCTGCCGCGACCTCTGCTGAGCCTATTCCCAACTTTTGTTTGTTACTTTCATTCATTGCGCCAAATCTAACCTCAGGCTTGTCAGCACTTCAGGGCAAAGCTCCCATCACGCGTGGCACGAATTCTGCCCCCCCTGCCCCGTCGCATAGTCAATGCGCACCTTATGGAAGCCTAAGTGTCTTAACTGCCCAAAGGGACGAAGGACAGAAAGAACCACAGTCCTCAGGCCTGATTAGATTTGAAATCAAGGGTAAAACTTCCACTGGCATCGACAGTGGTGGATCAGTCGGGAAGGGACTGATCCTGAAGGTACTGCTAAGTACCTCTTGAAGGGCTTGCATCTTCTCTGTGGTGAAGGATTTCACCTTACGGTCCTAAAGCCAACCAACCATTTTAACGAGAACCATGAAACTCCTCCAGCAACACTTGTTAGAAAGTTACCTGTCATAAAAGACATAGGGCATCAAGGACTCTTGAGACCAGGGGTCACCAGAGGGTATTTTATCTTTCTCTGTATTTTCTCCAGAAAGAATAAAGGAGACGGAAGATAAAAAGTGAGATTATGTCACAGCAGAGGAATGTCTCTATTTATAGGAAGATAAGCCTTTTCCACGGAAGTCAAGTCATCTTCAAAAGATGACTATACACTGCATTGCCATGCACTCTACAGAGCTTTGTATAGTCTCTCCACTTCCTCGTCAATATTACCCTGGTACTTTATGTACTTATGTATATAATAATTATATATTACGTTATATAGCTCAGCTGATCTTAACATCCCCTCCAAGTCCAGTTGCTAATTAGAATAAGGAAGAACATCAACGTAAGTGGCAGGACTTCTGATTATGTCACACCGACAACGGATATCTTAACAAAGAAAACAGTCAAATCACATCTCGGACATAGTGTTCGATTACCTATGGATGGATTATCTGGGCCACGGATTGACCCACTCCGTCCTCCCGCTACAGCTTCGGCTGCGTCACAGCCAGGACACAGACACACACCTGCTGACAGTTTCCTGGTGCCTAAGGTTATCCCTGCGCTCTGGGGAGCTGCACTTACCACATTTTAAAAGATGAACACACTGAATAGTCACTGTCTCACTGGCACATGTTTCGTATTAGCTGTGGGCAGTCTCCCCCCTCTCTTCTCCCTGCCCTTCTTCATTATCTGGATAACTGGCTGCAGACCTTCTCTGGAGGAGTGGTTTTGGTAGTCATCACAGGGGTGTATTATGAAAGAAGGAGCTCAATCCTACTCGATATCTGAATTATAGAAACAGAAAGGCCACATAACACAAAGTTTCTGCCTTGCAGACCCCTGTATTTCAGATCTTGTTCTGCATCCAGTGGTCAACGCTGACACTTCTACACAGGCCAGGCTCCCTCCTCTGCAGAGCTCATCAGCCCAAGGTTTGTCTGGAGGAAATCCCCACTTCAAACATGGATTTTGCTGAAGTTTGATAAGGGAGAAATGTATCAAAGAAGTGACCTGCAGAAAAGGAGGGTACGGGCAGCAGTGACCTCCAGTTCTCTTTATAAACATCCTGTTGCAAAGGTGCTCTATTTGTATTTACATTGATAAGCGACAGAGGGGCCCCAGGGTGCGAAGGCACTTTTTGGGCTCTGTAGCAGCAGGAGCTCCTTACTCAGTGGGGTGGAGCTGAGAGCCTTGGGCCAAAAAAACTGGCTGGTCACTATCCAGACCGCAAGGATTTCAAAACATATGGGTACCCATGGGCTGTATCTACCCACTTGCAACACATTGCTTTCTCCCTATGCCATCTACTCCCTTCCAAAAATCCCACAATTGCTTTTATTGTGATTAGCTCGGCTCCCTTCTCTGAAGGGAAAACACATGGCACTTTTGGACTATATCTGATATAATGATTCTGTTCACAAATTCCAAACTCCCCTTTAACCATGGCCCAGGAAGTCAGCAAAGAGATAAATCCCACTGAGCTGCACAAACACCTTCCGCACACTGTATTCACAGGTATCCAGGGAGAAAGAGAGCACACGCACCTCAGGATGCAGGATCTGACTCAGAGTTACCTAGGAAGAGTCAAGATGTGGCAGCAGGAACAACTCAGACCTAAGGAATTAACCTGTTTCATTGGAACTGAACAAGGACCTCAGCCCATACAAGCAAGATTAACAACAAAAGCATATTTTTGCATTATTTATCCAACAACATAAAGATATATCACATTATTTCAGAACATCTATTCTTAGCTATACCGTCCTCCACGGGAGATGGAAGAAGCAAGGCATGTAGTCATTTGGGAATAATAGGAGGTGAAGAGTTGGTAGAAAATGCACATCTAAGAGTTATTAGTTAACAACAGAGCCTTCCTTTCCTAGATTCTACTTTTCCGCCTTTGATAAAGTTGTTTCCTCTGTTACACCGTTATTTACCCGAGATTTGCTTATTTACTTAGCTATTAACAGTCAGGTACACAAGGGGTTGTACTTATCTTTCTACTGGACACAGTCACTGTGAGCTTCCAAAGAAAAGTCCCCCCTGTATCAGCTACCACACATTCTGGCCGGGACTGCGACTTCCCTGAAATATCTAGTGATATAAATTCTTGGAACCAAGTGGGAAGGAACCTTATGCCATACACGTGGGAGCGTGGCTACACAGAGATAATACGTCAGCTTCAGGAGACTTATAACGGCAAGTTTTTTTCATTGCTTTCAACGTCTAAATATCTATAGATAGAGTGTTACTGGAAATCATGTGACTTCCTGAAGTTTAGCTTCCCCCGCTTGTAAACACATGTAGGAATTTCACTTTCTGATCGCTGCAAACTAAAAGTGAGGTGCTTCTCAGTAAACTTTTGCTCTACAAAAAATTTATGTTCATGAAAAGAATTTCCTTAACTTGCGCTAATCTTCTTAAAACGGCAATATTCGGCCATAACCACCTTTTACAGAGCTCGGACGCGTTGGCACAAAGGTATGGAGTTTTATGAATTTCATTATTTCTGGTGACATTGTCATCAACAGCAACAACAAAAAAAATACCTAAATGAAATGATAATAATTAACTGCACTCAGCTGCATTTTCTCTGAGAATTTCCGCATGCTCAGAGTGTGAGAGAACTGACTCATTCTTTATGAGGAGAGCGCAGTATAAATCCTGCTAATTACTTGTGCTGAGAGTGGTATCTACAATTCATTTATTATACGAGCTACAGGGCTCTGGCGCTTTTTCAGTGAAGTGCCATTAATATCACAGCTGGCTACACTACAAACGCCCTGCAAGATCTTGAGAAATCATGTTGCAGATTGGGTGGAAATATTTTAAATATATTTTTGTTCAACGCGCTGTAGTATTTCGTCTTTGAACATGCCCCCCCGTCAAATGAAACCATCTCAGCAACTCCAGCAAGACAAAAAAAGAAAGCCGCAGCTGGAATTCAGAAATAGATATTACGCAGCACCACGAAATATTGTGCTTTGTTAAAGGATTCTTTGAAGGAGCACAGGACTGGAAGTGACTCCCCTGCCATTTATCAATCCCCCATTATCAAGGGCCGTGTTCCAGGATAACTCTCAGAACTAGCTAACAGGTTATTAATTAGTAGTCACTATTATATAAAATTAGAAACAAAGGAATAACAAAGCAACAGAAACCACGACACATGGTAGACCCCACCCAGAGCACTTCACAGATGGTCTCTGTGTTGGGAATACTGCCCATGCCTGGATCTGCCGTCCGTCTGCCCCGTTCCGCCACTGGACCATCCTCGGCAGAAAAATCTCTGTGTAGCAGTATGTGTGTGTATAAACAAAGAAAAGGATGGCGATATACAGGGAAGACAAAAGGAGAAGGGAGGTGAGGAAAGGAACAAATGAGTTGACATGTATTACATCAAGCTTGAAAGAACTTGTCAAGGCCTTATCCTGCTGCTGATCAGTTGCTGTAGTTAGCTGAGCTGCTCCACCTTTCCGATAAACTAAAATGAATCCCATTTCATTTCAGGGCCATGCGTATCCAGACTTATGTGCGTGTCTGGCTGTCTCTAGGATATACATTAGGAAACTGATGGAAAGCACCTGATAGCATCAGTCAGATAAGATGGCTGATGTTCCCTCTACAGTCCAAAATGTTGTAAAAATATCAAAATAATATTTTGGGATGAGATGACTCAGAAATCAGCATCAACTTGCCAACTTGGAAGGCCCTAGGATGTTTGCTTCAAATAGTATCTTGGTAACAAATTCGTATGTGACATTCACATACACAAATCCATACATAATGAGATTAAAGGTCACAGCTCCTTAGGGGCCCTGTTAAGACTGAAATACAAAAAAAACTCTGTTGCTTACAAACAGAAAACTTATAATCCAAAGGCACTTCATTAAGTGAATCGATCTGTTTCTACAGCTACGCTCCACAGCAGCCTGTAGCAAAAAGAACCCCCACCCTTTCTTTTCTTTTCATGCTTTTTATCTGGCATTTGTATCATGCCTGGCTTTCAACTGGGAGCATTACATTCTGGGTCAAAGACTTATTCTGAAGACTTACGCGTTTTGGATAGCCCAAAACCAGGGGTGGTTTTTGTCCAGGAAAAGTTCCCTTTGGTATCTAGGAGCTCCATTAGGAGGACAGGAACGAGCCCTTACGTTATGTATCGTCAACCAACGTGTGAACCTGATAACAGTTTATTTTAAGGGTGCCATCGCAGAGATGAGCTCTACAATCAGCAGTAACACGAAGAATTATGAATAGGAGTAGTCAGACTGCATGTGAGAATCAAAAATTCCTGCCAGTCCTCTAGAAAAACTTCCCTGCAAGCAGGATTCCATCTACCTTGAGATGTTTATAGATAGCACCAAAGAAGAAACCAAACAAATTTACTAACAGAAGTAAATTGGAGATTAAGTGTACTTAAAGAGATCGTCAGCTACAGGGCTGGATTACTGCTGTGCTAAAGGCACCAATCACTTGAGTCATGACACAAGCTGGCCATGAATACCCTGTAACATGCCCCTAGCCCTTGCATAGTCACGACTTGCATGTGAAAACTATGACACTTTCAAGCTCCACGATGAGATCTGTACTTTTTTTTCCCCATGGGTTATTTTGCAGACTGGAAAAAGGTATTTGAGGAAGTGTTTGGGAAACTAAAATCACATGCTTTGAGGTGAAAAACCAGCCTGCCTGAATCCATATATTCTGAGCTCAGCATTAACAGAAGTTATCAGTTTCTTACAAGAAAACACAATACGCTTTGGAAGTGAAAACAAACTTACACATGATTGGAGCAGAAACCTCATACTTAATTTCTGTGCATTTGACACGAAATACAGAAACCTCTGATTTAGAGTTCAGCGTGTTTCAATGGATTCCAAATAGCACCAAGGGCAGCTTCAAAACTAAAGGTAATTATGAAAATAAAACCTCAAATTTCTCAAACAAACCAAAAGCTTGGTTTAACCCTGAAAAGAAACTTGTGGAGGCTGGTCCATGCTGGATCAACAGAACTGGAGATATGGGCTGGTTCTGCACCAATCTGATCACGTCTGAAGCACGTCTGGGAACAATCTCTATGGCTTGCACTTAAGAAGTATGCACGTAAAAGCTTTAACTGAGTCTTACCTACAAATTCAGTCTGGACCATCCTACAAAATCGGATACCTTCAAGAGCAAAGCTCCCAGGGCCCTTGCCACAGAGGTCTGAAGATTAGGCATCACTTGCTTGACCAATTAGCCGGTATTTGAAACTGTACAGGCTTGGCATAGGTTAATTTAGTCATTAAAAAAGTTCACAGAGTCTTTATCTGTCTAGAAACGAGCAGTTTCCTTGCTCAGAAGTCCTTAGGTTTGCCTTACTGGTGGGTTTAAGTCTCAAGACACCCCACCTCTCCTTGCTCTCAGGGTCTCGCTCACAACACTGTCTCCTGACTTCCTCCCTCTCTATCATCTGTGGCTCTGGAACAATATTTTAGGCCCTGTAACAGTAACTGGGGCAAACAGGCAACTTGGTTCTGCCTTGCTCTGTAGCCAGCACTGGGTCATGGCACCTAGCTCAGCACTGGAGCAGGACCAGTCCCTCCATCTCTGAGCCTGAAACACAACACCCAGGAAGCCCACTGGCTGCAAAAACCTCCCTGTCCGTGAATACCCCCCAACACAAAACTTTTAAATAAATACCATACAATAGTGTTGACTTTACCTCTGCATTGTACTTAGCACGTAGACACCATTAGATATTACACCACACAGACCTAATGTTTGCTTTTCTGCGATGATCCGTGTTGGCTTATCACCCTCCAGGCCTGTTTTCCACTCCTGACTTGCGCCTGTGCTATTGCTGTCCTCCCTCCTAATTGCCTGAAATCTATTGCTTGTCTCTTCCACACCCTGGGATTTTTCGAGATATCCATTTCATGGTGCTGATACTCCTCTTGTACTGACACTAGTTTGGTATTATAAAAGCCCACCTGAATTACCAGCGCTGTTTATTTCCTGTGGTTTTCCAGAGGAGAGTTCAGCAGATTTCCAAACCTCAGAGGCTTGGCTACATAAAGACTCATCCTGTAGAGTCTCAGACACAGGGGGTGACACAGCAATCTGATGCTTACAAGGTGGTTCTGTGGGGCTTTCCAAGAAATAAGGCTCCCATCAGCAACTAAGGCACTGCAAGTCCCTGGTCTGGGCTGAACATTTACACCAGTAATAAGCCCTTATTACTGCTGACATGAAAAACCTCCAATATTCAACATTTAGAGATCTTCACCAAACATTCCTAAAATTTAAAATGTTTTTCTTAATGACAATATACAAAATGAGCATCATAAGTTACACTAATTTTCTGGTCTGCTTGTATTTTCCACTTTTTATCATAGTATGAGTAAGCCACCAAAGTTCCAAACAACAGCGGTTTACTCTTAACACATGTAAATTCAGGGCATAGCTTCAGTAGCTTTTGAAACACAAGGACACTAAAGGAGGCCATTTGGAGACTTAGTCAAAGACAACTACCTTATTTCTGTGCCCACCTTAGCTGTATAGACATTACTCTGGCCACACATTAATTCCACCAAAACCTAGGTTAGCTTCCACGCCAAGGTATCCAGCTCAGCGGCTTCTCACAGAAGAGGAGTGCAAGCATGTTCCTCAGACCTCTTGGGAGAAGAATTTGATCGTCCAAGTTAAGACTCAAAAATATCACTACAACCTTAAAAAGCCACCATCTCTTCCCATCGACACTGTTGAATCTTATTTTTGGTTAGCAGATCCTGTTTCCCACAGACCTGCCTCTCCTCCCCTTCTCCTCGTCCCACATCTTTCCCTCCAGAGCTTTCCTTGCTCCCATCTCCCTAATCATCTTGGGCTCATTTCCAGAGATCTGCTTTTAAAAATACAGCAGCCTGCTATAAACACATTAGGCTTGTCAGCTTTAAAACTTGCTCGAGTTACTGTTTCCGAGGCAGGAGAGGGGGAAAAAGGGTATTCCAAGGGGAGACCCTTGACGTGACCATTCATCTGCCTACATCAGCAGTTCCCAAGCTTGTCAGCTTGCAACCTCATTTCCGGGCTCGTGACCTCTCTTCCATCAGCGCTCCTCGGGGTCGCGACCCTAACTTTGGAAACTTCTCGGCTGGATCAGTCAAAAGTGACGCCTCAAGAATAATTTTCCAGTCGGTGCCATGTTTGTTTATGCTCCTGAGCGGCATGATTACCCTGAAGTTCAGGTTCAAACTTGTCTCTTTGCTTGTTTATAAGTCTGGAAAGAATTTCTGGGTGTCACTCAGCCAGCAGATAGTGAACTCTGTAACTTTTGGCTGTTCTGGTTAGAGACAATTATATCCCAACTGACCTGGTATGGCATTAAGCACTTGGCTGCAAAGTTCAGCTGTGCCTGGATGAAGTGGGGATTTTGCTTCTCTGCGGAGTCCGGAAACATCATTGTTTTCTCTACTTGCATGTCACGATCGTTCAGTTACTGTCCCCAAATCGCTCCTTTTGCACTAACGTGGTTTCATCTACCACACCGTGCACCCTCACTGCCTCTCACACGCATGCAACTGGATGTTCTCATAGCTGCTTTGCCGCACATCAGTTTGCCTTTCTCCTTCCAGTCATTAAGAATGTGTGGTCAGGGAAAATTTTCATATTCAGGTTTCNCATTCACAGTTTGGATGTGCTACAGCTAGTCCTGCTTTGGCGTTTCCCTGGAATTAAAATAACTGGGAATTTTTCAACTACCTGTTTTCTCTTATTTTCACATCATATCCTTACTCAGCCTACATGTCCCTGTACGGGTGATTCTGGCTCATGCGTTAAAGGCCAGATCCTTTGGCTTTGCTGCCCACAGAATGTCTCTCACACGCTACTCTCTTACTCGAAGCCTAAAGCAATCATTTAACTTTCTATTTGACCTCAGTGTATTTCAGTCTTACTGTTTTTCAATTTAAACAGCCAAGAGATATCTGCCTAGACACACCAGGCTGGAATTTGGGGAATGTAAAGTGGAAGCTTAGCAGTAGTGGCAGCACCTGGGAGCAGCCAGCCTTCATACCTGCCTTTGGAAAACACAGACTATAAGCCTCAAGTCCAGGGGGAACCAGTTCATAGGAATCTCTGAAAGGACCCACCACCATCCACGCAGTTGAAGGGATCAAGTTACTGAAGAGCGGTAGAGGAGAAAGACATTTGGGGTCTGTGCTTTTGCACCACTCAGGCACGTGTGAGTACACGAGGCAGTCGGGTACAACCCCTTTTTGCAATTATTCAGTCCCCATATGAGGTTTAAACATCTGACTTTGTCTGCTGCCAATAAAAGAGATTAGGCTGAAAAGGTTTCAGCATGAAAGGCAACCACTGAAGCCAACATCAGGGCTTCTCTTTCCCTCAAGTATGAGGGCAAAGCCCCACGGCCTGGTAGTACAGGCCAGCAAATGAGGAAAACGAAGTCTTGCCATGTCAGAATGAAGCTTGCTGAGTGCCAGAGCACATCTGCAACAAGAAGTTTCTGTTTGGGCCTGTAATGATTTGCCTGAGACCATCACTTATTTGCTACTACAGAGCACTTTCAGAAGGGCTGCTGATCCCTACTGAATTGCAAATGGTTTTCTCTTTCTTCCTGTCTTTTGTTGACACACTGTGCTTGTAAGAGTGCACCAAGGTCAGGTTTGCCTTCCGCCTTTCTCTTGGGCCATTATGAAATGGAAAACTGGTGGAAATGTCAAAGCGATCAGGCTCGAGGAGCTGGTGTGGTTACTGCTACAGAGTTGAGTATACTCTGAAAAATCTGCCCACGACTTCTCCAATTTCAGCCGGGGGGTTCAGATGGACAGGCGATTTCAGGTTTGTGGGGAGTTGTCTGGTTGTGCTTGGATATTGCCTTAATAAAAAAAAAAAAAAACAAAACAAAAAAAACCAAACTGGATTTGATTCAATTAGAATGGAATTTAAATTTTTGCCAGAGAGAGGAGGACAGATCCCAAATCTGCAACACTAATCCAACCTCATGATAAGAAAACGTGCATCTTCAGGAGTGATGTTCTACAAAAAGGAAAAACTGCACTGTTAAATGGAAAAGAGATAGCAAAATCAAAATAATCTTATTCATCCTGGTAATGCACACTAAAGTAGGATTGGTAGTCCCCAACTCTGCGTAGACTAGATGGAATTTAGTACAACAAAGCAGGTAGACAACTGAGAAGATTTTGACCAGTATAGGAGATTAACCCTCCTTTTGAAGAAAAGACCCACTATCAAAGGTGCATGGCTGAAAAACTAATTGCGCCATAGCCATTGTAGCTACGTAGCATCTGTATAATCAGGTTAGACTCCCATTTCATTTATCAAACGCACAAGCTCTTGTTTCAGTAGCGTATGGAAGCACACTATGAAGTGCATATTTCATATCTGGATGAAGTTCTCATGTACAGGTGCAACACTTGTAAAGCATCCAAGAAAATACAAAGGGGCCTTTTAAGAGAGAGACTCCCCCCAGCTTGGAACAGAGGTTCTCTTGACGATTACAACACCATTCAGCTAATGTTTGGTCTCTTCCTGCTTGATCAAAAAAATCCAAAGAGCACATGAAAGCGCTGGAAGGTGGTAGATTCAATCTTGTCAAAGATACATTCAGGATTTTTTTCTAGTAGCGAGGTCCAATGCTTTATCGATCCACTAGAATATGACACTGGCAAATATTTTTTAGAAAAGGTGGATGGCAGAGGATAAGGAAGGGGAGCTCAGCTAGATCTCCACCACAGCTTTCGAAGACATAGTGGTTCACGTAACCAACCATCCAGAGGTCTCTCCTGCCACTGCCAGCAGATATCTTCAATGTATGTGTTTCAGACTTCAGGGTACCAGAAGGCCTACCCTAAAAAAAGAATAATTTGGGGAAGATATGTAAAAGATGAAAGTGCTTTAAAAAAAAAAAAAAAAAGAAATAAAATAAA
>VXBH01001518.1:80916-118268 GCA_013400035.1 Rynchops niger | reverse complement strand
CCATAAATATGGAAACTGGTTTTGCTCATACATAATTATTTTGAAGTAACTGCTCTGTCTGCAGCTTAAAGAGAAAAAAAAAAAAATATTCTTCTGCTGCACTTGCAAAAGAGCTCCAGATTTTCTGCAAGAGGGAAAAGAACAGATGATGGGGGGAGCTATTCTTTTAAGACGAATGTCATTGGCACAAACAGCTGGCAGTTGGTAGCGTATTATTGATACGTGCAGTTGCTCATGTTTTTTAACAGATAAGAAAGCAATATCTCATTTGCAATTCAGGTGAGGCACATGAGTGGCTCTACAGCGCCACTGGCCCCTGGGCCATGTTTCTTATCATATCAGAAACATCTGTCACGGTGTGAATGAATTCATTATGGAAGCATATCAAATATGCAGTTTCAGGATGAGACAGCAGCCTGCAAGGAAACCAGAAAACCAGCCTCCCCCTGTAAAAGCTGGGATGGTCTGTCCCGTAGTCACCGGCTGGGAGGAGGGCAAGCACTGGGAGGGGTAAGAGGGAGAAAAAGAGAGAGAAACCTTGGAAGTGTCACGATTATAAATTATCCCTTCTGTAGGAGCCGACTGCGTCTGAGAATGGGCCTGCTGACGAGGGCCTGGCGGTTCACACAGCGCGTGTAGACACGCTGCAAAATGATTGTCACATCGCTCCACACCAAGTCCTCTGCTCCTCCGGGCTGCAACGGACCTGACTAATGCTGGCCTTTGTGGTCCAGAGGACTTCCCTTGACAAAATACCGACAGGCTGGGCTACAAAAAATACACGGGGAGGTGGTCAGCGTGGGGGTTACAACTAGAAGTGCACTTGTGGGGGCTCCATGGTCAGAGATGGAAATGAATCCCTTTTCAGGGCAGCAGACTGTGAGATGATAGGAGCTTCCACTTCCAGGGAAGGCAAGGTGCATCGTTGATCCCGGCTGAGAAGAAAAACAGGATGCATTGGAAACCGCTCACCCCACCGTGTTCATCTCTGCTGTAATGCTGCACCTGGCACAAATTTAGGATGCAATGATTTGTAATATGGGCCATGTTTGTCTCCGGTGGTGTCCTCCAGGGCTGGGTCTAATACCCCTGTGAGTACAACAACGTTTTTGTCCTCTCTTTAGCAGGGACGAAGTCAGCTCAAGGTGACTTCAGAATCCCTTGTGCCTAGAAGAGGCCTAGAAACGCCTCTGTAGCTCTGGAAGCAGGCGGCTGGATTGAGACCCCCATCTGTGTCGCGCTGAGTCACCACCACCTGCTGTACCTTTGGGCTTTTATTGAAAAATACAAGAGAAAAACAACCGTGTCTTTTGCTCTTGCTGAGAAACCCCTCTGAACTTCATCTGATGCACAGGGGAGAGCTACGGACAGACCCTGGGCTGGACCTTTACCTTCTTTAGCCCCTGCACAGCAGCCAGACACACGCTGCCTTTTCTGTCCCATCAGAGACCGCTCTGGTGAGCCTCTAATGGCTGCTGCTGCAATTGAGGATAAAATGTGAAACATCCTCATTTTCCCCCCAAAGGAGCAATAAAACCAGGCACGCAGCTTAAGGAGAACACAGAAAAATACCTATTTTAACTTTGCTTCTAATCACAAAACATATATTCTTGAATATGCATACATCGGCAGAAACAGTGGGTAAGGGCTCCCGTTCTAAAACAAACAGCAACGTGCACTTTGAGCCCTCATATGAAATGGCAGTAAAAGCCCAACCCAATAATTATTTTCCTTGATTTTCAGCCAGACGAGGCACAAGACAAATAAGTCATCAAGGACAAATAAAAGGAGGTTCATTCATCGCATTCGGGGCTGGAATCTTTAATGGTCACCAAATGAACTAAGATAACTAAGTAACCATTGTAAATATTAATCTTTAAAGGAAAACAATACTCCCAACAACAGGAAGCCTGATAAGACACTGGATGTTGCCATCAGTATTATGGAGTCTCTCTAATTTCCTTAGTTTTTTCTTATGCCTGTAGAGGGATCAGGAAGGGGAACATATGGTATCTCTCAAAGGAAGTAAATTAACATTATTAATAGCTAATGTGGGAGAGGTGAAACAGTGATTGTTCGTGGTGGTTGTTATTGTGCTTTTGTTGGGGGGGTGGGGGGGGGAAGCCTGCCTGCCAGTGAGTTTAAGCACTCAAGCCAAATTCAAAACCTTGTATTTATAAACAGAGATCTGATAACAGTTGCCTAAGCATCCATGATGCTTTGCCAGCGCACGCACGTCGAGCTGATCTGAAAGGGACTGTGTCTTGGGGTTTGTCCTAGGAGTTCGCTAACGCAGATGAGAACTTACGGCATGGTGCCTGCTCCCGGGTAACTCCTCCCGTGGACCCTCATGTTCTTCTTTGCATTCGTTTAGTTCGGAGCAGAAGGAACGAGGATGGGTAGACCGGCACTTCTGAGGAAGAGCTGTCCTCTGGCATCCACTGAGGCAGCTGGTCAAGGGGCCATTGAGGAGGGGGGTTCTCACAGACAGCGGTCACTGACGCGGGACATCTACTTTCAAGTGCACAGTGATGGCATCAGCGGGTTTCTGAGGGCCATGCAGCAGTGTGATATGCAAGTGGGAGAATTATTTTGTGGGTAGCGATGATAACAAAGTACTGTATTAGGATGGATTGAACTGGTGACCTGGAAGGGTCTCTCAGAGTCCTGGGACCCCTTGCAATTTCCCTGCACTAAGAGGATAATTTACCTTTCTTAGGCCTCTGCTTTCATCTCTCTCCCAAAGTATGTAGAGTACTTATTTACCCTAAATAACATTGACACTTAAAGAATATACGTTATAAGCTGATGCTACTCAAAAGAATGGGACCCTGATCCCAGCCTCGGCTCTGTTTGTCCCAGAGCACCTGGAAGCATAAGATGCATTCCTCATTTTTTCAAGAGATCCTATACTTCCTACTTTCCTATCAATCATGAAAGCCTGAGACAATTCCTAGCTGGCCTGGCAGAGGTGGACTTCGTGACACCTTTCATGCTGAGATAATCTGCAAAATTGGCAGATCTCAGTAAAAACAAGAGGACTTGATTAAAATTACCCAGTGAGCTTGGTAGATACAAGCAAGTTCTGGGGAAGTTGTTCAATAAACTCTTTAGAAAGAAAACAGTGAATTTTGGTGTAATTAATTCACTGAATCTTAATAAAAATTGAGTAGCCTAGTAAGAAAACCTCATGCTTCAGGGCACGTGGTGATTGCTTTATAGAGACAAAGGAATTCTCTCTGCCCTTGAAAGCTTATACTTCAACTGCAAGTTGACAGCTGGATTTTGGTTTCTAGGCCTGAGGAGGACAACTTGAATACCTTAAGACAGTATAGACCCCAGTTAAACTTAGACAGGTGCAACTGCTCCGTAAGGAAACCATACAACTCTCCTTGAAGAGAGAACTCAGTGAACTCTGATGATGTTTGTGTCTTAAAGCTGGTCTAAAATACCTCTTCCTGGGTGATGATGGGATATTTTATTTCTTGAGAAACTCATCACATTGACCAAAAAGTTCATGAAAGGCTGACAGGGCTGTGCATTGTTTGCTGGCGCTGTAGAGTTATATGACAAGGATAAATTGTTCTCTGTGCTGAAGCCCGGGTGGTTTATAACATCGTGAAGTTTTCCACACTGCCAATTTTAGGGCCCTTTAGTATTTCAAGTTATGTAAACTTATAATAAAACTGTTCCTCCTTGGCTCTGAAGAATAGGACTTTCTGCTCAATCAGGACAAGGCTGAATTCCAGACATGAAGGGGAGGATGCTTTCATGATGGCTTAAGAGAGGACATTTCCAGAACATCTATAGCAGTATGAGAAGACAGATGTTTAGCCAGGACAGTTCAACAACCAGGTGAGATACTACCTCAAAGAAATTAAGTGCATCAAACCAGACTCTTTAGTGACTGAAATACTTTCTGAGAAACGAAACAAATCTGCATACCTTCATAATCTTCACTACCAATACGATGACATCACCCTGATGATTACAGCTCATTACGTTGTGGTCACCCATTCACTTCTTTTTGCCTGTCCCCATCTTCCATCCGTGTTGGGCACCAAGTGTGGTTGGTTGGTGGTGGCAGATGAAAACAACTCTACTCTAAAACCACCATAACCTCAGAAAGAAAAGCAAGTTACAGTGTGCTTCCAGGGAATTACAACACCAAGTCGAAAAGCTTAGAGATCTCAAAAGACAGGTAAGGCCTTGTCTTACCCTGATATCAGTGGGATCTTGGAGGGTGTGAGTCTGTGGCAGCTGGAGACTGTGAGCAGCACTGCGCCACGCAAAGGGCACACACACAGTTAACCCCTGCACAAAGCTATTGCTCACTTCTGACCCATTTTCTCTCCTTATCATGTAATTAATCACACTTTGCAAGAGCTTCTTCATGGAAGGAGTGAGTTGTCTGGGGGTGGCTGTGATTACTCAGTTGTAACTTGTACTCTCCACCCAAGGCAGGGGAGTATGGGGAAACACAGCACTCCTCTGTCCCCACGCACGCCACCGTGGACCTTGGTCCCGGGTGCAGGAGCCGTCCCCTCTTTCCCCGTGGCACATGAGAGCAAAGGGCAGAGTTGGCTTCTGCCCTGCTCTTGACCGGAGCAGCAGCACCCGGAGCAAGACATCAGATGACGGTAACAGGTTATTTGTGGTAAAGCTCAGCAACTTGATTACTAATCTCTGGAAACGAGGGGGAAGCTAAGGAAGGATTTTGACCCTGCGGATGCGTCTCAGCAGCGCAGGCACACAGTGCCTCCCAGGGCCACCCTAGGGAAGTGGGCCTCCAGGGCACTCCTCCCGCACCCCAAGTCAGGGCATGGCTGTAATGCCACAGGCCAATTTATAGGACAAATATTGAGGATAATTAAGGATAATCTCTGCTTTAGGTGTCTTGCAAAGAAGGTCACATACTCTCTTTCCTTGCCGGATGCGATGAAGTTAGGCAGCTCCTCTTAATAGCAGGTACTTGTTTCTCATAACAAATAACAATAAAAACCCCTACCTAGATCCTAAAGATTTCCTAGATTTAATCTTCTCAAAACTCAGGCAAGATCATTATGGTGAGTTCTGCCTCTAAAGAGCCATAACAGTGAATTGCGTTACCAGCACCAGTCTTCTGCTGGTATATGTTTTCCTTACTGTACCCACGCTAGCAAATACAGAGAGGTGCTATGCTATTTATGTCCTGAGCTCAGACAATAACATCCTTTGAAATAACTTGGCAGGTCAGGGTAGACTAGATAGTCACATGAAAGCAACGGAGGAATCTGCCCCAGCAACTTCTGCTATTTTTTTTTTTTTCAGTCTGCTGATTTCATAATATTTGGTCATAAGATGTTGTTTTCGATACTCACTTACTATCATGACGGGCTTCTTCCTAAATAGCCTTTGGGTAACAGACATTTGCATTGCTGGCAAAGTGGAGAAGCTGGGACTAACCAATTCCTGCTCTTGAAAGATCCCACCCAAGGGGGCTTGAGAGGGCATGTGTTGCACGATCTCTTCTGTCTACGGGTGTGACAGCTGACACAGGAGGAAGTCTGGTAAAATGGCATGTTCCACCCTCTGTTTCACAATCCTTGTGCACGTGAAAGCCCAATTTCCAAGAAATCAGAGCAAGAGCAGTTCCCAACCCTGTGAAGAAGGGATATTCCTTTTAAACATCTGTCTTGAGCCATCAGAGGCAGGATGCTGAAGGTGAAGGACCAGCAGTCAGAGGAGGCCAGCTGATCCACGGTCAAGACAAGACCGTGCTCAGGTGAGAGGCCTGATTCAGTGATTTCTGTGGAAAGGTTGATTCAAAACAGGCAAAACACATGGCAACACAGACACCAAGAGGCTGCTGTTACAGTCCAGCCATTTGTAGCACTCGGCCTAGCAATCCCCTTTATTGTGCCTTCATGTGTCAAACTCTCCTTTTACATCTAGGCGGCCTGATGCTGTACTTGAGAAGCTTCAGCAGGATTTTTAACATATCAGTCTAACTAGATTTTAATTAATGTTACAGGATTGAGAGCTGAATTTGATCCTGAAGGCTGGTTATTTGTAAAAGCCCAATTGCTGTATGCATTCTCACACAGTTATGAAAATAGGAACTGAAAGAAGCCTTTCCATGCAATCCAGATAACTCTGCAGTTCTGCATACCCCGTAATGTTATTTTCGCTCTGTACTGTGCTTTCATGATCCTTTGAAAGCTCAAAGATAAACAAGAGTCTCCTGAAATGACCTGTCTACACTAGATCAAAGAATAAGCAAGGGGAAAACACTTGCAGTGTTAGGCCAATCAAACTGTCCATGGCTGCAAGAAACTTCTCCCTAAAGCAAGTTCACCCCCACTTATCCTCTTCATGGGACACTTCAGCTCGGGCAGACTAGCCCTAGCTTCCTCATTGTATGTTTTCATTAAGCCCTAGACAGCTTTATAAATGAATGCACCAGTACAAGCACCAACATCTGGCCACTGTCAGGTTAACAGATTAAACGGGGTATTGATCCAGCCTGGCACCCGCCACCTTCCCTGTGACCTTACGGTCTGGTACAGACAGACAGAACTGAGCAGAAATGGCATCCAGCTCCAAACTCCTCTTCACCTGGGGGAAGGGAGGAGGGAAGGAGCCTGGATCTCTGATCTAATCCTCTGTAGCGAAGTCAGGTGTAGCAACGCACGGGGCCCAGAGCACGCATAGGCAGAGCAAACCAAGAAGGTAAGGGGTAAGCTCACCACTGCACTAGATACAACAGCAAGGCCATCGCATACAAAGCAGAGAGAACAGTGTCAACGTCACTATTTGCAATAACGCAAACTTTCTNTACAAGCCAGGCAGCGTTCCTCAGCTCTAGCTCAGCTGATCTTGTCGCCCATGACCAACTTCTGCAGAAAGGCAGGCGGTGAGTTCACAAGGATGCTCCTAGCAATGAGCTGCATCTCACAAATAAAGCCCAAAGAGCAAAGCTGACTTGCTCCATGCTAGTCTCCAGGTTTATGGTCTTTGTTTTGGTGGAGAGTGGGGCTTGCTGGAATGGGTGATGATCCATTACACAATGCTAGCCAAGAACTCCAATCAAAGTCTCACCAGCGTCACATTAAAAGCCTCTGCCGCTCATCATGTATGTTGCTGGCTCCCACCAGAGTGCAATGACAGGGCAGGGGGCTGGCACTATTTTTAAACTCTAGGACACTGATCTAAAGCTTGCCAGATTTACACTCCAGCTTTTTAATTCAACTTGATGAGCACTGAGTCTTCACGCCAGCTGTGCCTCATGGAACAGATGCTTGCGTTCAACAGGCTGCTGTGCCGGACTCACCTCCATTCTGTATCTCCTGCGTACCAACTACATGACCACAACTTAAACCTGCAAGCAAAAAGGCAGAGAAAGGCAAGATCTGACAACCTGTTCCCCTCTCAGGAGCCCAATTCAGCTCTGTTTACAATGAATTCTGTGTACAGACAATAAAAGGTACTTGAGCTACAGAGCAAGAGAGTAGGACTAATTTACTTCTAAACAACAGTACCACTAACTGACTTGCCGTTAGCCCTGTTGTTTGGCCAGTAATAGTTACAGGTCCCCCCCAGTACGTATGCAGACCTTTCAACTCCTAGACCTTAAAATAACTACTTTAAAAATATAGATACCATCATATTATTACTTCACAGGTTGGAAAACACAGGCTTGAGAAAAGTATCAATAACTTGTCCAGAATCCCGTGACAGCAGTAGAGCCCAGAATCACAGCTACAGCTCTCCATTCTCTAATGCCCAACTGTCTGCATAATTTTCAGCCTGGCTCTGCTGAAATCTTTTGTTGTGAATCTAAAGACTTTATATAAGAATCTAAACACTTTATATCACTTTTGACTTACAATCTACGAGATCATATTAGTAAGAAGCATCCAAATGTAAAGTTTTCTCAAAGCAGAATAGAAACATTTTAGTCTAAAACTGTAAAGATAGGGTGGGCTTACACTATCAGAAAAAAAAAAAAAATCACTTTGTATTCAATGTAAGGATACAATCAGCTTGACAATGGACCTGTCAAGTCTCACTTTTGCTCCTCAGCCCATATCCACGATGAACCAGGTAAGTACTTTGTGTTGCGCCTCTTCCTTACAGGGCACTAGAGATAGCTAGCAACCGAATGCCAGCGAATAAGCCAAGTGCCTAAGCCTGCATGTGTACCTGCTTGGAAGCCCTACTGGAAAATTTGGCTTCTATCATATTTCATGACTGTGATTCTTTAAAGAGGGTCTAAGAGCTGAACACCCAGTGAAGATCAACGCACAATGACTGCTGACTGCATTTTCTGAACTCCTGAGAAAATACCAGAGTACAATTAATTTAAAATAGCAGCCGAGAAGAATAGTTCAATCTGTAACACAACCAGGTAGTTATATTAATTGAGGATAATTTCACACCATTAATCCCAGACTGACAGGGACAGTGCAGTACACCCAGCAGCCTAGGAACGCAATGCCCTGGGTGCAATGCAGCCCTACAGCAGAAGCGCATTCCTACCATAGGTGCCTTACGCACAAAGCTGCATCAGAATTGGTGCTCTTTGAATAATCTCTCAGCACCATCCTATCCGGAATTCTGGGTTGGAGCTCTGCTTATTCATCCATAATGAGAAAGTCAGACCAATCTCTGTTATTCTATCCTGAGCCCAGCTTAACTCCATTAACTATCAGAACAAGGTCATGCTCTGTTAAGTTTGTACTTTCACATCCCTTAGTAGCTTTGAATCATCCTAGCTGTCAATGCACTGACATTTATGGTCTTCTACTGTCACTCCTTTGTTTATGTTCAAAGTTCATTCATTGCCTTCTTCCATTAGGGCTCTGTAACACATTCTCAGCCCTAGTACCTCCTGCTACCTTCTTCTTACTCTAACCATCAAAAGTTTCTATCTGTCACTGAAGAAGTGGTGGTTTCCATGGAAACTCTGAAGAACAGGCTAAGTTAATGAGGCATAAACTGAAGACAGTGTCCTCAAGCTCACCCATTTTGAAAATCTAGGTCAGCAGTGTTTGCTTAAAACATTCCACTCTTCTAAAACCACGTTCACTTGACTGTTAAGGATGTAATAAAAGAGAGGCTCTAGCTTGCCCCAAATTTAGCATGTTTAATATAATACTGTATGTTCATGTGAAAAAAAACATTCTTACAATTTCTCCCGTCCTGTTTTCCCTCCTCAGTTTCCTTGGATAACCAATGGGCATTTAGTTTTATCATCCAGTTACTTATCTTCACCAAACATTTACTCTGGCCATCATAATCCGACTTCCAGGTAGCGTTCGAGTAACCTGCTGTGATCTCACTGAGGGCAGGAGGTATTAGCTATGTCAGGCATCATAATCTCATTTAGAGGATCTACAGGAATGAAAGGACTATGCGCATGAAAGTCAAATTCAGTCTCAAGTTGAACAACACACAGGCAGAAGCCAAGGAATGAAACCAACGCTAAAATTCTGAAATTGAGTTTGCTTACAGGTGATGCTGACTGATCTCAGCCACTAACTACAAGTAGCCAAGGCTGATCTGTTGAAGTGCGATGGACCATTCTATGGTAAATGAAATAATTGCATTCAGTGGGTTTCCTTAGTGAGAATCACAGTTCCTCTCAGGAGAGGAAACAGCCATACCAAGTGTTAGTGCTAAAATATGCTGTCAAGTACGTAAGGTTATGGAAGGCTGCCTCAAAAAAAACTGTTGTGGAAGGAAATAACACTGATGATTTGCTAGTTATTTCCTCTGCTAATTGAAAGCAGACGCAATCCACTGCAGTCAAATACCTTTTGAGATGCAACTGTTTCACCACCAAAGATACCCAACTTTTCAGGCATATCTCAATCTGATATCCACTATTTAGCTCTATAATTTATGATGACTGAGGGCCTTCAGTGCTTTGGGTACCTGATTGAAGACCTGTTCCCATTAAAAGGTACAGTCCTGTAAAACGGGGGGCTTTGCTTTTTCTGTCCACCGTTGATGGTGATGGGATTTCAGCTTTTGATGACAAGCAAGAAACAAAGGTTAAGATAATACCTATAACCTTATGACTTCCTGAGAATGCAAAGTGCACATTGATGACACCGTACAAAAACCAATTTGCTGTCCCAGTAAAAACCTATAGCAACCCACACTGCATTCCTTGTATTATTAAATACCAAATCTGAAATAAATCAAACATTTTTCTGGCCAATGCCCTTTTCCCTGCCTAAACCCCTACATACTGCGTTGGTTTAGGTGTGACGTATAGCCAGGACAGTTTGAACAACTTGTCTGAAGCAGAACAGCAGTCCCCCCAAAACACTTTGGTATAATCCAATTACACTAATTAAAATAATTATTTCCACTTAGCTTATTACTGAACTGCTTGCTTGGTACCTCTTGAGTCAGCACATACAAAGGTCAGGTGCAGCCTCTCTAAAATCTAGGGAGGACAAAAAGGAGTGACACAGAATACAAGTCTCTAGCTGTTGGCGGTGGTTTAGTTTTGCTGCAGTGTGTAAGTTCACAACAGGCAGGTGAAGAGACTCTGACTTGTTTCATCTTGTCTACACACATCAGACTTTCGCTCCTCAGCTCTTACTCCACACCTCGGTTGTGCTGCAACTTCCCAGCCTGGGAAGTTTTCTCCTATGGTAAGTTAAGAAACAAGATGTGCCGAAACCTTACAATTTCTCTGCAAATGGGTGCTTTGTGCTGCTGATTCTAGAATAAGAATCATAAGGTAGACAGCTTGCCCTCTAAATTTGCAATTGAAGCGTCTGCTACTCATGCTTATATCTTTTGCAGAATCTCTGGAGGAAAAAAAGCAATCAATTTTAGAGAAGAAACAAATAGAGACGTAACTGTCAAACTTATTTTCTAGTTTTTCAGAGAGCCTAAAGGAAAGTTTCCTTCAACTCACTCCATCTTCCCAGTATAGCTTTGTCTATCCATCACTTCACTGTTTTCTAGCATGCCTGTCTGCTGCCAAATCCTTCTCTTGACACAACCACAGAATAAAAATCCTTTGCTTGCCTCACTTGAATCTCCAGCAAGCCACAATGGCTTTGTTAACTACAGCCTTCTACGAAGAAGGACAGAAAGCAGTCCTCCGTCATTCCCACTGGACAACCATACAAACCAGCCTGATTTAATTATTTTTCCTTGTATCATCACTGCAGACCTCCGATATTACCTTGAATAATGCCTCTAACTGGCTACCTCAGCAAGCCACTAGGTCTTTCAAAGGGCCACCATTCCTCTTCCCCACACAAGATAACAAGCTATTTTCCCCCTTCGCTAACCCAGGACCACGGGATTGCTGCCTCACCGTCTGCATTTGGCAAAACCAGCATAAGCAAAAATGGAGTTTTGGAGTTCCCAAGACAACAGTGACTTTGGTATAGCAGACGCTGCTGTAAAGGAAGCTGGTCCCTACAAAAGTTGGAGCACCGGGGTTTTTCCTCACACGACCTCATGTTCCCAATTACCGCTCTCATCTGTATCAAAAGGACAAGGCCGCAACGTGCATACTATCAACATTCCCCTGTGCCTTGGATTTTTATAGTCTACTGACATCTGAGTCTTTATGCTGCGCTCGTGAGATAACCTCATGTGCCTCTCGATGCCTACAGTAAGCGTCAGCTGTCAGGGTACGTGTCTTCATTCACAAAATATATGCCCAGACTTCCAGATGAAAAACAAATGAGCTTGGATTAGCTACTGTTTTAACCCTTGGGTGAAGTTAAAGAATTTAAGAGCATAACACAGCAAAACAAAGTAATACAGTCATCAGTCAGCTCTCTGCTTATTATGACGGGGAGAAAAAAATTAGCCTGTTCAGTAAGTCAATAGATCTATTGATCTGTCTGGGGAGAACATAAATAATGGAACATGTGCCAAGCACATGTGGCTAGAAGGCATGGAGTAATCCATCTCCAAAGAGCAACTGCTGATTTGCTGAGCATATAAAATATGTCCTTGCAATCTATTGATTGTCATGGAACTGCATCAAAACATTGATCTCTTATCAATGGCAGTAGTCTGGCCAGGGCCCAAAAGACCAAAATACATGACAAATCCCAGCTAAGAATCCTTTAGGTTCCATCTTTTGTGTCATTCTCAGTCAGAGGGGTTTTGGTGCATTCGTTTATGCTGCTCCAGAACCTCGGGGTTATCTTTAATCGAGGCTCATGCTTTGATGACAAACTGCATTCTGTCATTCAGATGTCCTAGTTCTATCCCAGGAATGCAGCTAGATTAGAGTTTGCATTATCCCAGGGAGATTGCGAGATGCTAATCCATTCTTGTGTCACATCTTGGCTGGGCTCCTCACGCCCTTTGCTGACAGCTTTAACAGGCAGGGCCATGAATTTATTGCAGCTTAATCCAAACTTATCTGCAAAAGATGCCACCTGAGACTAAACATTCATGTATCATTTCTCCTGGCTTTAGATCACATCAACACTCTCCTTAGGAAAGAAGTGTATTGATATTAGCAATTTCTGTGTTAATGCTTATTGCTGCTCATTTGTCTGATTCTCTGCCTAGGCATACATTGCTCCGGGCTCACCCTTTCGCTTTGCTCCTGGTGGACTGATTTAAAGATCTGAATGAAAGCAGGGAGCATACTAATTAAATTCAGATATCGAATCTAAATCACGAGGTGCTGCAAACACCAGGGAAAGCAGGGAAACCACAATTCAAAAGGAGTTCATAAACCTAGGGACTACATGGAAAAACCTGTGAGATGTATGAGATGCAAACAGAAATGTTTGGGAAAAGGGGAACAACATGAGAGATAATTTCATAGCAGAATCACTGCAAAAATGTTAATGTTATATGGACTGTAGAAAATAAATCTGATCAAAACTTGGAGTAAAACATAGCATTAATGAAAACAATACATGACTAAAGAAACTTCCTTGATCAGAGGCTGGACGCATCTCTATGTTCAATTTACTCAGGATGCTACGGGCCAGAAATACAGCCAAAAAAGCCAAAGGGTGAGAGGAAAACCAAAAGTGAGTTATAAGGATAGATATAGAGGACTAAGTGTGAGTGGCACAGCCAGATGGATGGGGGGGGAGTAGAAAGGCTGGCAAGAGCTTGCTAAGAAAACTACCATGGAAGAGAGGAATTTGCAAAAGCTCAGGGAGCTCAGCTAGAAACAAAAATAAATGGAGTCAAGCTTTGGAGAAAAAAAAAAAAGAAAAAAAAAAAGGAGGGTCTAGGGTTACTGTCCAGAAAATGGTGAAGTCTAGAAATCTGTTGGCCTGAAATATATTCTTCAGGGAGGTAAAACTGATGGCTAATATAAGTCAAGAATGGGCGATTCTGTGTAAAGGGCAATAAAAAAAATTATGAGGTTTTTTTGTGCATAAAACCTTTTAAGCACCAAGAGGCAAACCCTCAGCTGAACTAGACCACTGCAGCTTCACCAAAGCCTGTGCCAGTTTACACCAGCCAAGGTCTGGCAAAACCATCATAACTCACATGTCAAGTTACAAACTGTAATTTACCCTGCCTCCACCCAGCAGAGTTCTCTTGCCCTTTATCTTTGTTACTCAATACATGTTTTAGGAATTTGGGGCTGGAAGGACCTTCTGGACTGTCCGATCCTGTCTTTTGCTATTACAGTGAGCAATACCCCCTCCAGCTGACAAACTGTAAAATGACCTTGGTTGCTTGCTCCCACTGCTCTTCGTAAAAAAGACCTCTCTAGACCTCATATCAGAAGGTTAGAAAACCTAACTTTATGCCCAAAATGACTAAATCCAGTTTAAAAGCTCCCTCTTTCCTTTGCTAACAAGATTCTCTGCTTACCCTTGCATTTACCTCTCCATAGTGAAAGAGGGGTAAACGCCTCCCCTAATTACAGCTGATAAATTGAGGGAAGGTGAATCTTGCTAGAGAACCATAGATGTTACTACATGCCTTCTTCATGATCATTTCCATAGGTGGTGCTTTGAGCTAGACAATACTTATATGGCCCCAGAATGGCCATGATTGCCAGGACCAGTCATGACAACCTTTTCTTTGCACTTTTCAGAAAGTCAACAGTGTGGAGTGGCTGGATATACTAGACTGAAACCCTGATCCAGATGAAGTTGGCATCAGTTCTGCTGCTGGAAATGACTTTTCTGCACCTACACGTCTCAAATGCTTGCACCGTCTGCCACTGCTCCTCTGCACCAAAAATCCCTCCCCATCTGAAGTTCACGCGAGCAAAGAACTGTTGTCCTGCTCCATTCCAGCTTTCCCACATAATTTCTGAAGGCAAAAAAAAAAACCCAAACAACCTTTCACCAGGCCAGAATACCGTCCTCTGCATTCACTGGTGTCTGACTTGCCCCGAGTCTTCACCAATGGTTTTTTCACAGGGTTAATGATTTTGGGAAGCTCTGGAAAGCATTAACGCAGAGAGAGCAATGCAGAACTAAGTTCATGCCAGCGAGAGTCAGAAGCCTCATGAGACTGGCCTGACAACAGCTGTCCCAGGAAAAGGGCATTCATCCCATCCCAGAGAAGGAAAAAAAAAAAAAAACCAAGCAACAACCACCAAACACCAACCCTTTCTTATGAAAGGTAACAGAAATTTAATTAGAAGAAACATTTTACTTCATATGCAAAGAATTGCATAGACCAAAAAAAATCTTTACGTGGCCGGGCAGAGGTTGACTGCGGTTAGAACTGGGGAGCAAATTCACCCTTTGACACTGCATCCTACAATACGTGAGGAAATAAAAAGGCCTGTTGAAAACCATTTTCCCTGCCAGGTATCTTCAATGACCCAGTTTCAAAAAGATTATCAAAACAGGTATTTCACAAGATACTGGAAATCAAACAGATTTACGGGGAATGATAATAGCAGATCGATAGATGCAACTGGAAAAACAACCAAGCTTTCAAATGAGCCCTTCAACCCTGAAGCAGAAGGCACTAACTTAACACTAAGCAGAGGCTAGAGAAGCCACTCCAAGCTGACGTTTATGCTCAGAAATCCACCTTTTTGAACGGCCGGTATTCGTTTTCTTTTGTAGGGCAGCTTTCTGCTCATTTCAAGGCTTAAACAGCATCGCACACTTTCTTCTGCACAGGCTTCCCCTTCCCCTCTCTTCTAAAAGGGCAAATCAGTGTGACAAGTGGAGTTCAGGCTTTGCTGTTCCTGGCCAACAGGAGAAGCCAAACAGGAGAAGGTTGCTGTGTTAGGAGATGTAGATTAGAGAGGAAAACCAGCACCCTTTATCAGGTCACGCAAGTTAAATAGGAAGGAGCTGGCTCACGATACTTAATATGCTGCATGCCCCTGAATGCTTTGCAAATGTTAACTAATCCTCACAAAACCCTGTGAGATAGGTTAATATAAACGGTTTATACGTATGCAAGCAAACAGCGAGAATGTCCTGAGCCTGCCTGTGTGCTTTATTAGTGATACAGGAACTGACGTAGTTCAGCAAATACATCTTCTAACACTTTCCAGTCCAGTTGGCTTCGGTGCCAGCAGAAAACATGACCCATATCATTTGAGGGTTCAAGCGTGACCCAACCCTGTCAAACAAGCTGGGACCTAGAATTTCATGGAAATTTGTGCTGGGAGGACTGCAGTTTTAAAAGGCCGGGGTGAGAAGTTAAGAAAAAGGCTGGCCATTTCAGCTCAGCTTTGGAAATTTTTGGGGTTGGTCCAGGTGTGACTCAGTAAAATTTGGGTGCGTGGCATTCACATTCACACAGACACCAAAGAAATTGTCCATTTAGAGAATTCTCACCACCAAGGCTGACAGGCTAAAAGGCATTTTCCCATGAAAGGCATGTCCTCCTTATGTCTCTAATCCAAGAATTTAATAAAGCACTTAAATAACTAAATTTACACCCTTACGTTCTGTCTCCTCAGCTTTATTTAATTTCCCTGATTACTAAGGAATGAATTCCACTCCTTATTTAAGCTGGCGAGCCCAGAAAAAATGGCTTTTTTCTTCCTTTTTGATAGAAAAGGCTTTCATTGGCAACAAGAACCTGGCCAGATGCATCCTATTTTCCTGCCTGAACTATGAGACTGAGGGAAAGTGGCCAGAGAAGAAGTTTAGCCTCCCACCCTACCAAATCCAGTCTCTTGCGACTAGGAGTGAAGCGGGACAGTGGGGACGGTCCGGAGCAGCAGAACTAAGGAACCCCTCAGCCAGCTGAGAGAAACCAAAAAATGGATCCATACTTGACTTTTATCTGACAATTCAAATATTTTAAAAGTAGTTACCTTAGCAAGGGAAACTGTTGCTCAAAGCAAGGGAGGCATATCTAGCAAATGTGATACGGGGGTGCGAGCCAGGATTGCCAGGGTCTGTTCGCAGCCTTGCCACTGGCCTCCTGCATAACTGCAGGCTAGCAATCATTCAACACTCCCACCCCCCAGTTTATTCTTCTTTATAGGGTGTTGTAGGACTTAAATGCAGAACTTCAGAGAGGATGCGTTCCTACAATTCATTATGTGGGGTGCAGCGAACTAGCTTGCTGCTTTGACATCATAGACTGAATAGTAACTGAATTATTCTGTGCCTTAGGTTTCCACTGACATAAAGGGAATATTCATATGCTTTGCCATCTTGGACGGAAGAGACGCAAAAGTGCTACTTTTCTATTGAGAGAGACAGGTTAAATTCTACCCTTTGGTAGAATTCTACCCACTCCACTGAAATTGGCATGAAAACACACAGATGACAGGCTGGGCCCCATTCTATTAAGATTTAAATTTAGCAAGGAACTGGAAAATTACTGGGAGACTTATGTCTAACCTCTGCCTCAGAAGCAAATATGCATAATTCTTGTCCCATAGCTAAATTTGAGTGAATTATCCAATGCCAGGCCAATGAAAGAACTTTCCAATGCAAACCTTATCTGCCCTAGATGTGTGTATCTGCTTACAATATCCTTTGTTAGTTAAACAAAACAGAATAATTGTTGCTAAGAAGTTAATATTGTTTAAGATTCACTGGCTAACACACAGAACACTTTCCTGAGTTCCCCCAAACACATTCCTTTTCTATCCTCTTAGTTTCTTTCCTCTTTTTTTCTTTCCTTCTGACTTGGCTAAGGCTGAAGTTTTCTTTAGGTGAACTTGCTTACGAGGCGATATGAGGTTTGAGGCAGGCAAACATTTCACTTGATACGGTGAAGAGTAAATAGCTGTTCAGATCCGAGCAAACAATTAATTCGAAGAGAAGAATATAACTGAAGTAATTCCCCAAGCATTATAGAGGAGCCTATTTGCTCTATTTCCTACCAGCTCACCTTTTTCTTGATTATTTCCCTAACCTGCTTGTAGCCTTTTAAAATTCCTTGGTCCGAACAGTGCGTTACTGTAGAATAAAAACAACCATAGCCTGCCAATGTCCCTATGAATAAACACCCTGTAATGCTTTCTGTGATGTATTTTTTTTAATTTGATCATCTTTTCTAGCGATGAGACAGTACACGACACAAATATCCACATAGAAATGGAGATAAAAAGTAACACTTTATTATCAGAGCAATCTCAGCCAAGATGCCAGATGTAAAACATGTCCCTGCTACAGGGATATCACTGTGCCGCAGAGGCAGAGCGCTGCTGATGTCCATCTGGTGATATCAAAGCTGCTCTTTGTACTGATCTGCTAAAACCATCCCATCCTCTCCCTACATTTCCGTGCTCTGCACCATTATACGGCCCACCATTAAAAAGACACTTTTGTCAGGGTAATTTCACCTGCCCTGTAGGTGTCTGCCAACAGAACGCTGCCCACCGGCGAGGTTCGCACTTCACGTCTCTGACTGACGTAGCGTACACCAGGGGGTCACCCGGTTTGCAAGCTGCGATAGCCCTCCAGGATCGTTGACCTGCAGCTATCTCGCAGAGAGCCCCGCAGGGTAAATGAGGCCACGGCCAACTCCGTGTCAACTGTGGCTTGACATCCCGAGCATCTCCACGCCTGCTGCAGCCCACAGCGGAGGCAGGCACAGATATGGTGAAGGTAGGTAGGTGAGACACGCTTACAAAACCCAAGAACACGTTTCTGTTTTCACAAAGAAAGCATTGATGAGAGTCACTTTTTACAAGTGCATGCTTCCCTATCCAGAGGTAAATATCTCAAATATTTGGCTTTCACTGACTACCAATTTTTCTAGCCTAAGGATTGATGAAAAACATTTTTGACAGTCTGAAAAACGAAGTCTTTCATTTTACACACAAAACAGGCAGAGAAATGGAGGCAGCAGTGGAAGCTGCATGATCTCGGGATCAGTGGGAGAGTCCGTGACAGACCTTTAAAGGGTTTAATTCCAACAGGCTGGCAGTGAGAAACCCCTTAAGCCATGAGCAGTCTTTATAACCATACAGACAGCAAACTCCTCTTCAGCAAGCCCATGGGGACCAAAATCCAACTAAAACTTGTGGCCCAATGCACAAATTCACTCTGAATTTCGGCGGGCATCAAGTAGGCCTCACTACGAGAGTACTGTTCAGACCTAAACGTGTAACACAGCCAAGCGGTGACAGGTGAAGCGGGCTGTCTCCCTGCACTGAATGCATCTGACACCATTTGCTAACTCTACAAGGCAGAAAGGTATGAGAGATGCCCAAGCATATTAGAAATGACTGTCAAAATGAAAATGCGATCATAAAACGTGTTGACTGAGTTTGCCTTGCAAAGGAACTTTAAAGTCTGGCTTGCCTGGGGGCTCCTGAAAGAGCATTTCCCAGAGATTTACCAAAAACTGCAATAAAGTGGTCAGTGAGGACGCATCATTGCCCCATACTGGGTAGAATTAGAACTTTTCACCACGTGTCATCAACCGCTACAGGAAGAAAGCTCACGGTGAGTCATTCTAGCTGAGGTGGTAGGGATCTGCGGCTTCAGAGCACGAGGAATTCATCTGCTGCACAGTTCTGTCCACTGTGAAATCACACATGGCTGTGATATACAGCACAGACCAATTGTGACGCTTCCACGTGACCCTCTTTTGATGGGTTTTTTTGTTTGCTTCTGTGGGGGGTTTTTTGGTTTTTTTTTTTTTCTTGTTTGTTTGTTTTTATTTTAGGTTTATCAATGGTGATAAAGTCTCAATTCAAGTATGAATTTGAGAGCTAGATGGAAGAACATGTTTTTTTTCAGACCGGGGAAGATCAGTCAACAAAATCAGATTAAATAGAACATTACGAGGAAGAGTTCCAAGCCCAAGAAAAGCAATGCCAAGATCTAAAAGAGTATCTCACCTCAGAAATACCTCCCTACCCCTCCACAGTTAGATATAATCATGGAGCAGAACATAACTGAAAGATTCAAAGCATCCATCCAGAAAAGAGAACAGTGCCTGAGATCTAAATTGTGGACTATTCCTTCCTGCCTTCAAAACATTTCATAATCTGCATTCCTGATTGATTGGGATATCCTTTTTCAAAGCTGCAGAGCACTCACACTCTCTGGAGCCAGAAACTAAGATAAACCTCCCAGGAACTAAGGACTGTCACAAACCTCCCACTTGCTGATCCAGAACATAACTATTCCAGCAGCTTTCACAGCCATAAGCACAGAGGATCATGGAAATACCCATCACACGCACACATCTAAAAATCTTACAAATGACAGGACACCTCAGGGCACAGACAACCCATCCCTGCAAGGAGCACAGAGGGAGAGAGGGTGACACACAACACACGTTTCTCGTGACACATCACCGCAAGGCACAGTGCTACTCTGGTTCTTGAGGCAGAGGGAATGGCCAAGCGGGATCAGATAGGAGGTTGCCAGGGACTATGTACTTCCATGAGACCAGGAGTCTTCCTTTACAAATCCCTTCTTGCCTGCCTTCACCTGATGCTGCACTCATCCACCTCTGCTCTGCACGCAGGTTCACCTGCCAGGGACCTTTTGTGCACATCTAGTCTAGATCTACCATAGTCCCTATAAGTTTCCCCTTTCCTCCACCTCAGCTTATACAAGCTACTACCTACCTACTATTTTAGGTTATACATAGCAACATGATCAGGAAAACAGCAACGATGAGTTTGGGGACAATTTCCCTCCCTCCCCTCTTTGTTTGGTTTTCTGGAACTACTTCATCCCAAACATTTGTAAATAGCGCCTGCAGTTACATTCCAAGTTCCAGCAGTAAACACTAAACTAGCTAATATATATATAGAAGGATCCCTGTTCTTCCAGTGTATCCAGGCAACCTTGCAATACAAAGTTAAAGCACAGCTATTTGTTCAAAAAGTGTTTTCACAGCTATTTCCTCTTCCCCCCCCCGACTTTTTCCACTAGGCGCTACTTGTATTTATCATTTGGAGATTTTGGTCCCTTTTTCCTTTTTAAAGCCTTTATAACATCTTGTTTTAAGATCAGAAAAGCATGGACACTCAGCTTATAATAAAGTTTCATTTAGTTTATGAAGAATGAAAGAAAAAGAGCAAAAGTTTCACAAGAGCACCTGAACACAACTCCTTCATAACATGCCGCAGTAACTCTGGAAACATTTCCAAATGCTAAGGAAACCAGAATGCTGTAGGAAGACAAATAAAAAAAAAAAAAGAAGCACTAAAGCAAGCTGAAGAGGTGGTTTACTATATCCTACCTAATACTAGTTGAAATTTTCAGAATAAAACAAGTTCCCTCAGAGAACATAGGTCAGGCTGAACTAATATTTTTCCAAAGGAAAATATCAATTTTTATTAAATTTTCCAATTGAGAGCGCTTTGGAGTAAAGCCAACATCTCAATAGGAAGTGCTTTTCATTTCAAAATGTCAATTCAAAATGAAAACTGTTACTTTGACATATTGGGCGCCTTTATTTTGCTAGGCAGTGTTGACATTTCACGTTGACGTTTCTTATTTGAAGACCTCTTCAGAATATTTTTCTACTATATGGCTCAAAATTTCAACTTTTGCTTCCTATTCTGATTAGAAACCATTTTCCCTACTATTCAAGCTTTCTGCTGGGCTAAAGAAGTCTCTTTGCTGAGCATTCCCCTCTCTCAGTACCATTCTTTTCTCATGAAGTGCTCTACAGTACATAGTTGAAATTTTTTTTTTGATCGGAATAATAGCCGATTAAATACTGTTCGTTTTACAAAAATATAGAAGTGTTTAGTGTTTGCAGCCTTTGGGGTGAGGGTAGAGGGAGAAATAAGGAAAAAGCTCTGAAGATGGAACGACAGGTTTTGGCAATAGTATTCTTGTGCCATTTTTTGCAAAGCAGCCTTAGTGTTTTCCATATGTCTCCATGTGTCCCCAAAGCTAAACAGTGTGTAACACCGAAGTTATGAAATCGGCTCTTACTTCCTCTACAGAAGCAAGACCCACTTCCTAAATGATCGTTTTTGCCTTTAGAGGATCTGCAGTTCTGGGGTCAGGTAGACGAACTAGGAAAACTGGCCTGACATGAGGAAGAGCCGAAAATTAATTTGCCACATTTAAGTACAGAGTAGTTTACGCATCTCCAGCGTCCAGAATGAACTCCCATTACCTTTTCCAGGCAACTCCGCTTCCAGCAAAGTGTCTTTTTCAGAGTGCTTTGTTCCTCAATTTACCAAAAAGGAAGCAATGGGTGCAAGGGCAGATGCTGATTTAGTAAACGCACAGATTCCTATTGGGCAAGTTACTTTTCCTGAAGTTGTTTATGCTGAAAGCCGAGTTTGAGAAGCTGAGGTCAGCAAGGGAATACAGTTTATGCTTTGGCCTCAGAGTTGCTGTGTAATTTGTCTTCCAAGTCCTGGTGTTCAGAGGAAACTATCTTCAGTCACAGCATTTTTCCTCACCTCAGTCCTAAATCTTGGCTTGTTCTTGAGCAGGTGAAGATCTTAGATAATTACTTACTGCTTGAGCCCATAGGGTGATATCTAGGGTTAAAGGCAAGGCCCACTATAAATTTCTTCTTTTGAAGAATTCCTTAATTCTAGCAGCTTCACTAAATATAGGGGATTCCACTAAGAGTGATGGGACTGGTGAAACAAAAGTGTTAATCAGTGATTTTACTTTGTCAGTGGTACCTCATAAAAATTAACCTCTAGGTCTTGAATGCTACATTATAATTATTTAGTTCCAACGGTAACACTGGGAGAACATCACAAGCTTCTTCAGTTCAGTTGTGAAGTACCAAGCAAATAAAACAGTGGTACAGCTAATGAAAATACAAGAAAGGTGCTGCTACAACACATCACTTTTCAGGGCCCTGGTTACAGCGATGATTAAATGCTAGAAAAGCAATAAGAATACCCATAATCATGCATGGGTCCCATTTTCCTATTGTTTTCCAATAAAAAAAAAAGAAATATAACCCAAATAGAGCAAAATATTTCTATGAAATAAGTTTCCAAAAGTCTCTGAAAGACGTAAATGGTTGTTCAGCCACTACAACATACTTCCTATTTCATTGCTCCCATACATCAAGGGAAACAGTGGTTAAGAGGAACAATGTCCTCATAGTTATAAAACACAGGACTGAGCCAGAAAGTCAACAGCCCTGTTCACGCTTCCGGTACAACTTCTACATNTTTTTTTTTTTTAATTTTTAAACAAAAACAGTCATACCGAACTAGCCAGAATAGAAGGGAAAGAGTTCAAAAGGTGTTTTTAAATCACTTTTCCATCTCAGCTGGACAGCACGACAGAAATTCATAGTATTGCCTGCAGCAACAAGGCTGGGTGAGCACGGACTGCCTTGTGTGCTCCCAGGCACATCAGGATGGCAAGAAATATTGGTTTTGTTGGTGATGAGCTTTTGTCCCGATAGGATCAGAGCTGAAACGTTTGCCACCTTCCTTCTAATGTAAGGTGGTTGCTCAAGCTTTGGGCACACAACAAACATCACCTCCCTTAAGCTTTGTGTAAACAAACGTCTTGGCAGGAGCTCACATTTCTGGATTACCTCTGCACATAAATATGACTTCATTTCCTTAAAAGCAAAAACCAGCTAGATGGGGGTTGGTGCTTGTTTGGTGACTAACTCTGCCTTTTGCCCTTCTCACCCCCTAGAAGTTGGATATAAACAGAAAAATAATTCAGACCCAAAGCCAATATAATAGCTTGAAAGGGCAAACTTTTCCAAAAGGAAATGGAGATCCATCACCGAAGAAAGGTGTGGTTCCGTTGTGGGACAGGGCAGTGTGTTACGATGCTCTTCCAGTTATCTGAACTCGGCCAGTGTTACTGTCCTACGCCCCAGGAGTTACACTGCATCACCCAGACGGGTAAGGGAGGGCAGACCCACCCCGTAGGCTACGGGTATCATTCCTCCGCTCCCCACAGGCAGGCACTTCAGCACCCGAACCCCTTTTCCAGCAGGGGTTACGGGTACTACTCTGGAGCCAAGTGTCTCCCCATTCTCCAGTACCCCTTTCTGCAGACAGCCCGGCCTGGTTTCTGAAAATAGGATCTGGTCCTCAAGCAAGGGCTTGTTCCAAAGCCCCGTGAAATAATGGATGACCGTCAATTATTTTTGGTCATACCTACTACCGAAGGCCAGCTAGAAATGAAATCCTGGAAACACAGAAAAGCCCTGCATCCAGTGAAAGTGTGTGAAAGATAATCTAGAGTTTTTGGCAGAGGGGCTGACTCCTTCCCCACTCTGATTTTTACAGCTGTTGCTGTTAGATGCTCCTGGGAGGATGTCAACTTGGTAGGTTCACAGAGCAAAAAGTCTTCCCAGTCATGGAAAAACAACTGCTGCTATTGTAAGATGATGGCGAAATCAAAGACCTCCAACTCCTGGAAGTCAAGAGTAAAATCCACAGACCACTTGTAAATCAAGGAGACAAACCCAAGGGGCAACCACTTAAAACAGATGGACCAGATCCACAGTGTGACTTGGATACCACCATGTCAATTTATACCATGTGAGGGATCCATCCTGCCTATTTTAAAGCGGCAAACTTTGACTAGATTAGGCTGGCCTTAATCACGAAAACGTTCTCTTTAGGGAATGGCTGTCACCCAAAAGAGAATTAACAGAGCACAGCCATTGTTAGCAGGAGAATGGAGGCCAAATGCTTTTCTGGCCAGCCCCAGTGGAAGGGTTGTGAGGTCAGAAGTGAGAAAGAAGTGTCCTTGCTAGCTCTACTGGCACTCCAGCAGGACTCCAACAGGTTGCGGAGCTACTTTTCCTCTGGACAGGAGTGCACAAGCTCCTTCAAAATACATACTTGGCAGATGGAAGAAAACTTGGAGAGGAAGCAAGAGAGATTCAGAGAATTGAAACTCGGACTAGGCACTGTCTTCGCACACTCAGCCAGCAATCTGGAACTAACTTATCTGCTAGGAAAACGTAATTGCTGTCATCAGCAATCCTCATTATACACTTCAACTGCCCCAAACTAGCACATAATTTCATATTCCTTCCTTCCATGTATCGAGTAGCTGGCAGGTGCACACCACCCAGCTCTCCCCATGTGGAATGACAGCATGATTCCTCCAACAGCCATCACTCCCTTTCCACCAAGTCTTGTCTCCAGGATTCTCAGGTGTACATAATATACACCCTCAATGGTGACACAAACCTTTTCCACCCTCCTCCATTAAAAACCATGTAGGATCCAGCAATGTGGTTTGAGAGAGACAAGGCAAACAGGGAAGACAAATAGAGATATCTTGCCAACTGCAGAGCAGAGTAGTCTGGATCAAGACATGAGAGTAATCCAAGGCACAACTTTGTTGCCTTCATTTGGATTATGCAAAGAATAGATTTGGCCTGGAGAACAAGTTGATCCATCTGGATATAAGCTGATAGCAGTAATTAGAGCTGCTATGAACTACTGCAACTGCTGGCATCTCTCTCTCCTTCGTTCTTTGCTGCCCAGCAGTCTAGTTCAATTCATCACTGTATTAAATAATGAAGCTTCAGTTCTTAGCAATAGTTTATCCTTCCCAAAATATCACATTCTAACCCTGTGGCAAACCTGGAAAAAGTCTAGAAATAGGCAATGAAAGCGTGAGACAGATTCCTATGCACGAAGGCATGAAGGAAAGGCCCACGCAGTTCTAGGTGAAGACAAATCACAGGGGACGTGACAGAGCTATACAGACTAGACAATAGCACAGGGAAGGCTGGCAATGACATGTACCCATGCGGGAAGCAAGAGCAGAGTCTTTACTTATACCACAAGCATTCAGCTGCAGTCAAAAATAAAATTATCTTCCTCTTCTCCAAAACCGTAAGTTAGACACACGGATACTGACTCAGAAACAGGCAATAACTATTGGGAAAAGTTAGAAAGGGTCATAGGTTTGGGTGGTTTAGATCCTATGAATAAGAACTTGATTTAGAAAGAAAATTCAGCCTTTAGCCTGGTTGTTCTATTATCATCTACAGGACTTCTTGGGTCTGTCTCAAAAAATTTGTGCTTTGGAGAAGGAAAGCTGGTCTCCTGGTCATTAGCCTGTCTTGTTTAGGTCTTCCTGTGCTACACCCCCATGCTTGGTTGGTTGGAGGTAGGCGGAAGGTGGGTCTAGAAGTTTAATAAAGTGAAATCTTCAGTCAGAGTATCGGAGACTTCGGGCATACTCTGACCTGGGGCTGACCGAAGCACACTTTACGTCCTCAGTGAAGCAAGTATGCCTGTTGACTTCTACGGGATTTGAATCAAGCCCTTTATGTGACTGTCTCAGCTAGATTTCCCTCTCATTCAACAGTACTCTACACTCCGTCACATTGTATAGTTACAATTTGCCTTCGAGAACTGCTGTTTATCACAGTCCTTAAGCAGCTTTCAAAACGTTCCAGATTTCAGCAGAGGTCCTTCCTGTGACGACGCCTGGAATTTATTCTGCTCCTTCTTGTTAAAATTCTAAACCAGTTCTTCTGGTATCTTAAAAGATGGAAGACCTCTTTGCTTCTTCTCATCAGACGCACAGGGTTATTTCAGCCACAACAGGAGAAAATTCAAGAACATTGCTTTATGAACGACAGCACTTATAAAAATGTTGCTTTTTAACTTGTAATTTTAGTCTTCATTCTAGTTTTAGGCAAAACTGAATCTGCCTCTTGCAAGCACTGGCCTGCCTGAAAACCAGACCTACTTCAAGGATCCCCAAACCATACCATTTACAGGAGGGGGGAAAAAACCCCAAACAGCATGAGAATTTTAAAATATGAACATTTTTAAAAGAAAGAGGGAATGGGTGAGGCAAGCCTACTGATTGGAAGATAGAAAAACAGGTCATGCATTGGCTTGGTTGTCTCATTTGACATGCACCGTAACACACAGGGAATCGTTGAGTTCAAGTTGGAACAAATTTCCTTTGGAACACCTCCCTTCTGGAGGGAGATGAGCTGCCACCTGCTCAGCCCCCGCAACGATGCTGTCTCTCAGAGAGCAGTTGGCATGCTGAGACCTGGCGTGATCCTCACACACATGGAGGTAGCAGTGCTCATCAGAAGTGAAGCACTGAGTATGCTCTTGCCAGCAGCAGCCTGCTGAGGGGAGACATCCAGGAAGACCTCTACACAAAGCCCTTGGTGCTTTTGCCTTCCTCAGCCCACAAAGTCAGCAGTCCCCGGCAAACCAAGGATGTGCTCCAGGTGGAGACCATCCACTGCAGGTAGGCAAAGCAGGAGCCCCAGGGCCTTTGGTTTGTGTAAGCCCTCCAACAATTCCCAAGAGCTATGCAAGGGGTGGCCTGACCACGCATTTGTGGTCTCCGGATGGGTTCAGCTCTGACCATAAGCACTTCTAAGGAAAGGCTCAGAGTTAGCAACTGGTCAAATCGCATTTACTGAGGAACTGCCCTCTCCTCATTGTCATTTTACAGTCAGGCTTCATGCCTGCCTGAAGCCTCCTTAGTCCTTGGAGAACTGCTCATTTGGGTCAGTCAACTTAGCAGCTTGCATCAACAGTTTGGGACACTGGCATCAAGCTGTCGCTGCCCATTAGCATTATGTCTACAGGATACTTGGATAGCACTGAAATGAAGCGATTTATGGCAGGTTTCAGATGAAGAGGATGGCTCTCAACACTTCAACTTCTGTTTCCAAAACATTTTTGGGCTCGAGTAGTAAATTTCTCTGGAAAATACTGTTTATGCAGGTGTTGTATAAATACATCATGATGCTACTTTCTAGCAAGAGTAGAGGCCAAGGATCCTACTATCATTAGGAAGGCGCACCTAGTCCATTTTATTAATATTGATAAAGTACATATCAAGGTCTTCAAAACAAGTTCAGCAATTTAGGACCAGAGCTCATGAAGAACCCGTCATGCCCTTATGACTAAGTAAAGAAGATACTTTGAAGAGATACTTAGAAGAGATCCATTTCTAGCAGGACTCAGCAGTTCTGTGCTTATCACCCTGGGATTCCTTTCTCTGCTTAACATAAACAAGAGCCTGTAGAGGACATACGTCCAACTCACTTTGCACACACACCGCAGGAGTAAACCACAAGTGCTTGAAAAGCTTAACTTCTATCTAGCAGAACCACATCCCCTGATGCGGTTAATTGGGTTTGCAGTTTCTGTTGGGGGGAATACCGAAGGGTCCCAAGGCCTTATACTTTATGAGCACTGTACCTGCTAACAGCTGAAATTCAGCTTGCTCGGCATCTTTCAGTACAAGCAAGCCACTAAACCCTTCTTTTCTTGCCCACTTTCTACTGACCACTATAGAATCTGGAAGGCCATGCATGGGCGTCTGCATACATGGGCATGCATGTGAGTGTGTGTGTGCACATGTGTTTGTGTGACCAATGCCCTCTGGAGGGAATCAATGTCCCAGCAAGGCAGTCGCTCTGAAGCCAAGGGTGCCAGAACTGAGTACTGCTGGCCACACCTGCTGAGACCACTCTCATCACGGAGTAGGCTAAGGGCCTACTGAGAAAGGTGTTCCATGAAAAAAAACCAAACACGAAAAGTGGGTTGGGGGTTAAAAAAATAAAAATCTAGAAAGTGGCATTCTCTAGCAATTACTAAGGGCCCCTTTGGAGGATATTTGAGAGATCTGACTGCACAGTGTATGAGTTTTCTCCCCAAACACTATGGCAAATACTGGGGCCAGAGAGGCAGAAAAGATGAATCAGAAGCTAATCCTCACTCTATGAGGCCTTGGCAAAAGAGGGCTGCTTTAAGAGCACCAACTGCCTTAAGGTCCTTTCCTACCATCAGAGCATCTTTAAAGAAGCTGGCCCACCGCTCAGGACGTGTCCGCATTTGGAGGAACACGTATCAGCTAGCCAAAGAGATAGGGAAACATTGGGTGAAACTTAAGTCAACTCCTTTCCTCTACCAATGGACCTTTCAGCCAGGTCAGAGCAGGCACACTTGTAGAAAAGAGATCACTGCTTTTAGCGTTGCTATCCTGCTCTGCCAGTCCAATGCACGCGTACAACATACCTCTCTCCAGGTATTTCTGAACACTAGTTAAAGAGAGGGAGCCTTTATCTGGTTTAGCCTTTCTGAGAGCGTCCGCGTAGGGAACTTTCTCTCCAAATCCAACCTTGATCTAACCTTTCTGTGTATGACTTTGATCTATAGACCCTGACATGAACACAGCTTTCATCAGGGAGCTGTCATTTTGGAGGAAGGACCCAATGGAATGAATATATCTCAAACACTCCGTAAAGCTGTTACATACAGTACAGTCTATTCTCTTCCATTGCATATGTATAAATAGTCTCCTCTTCATCTAGGGGGGTCAGTTGAGCTTGTGTCTCAGTGCCTGCTCCAAACTCAGCAGCTCATCAGCGTGTCTGCTTGTGCCTATCAACTGCTCTAGGTACACGCGATTCTGCTGTCACACATGCTTTAAATCCTGACACCACAGATCCACCAAGGAGTCTCCAAGACTCTTTTAAAATGTAAAATAGCAGGTGCTTGCCTGAAAATCCCACCTATAAAGCCTCGCTGCCAGACACTGTGAAGACATCCTGATTTGGGCCTGCCGCAAAAACCCCAGCTAGGGCGACAACAGTCAGAGCACTAATTTGGTTCTGTTCCCATTTCAGACAGTAATTTTGTGGCCGAGAGCATATTACAGGATGTGGGAAAGCAGAATTCATCCCCGGGCTTCCCAGTTCAGGGCCAGGGCTTGATTCCAGCTTTCCAGCGTCTGTGCATCTGCTTGGCACAGTGCAGTCTAGGTCCCGCTGCAAACCCAGCCCTTCTGGTACCAACCAACAGCAAACACTGAAGTACGTTCCTTGACTTTCTGGTTTATTCTATTTATGGCTGCCGACGCAGGATCCTTTTTATTTAGAGCGCACTTCACTAGCCCCTAAAGACCAGTATCCCTGTTGAGGCAGAATCTACAATCCTGCAAGTTGAGAGGGATTCAAGAGCCCAATGCACTCAAAGGATCTTTATTTTATCAGGTGAGACAAAAGGCCTCCTGGCTGGTGAACAGCCCCCTCACCCCCAGCCTTTTCTGAGGCTGAGAAAAGCTGCACCAAGGAGTTGGTCCGAGGGTGATGCTAACTTAAAAATGGGGGAACCTCTACTGGGGTTCCTGCAGTGTTTACCCTCCCTCTAAACCCTGTGCAGTGTGTATCTGCTCTCCAGTGCTTTGTGCAGCCTGGCTTTAAATGCCTCGAGCATTGAAGCTCCTTGAGTTTAGACAGCCCAACAAGACAGCAATTAGGAAACACTTTGCCAAAAGCCATCTTACATATTGCTCTTGCCTCCTTTTTATCGTCTTGCTGCTCTTGTTTCAAATGTTTATCCCTCAAGGATTTTTTTGGTTTATGCTTACTTTTTTTCCTCCTCAGAGTGGGACTTAAGTTTCCCAATGACTACTGGACCTTAGCTTAGCATTTGCGAAACTTAACAGAAAAATCACCCAATAATATTTTACAGATATCAATAAAACTTCTGATGCTTCATTTTAGTCAATCTTCAAAAGAAGTGCAAGAAATTATCTTTCCAAACCTCTGGCCAAGTCTGCTGGCCAGATTTATTTATACATGATCCCAAAATCCTGAAATCATAATAGTTCCAGGAAAAGAGAAAAAAAAGGAAAAGAAATGCACTTTATGGGAGCTTTGGATGGTTAAGTGCAAATCTATTTCTGCTCAATATCCAAAGCCAATCTGAGCTCCCTGACCACCATCATTCCCCATTTATTAGACTTATTTGTGTAATTTCTAAAAATAGAGAGGAACTATATTTTTGTTACATTAGAACATTAGTTTTTCTTAAAGACTGGGATGTTAAGGCAAGAAGCCACTAGGGGAAAAGGCAGGAAAAAGTTAAGAACATTTCCTTCAGCCAGCTTCTAAAATACACTGTGCATTTCCTCTCTGCAGGAGTTGGAGAACAGTTTTGGAAAACCCTTGTTCCTCACACGCTTTCATCTCATGTCTGGTTTCAGAGACAAGTATTCACAGCTGCATGAAACAACTGAGAATCTGCTATTTGCAATTATTATTCTTTTCTTGATCTATAAGAATCTGGAGTGCTTACATATGGCTCCTTTTGTCCTTTCAGTCCCATTCCTGTCACCAGCCTGCTAGCTTTGTGCAGGGCTGCCCACATCTCACCCATAGGACTCCCTCCCGCCCAGATACAAAGCTGGCAGGCAACCACATCCCTACCACTCACTCTTTGCAGAAGGCTCCTGAAGACTTTGTAGTTGTAGCCAAGTCATCCTGCTCTCAGTCAGCTCGTGGGCAGTTATTAGCAGCTCAGAGTCTACAGCGCTAAGATGCATCGGTACCAAATTTGCTTCCCTTTTCCACTCCTCTGTTTGCTGGACACAGCAGACTACTTGTAATTATGTTTGCTTTAAATCTAAGCAGAACCAAACATTTCACACGTGCCCACCTACCAAGGTGCTCTGTATTTAGTAATGTACACAGTGGCTTCCCTTCTGAGGATTTTTAGGAGCTTTAAAAATATAATTAAGCTCCGTCATTCCTGAAGCTGGTAAACATTAGAACATTTTTTTTTTTTTTTCCCAAGATGTGCAAGCTGAGGTTCATCAGCTGGTTCAATATGCTTCATTTCCACGGCACAGGTGAGAAAACTGCCGAGACTGAGCGTAGAGCCTCATTTCTGCTGCCGTGAGCCATAAGGCACTTGTGACCAGCCCCACTTTTCTCCCCACCTCTCTCCCAGCAGGACTCAGTGAAAAATATCATCTTCTCTTTCCTGGCCTCCTCTCTCTCACATCTGGAGATGCCACAAGTTATACCTATCAACCTTTGGAAATACAAGTTAATTCTATTTCGGGAGCATGTTCTTCTCCTGATGACTGTTCAACTTGGGCTGTCAGTGATGTCCCCTGCTGTGTACTACATGCAGATGGGAGGTTTGGCCGTGTCAGACACCAACTGCCACATCCTGACCACTAGCACATGCAGAACAGGCCCTTGCCGTTGTACCAAGAGAAGGCACTAACCAGTATTCACAAGAGTATCCGAATTTGGCCCTGAATGAGTGCCAAGCACCCAAGACCCGAATAGGAATGGATTAACCTCAAGGAAAACTCACGTGTTAAACTTAGCTATGTTTCCCATAAGAAACTTGAACTCACAGGTCCTCCGGCAGGTCAGATCAGGTACCCATATAATGGGAACAGGTGGCACTAAGATGAACTACCTCACTCTTCAAACACACAGCTCCCAGCAAGAAACTGCACAACTTCACACACCACCGCTGACATCCCAGCAGGGTGTTCAGAACGTGGTGCTTACAGGCAGGAGGGGTAAAAATCCACTGCTAACACAAGTCAAAATTCCCACGCGTCGTTTGCCCCACAGATCGCTTTTCTGTATAACACCAAGCTTCACGCTCTTCATAATACTCCCACCCACCCCAGAGTCCTGAAAGCTGTGTGATGGGAGCACAGAACGAGATTAAGTGAAACAGCCTGACTTACTCAAGCACGCAATAGCTGCTGCTTCTCATCTGGGTAATTTGTCCTATCCTCCACCTAAAGCACCTCCAGGAGCCTACAAGTGCACACGCGCACGAGAATAAAGGTATCTGTCACGAAATCTGCAGCCACAGCATTTACCAGGTGGGACGTGAACAATCGCCAGACAACACCGGAGACCTTTATTTGTCTTCTGGAGAAGTACCTTCCGAGTGCCAGCAAAAGGGCACGTAGTTGATCTAAGTTTGCCAGGTCAGTTTTTAGCGCTGGCTCCCATTGGACTCCTTCTCCCCTGTTCAGCGCGCCTTCCCTTCCTGGCACGCAGCAGCCTTGAGAGGAGAGTTCCTGTGCCCAGGGAGGGCTTGGCCCCGCACTAATGTACGTTGACAGTGTGTTTTCTTCCCTGGCGCCCGGCCACGCACAAATCCCCTTTCTGAGTCACTCCCAGCGAGAAAACCAACACCGGCATTCTGCTCGGTTGAAATGGTAAGGCTGAGAGAGCAAACATAAAAGGAGCTGCCTCTCAGAAGGGGCTGGGGATGAGCCGATGTCTGGAAGCATTGGAGGCAAGGAGAGGGAATTCCTATAAACTCAGTGTAATACTGATTAGGGGGAAGAAAAAAAAAAGTAGTAAAGGATGCTGGGAAAATACCACTTGGCAGAGCACACAATACACACTTCCATCAGTGACCTATAGCAAAAGTCAAGCCTCACAGGCCAGATTCTCACTTTCTCCCTTTCTTCTTCTTATTTTTATTGCCATAACATTTCTCGCAGAAAACAGGGCCAGTTCTGCCCTGCTCTGTACACATGTGACAAGTACCAGGGTTGAAACAGGGACCAGCAGAGCAATAAAAGCAGGATTCTCTGCAGTGCGAGGTGGAAAGCCAAGCCAGCCAGCTGGGAGCTATAACAGACCAATATCCTCTGCAGATCGGGCACAGATGTGGACATGAAACCACAGGCCAGTGTGTTACACAAACACATCATGAGGACAAACCATGCCTTAAATTCTTACAGCCTAAATAGGCAACAGAGGAAGAATGCGACAAACAAAAGATCGCTAGCTAAGGTGAAAAATGAGTCTCTACTTTTCTTGAAAGCGAGATCAGAGCATGGAAGTTAATCTCGATTTCTCAGTTACTAGAGAAGTCATTCACAAACCCGTGCTTCTTCTAACAGAGTCTTTCCATTTGTATATGCAGGATCCAGAAATGGAAGGGAACCCGAGGTGACACTTTCTCAGTAACCCAGCTCCCCCCGGGCTGCTTAGCCAGAAGTTACTGATTACTTTCGCCTGAAGTGAAACAGGTGGAAGGGAACAAGTCAGAGACTTGCCTGGCTAAAGATAACCTGTCTTCTGCCTTGGAAAAAAAGCAGAACAACTGTCAGCAGGGCTCCATTCAAGCACTCCAATGACTAAGTCCTCTCGGAAACCTTTAGATGCGGTCTCCAATACTCGTCTCTGAAGGCAGAAACATGGCAGAGGTCACTGTGCGAAGCCACCTCACTTCGAGCCAGATACTAATAACAGGAACATCTCAGGCATGTTTGGGACCATCTACAGAATCACTAGCTGGCAATTCCTTCACGACCTTTCCTTGCAAAGGCATAAAAAGCAAATATATAACCATGTAACTGATTACACTTACTGCATACTGGAAAGCAATCCTACGCTCCAGGTTGCTAAAAGCTTGGTTGAAGAGCAGATTCCTGTTTTCAAAGCCCTCTCTGACCAAGTAGGAATTAGATGCTACAGAGGGTCCTTGCTCATGACTGTGAGCCATTTCGTTCAGCCCCTTCTCAAACTCCTGTAGCCCCCAAAGTTGCTTCTAGCAGCCCCAGTTGCGCTTCTTCCTCTAGAGATGCCTTGCTTTCCCCCTCATCCTAACTCCAACAACTCCTGAGCCTCCTCTTCTGCGTATCACCAATATTTGACCAGCGTTGGATGTGTCAGCGTTAGCACAGTAACATTCTTCTAAGAGGATGTCCAGAGGCGTTGATACCATAGAAGCATCGAGACGGGTTATAGTGGGAAGCAGCGGGAACAACTGCCTGAGGAATCACCACAGCCTCCTACAGCACTTGTACCATCAAGTAGTTGCTTGATAAACAGGTAAATGTGGAGGTGCTTGAAACCATGGCTGTACTAAAACATGACCGTCTGGATGAATTCCTCTTTCTTCCGTTTCAGATACTCTAAATCAAAAGGTGCCTTTTTTTTTTTTTTTTAAGACTTAAAATACAACCTGAAACTTTGGATTTGAACAGATGTAGCCATCCAAAGTTATTGCATTAGAGATGGAGGAAAAACTGCTAGCCTCGCAAGGAGAAAAGGCAGACAAACCAACCTATTTCCATAACTACACGGTGTTGCGTGCTATACACCAAACAATACACAACCCATATACCAAGTTATATACAATCTCATACACAACAGACCAGGATGCCCATAGGGTTAAGTATAATTTGGTGGGTTTAGGCAGATAACTCAAGTCCACACAATTCTGAGAAGCAGTAATCAGTGGGGTAAGTAAAAATATAAGCGGACATTGAAGGACTTCAGACACCCAGGAACAGCACAGAAGATTAAGCCTTTATCATGTGGCAGCCACCGTAGAATAGGATGTACAAATAAAACTAAGTGAAAATGAAGATTGCACATTAGGCACAAGCTTAGTGGAGCTCAGCATCTCCCAAGGTCAGGTCTCATACCGGGCATGGGTGATATGACCACCATATCTCTAGTAGCTGTCCTTAAAGCAGTCAGCCTCATCCTGTCTCCTGACACTATTTCATGGCAAGAACATCTCCCCTTGCGCACATTCACGCTCACGTTTAAATGCCTCTGTACAGCACAAGTGTACAGCACCAACTCACACAGGCCCTCACCGTTTGTTAACAGCTGCATCCACAGAATTTCTTCTGGAAGGGGAATGAAGAAGAGTCAGCGCTCACTAAATCAGGATTAACCAAAACTATTCAGTCTATATAGAAGGGCAAGAGGAAGGCATACTTTTGATGCACAATATGAGGCTTCACAGCACTTCAAATTCTAGCAAGAGCCTTCTATACCCAAGCTACATAAAGGAGTCATTAGTCGCTCTTAGAAGCAGAGTTGGGGTGCAGAAAGATGAAGTTGGAGTTATCTCCAAATCTTATGGCTGAGGACCCTCACTTGAGCTCTGCAACATGTGGGTATTTTCTTGGCTTCCCCTCCTTCCCCCAGCATACACAGACCCGCTTAGACTGCCCTGTATGATTGCTCTGGGACAAGGCCTTTGGTTTCTCCAAAACATGTCTTCAGACTGAAAAGATGGTTGTATGCACACGTGTATCTGTACATAAATGCCTACATGTGTGAGCGCACACACACACCGCTCGGGAGCGGTCCTGTTGAGTTAATGCAGAAACACCACTAGAGTCAGGTCAGGGCTTCTGCAAAGCCCTAACCATGGACTGGGGCACGTCTACAGCTGAGATAAATCAGCAAAGATTTTTTTTTTTTTTTTTCCCCACCATCTGAGGATCTAACACTAAGTGCCTCTTTGTGCTCATTTACAACAAACCGAAAAGACAAATTACACCTCCTAGGAAAAAACCACATGCTTGTTTAAAGACATAGCACTCACCTCCTCATGCTAACAGCAGCACCAGGTGCTGGAGTGATAGCGCTACCCTGGAACTTATCCTTGCGTGAGTCATCTCCGAGATTGTTGAAGCTGACAGATTATTTAAAAATCACTGCCCGTGGATTACATTCAAAGGGAGATTTAAAATATTTTCTAATTATTTTTGCTTCCACTCCACCGAACACTGTTAATCAAGAGCTATTTCCAAAGCACGCTATACTGTAGCAGTGCTATACTCCGCAGGAGATGCACCGAGTGGGCTGGACACCTTCCAGCTCAAATTGTCAGATCACCGAGCAGTCCTTGTTCTTAGAATAAGGTGCTCTTTAAGGGCAGGGAATGTATTTTTTTGTTTGTTTGTTTACGCAAAAGCCAAAGGGGAGTGCATGGCTGTGGTGACATCAAGCTGCCCAGCTTTATTTTGCATTTTGATGACCATTCACTACCAGTGATACAGGTAAGACTTTTCTTCGTTTATTCCTTGTTTCATTTCCCAGGGTGTTATTTCTTCATGCTGCACGTAAAGACCTGGCCCGTACTCTGCCCCTGCGGGCATGACGACATGCAACACTCAGGCCCTTCCTGCGAGTGCAATAGGAGCAAATTGGATCCAATTTTACAGCTCCAAGGTCTCGGGATCCGGCTCTAAGTCTTGCGTTGATTGTTGGGCTTGGCTAGCACGGCGTGATACACGCAGCTTCTGTTTGCAGAGATTTCACGCTTCTCCTGGTTTTCCTCTACTTTGCATTCCTAATCATTTTACATCCAAAGCTCGGTACGGGGGAGGGAGGGAGGAACACAAATACAACACAGAACAAACCTCAGTGCTTCCAACAGAGTTAACCTGAAAAATATCCCAGCAAGTGCAAAAATCAGTACAGGCTCTAAAAAAAAAAAAAAAAATCCATTTCAAATTTGTCTAAAAAGTGACCCTTTTCTCTTTGGCAGTTTTCTGAGCTTCAGAATCCTTTTCCTGACGTCCCTAATCTAGAATTGGTAAAACACATGAAGTTATCCATATTTCGTTGTTTTGAAATTTCATCCTAAAGAAACGTTGGGAAATTTTTTGAAAAAAGCTTTATGTTACATTGCTGGTTTATGTTAGAATTGTTATCAATGTGTAGAGACTGTATATAAATAAACAGATCAAAAGCACTCATTAAAATAATTGCAGTTAAAATGGCACAAGATTAATCTATCCAAGACAGTCTAAAAACTAATCAGTTTTAAAATAATTTGTTTTCTAAGCCTCTAAACTGCTTTTACCCAAATAAAAGCTTTAAAATTAATCTTTTCTCAGAAGCTTTGAAAATTTCTGTTAATTTCCAAAGCCCTAAGTTTCCTTTCTTTTAAAAAAAAAAAAAAAAGGGAAATAAAAATAGTAATACTTCTGTTAGTTAACTAACACATGAAGCAGCATCTCTGAATCTGATGAAAATAGGTCCAAAACACTAAGCGTATTCTTAGATCGGGATTCTTCCAGAGCTCAGTTTTCCCTCCGTAGCCATGCATACTTGCCTGATCACCAAATTAGGTGCAGAGATCCACACTTCACCAAAAAAAAAAAAAAAATCCACATTTTGATCCTGAAGCTCACGAACTGTTACTATCTGGAGCGTTTGTTCAGTTTTACAACTATTTTTATTGATTTAAAGAGTGTTTTCACACTGCCTCTCCTCCCAGGCACGTTTAAACAAGCAGCAGCGTGCAGTGCCAGAATTCAAGAGAAACACGTTCTATAGACAAGTAAACAAAATACCCGATGGCTTTAGCTACCCCCACCACGAAGGGATTTTGAGCAAGTCACTTCAAATTATCTTTCGGTCTCTGGACACCAAGCAGAGTTGGTTTAGAGTTCTCTGGCTGTGTTTTGGGTTGTGGTTTTTTTTTTTTTTTTAAA
>VXBH01001518.1:0-80905 GCA_013400035.1 Rynchops niger | reverse complement strand
TTTTTATTGTTTTGTTTTTTAAGTCATTGGCTGGCCCATACTCCCCAAAGACGTGGTCTATTCATTCTGTTCCAGCTTAAAGACTCAAACCGGACTTGATTTCAGCAAGAACTGCATGGTATGTAACATGGTTATAATTTACCCTGAAAACACAGGGAGTCATCTCTACCGTGCACGGGCTTGTGTGCCCTGTGACCGCAGGCTGGGTCAGCCAGCCATCTGAACAACCCATCTAAACAGGCTGGTTTTGATAGGCCTTAACCACACCACTGGTCGGAGAGCTGTGTCGCAGCCAAGGAAGCGGGAATCGCGGCCCTAGCGATGGCGATCTGTCCAGTCTCACTTAGTCAGGTTAAAAAAAGAAAACTCAGAAAGAAAAACTGAGACCCAAGGTTAGGCTTCACCATAAATCTGTCGGCAGTGGCACGGAGTGACACATCACCTCCTCCCGCGCGGAGCCGGGGCCAGCCCGTGGGAAGCAGCTGCCACTGCAGCAGGACCAGGCAGCTCCCGCTGCCACGTTTATCCATCCCTGGGACACTCCGGCAGTAAATTTCCCTCTTGTGAGACAGTGCAGGCAGGAGGGAGGAGAGCAAGCCACATGTAGCTGTAGTGGAGATCACAGCTTCGTCAGCAAGAGCTGAAAATACCAGCTAGCTGGCACCGCTTCGGAGATACAGCCTCCCCGCTTCGCCCTTCCCTCCACAAGCACCTCTCCTGAGTCAGACATGAGCACTAGGGGCTCCACCATATCCATCTATAAACTCGTCCTGGAAGACCAGCACATCTTGACCTGCAATCAGCTATTTCCCCCATCACTGGCGTTTTTCCTTGCTTTTTGTTGATGTTAGAATGATCCTTTCAAAATTTCTTTTCTTAAAACATGGATTGTGAGTCTTGAAGTGACTCAGTCAGAGTCCACTGTCTTCTGCACCACCAGCACCCCAAAGAGCACGTTCACAGTTCAGTTCTAATAACCCAGCGCAAGAGCTGACAGGAGACTTCATTCCACTACCTGCCAGCCCAGCCGATGAAGTAGCTCCACCTTGGCACAACCGTGATTCAGGGCTCCCCAAGGCTGAAGGTCTCGGCGGCTGCTGCTGAATCGTCTCCAGGACCAAGCAATCGCAATCTCAGCTCCGTGGTGGAACATGCTGGCAAGGAAGGAGATGAAACTACAACCACCTCTATCTAGTTCTCCAGCACAACTACTGGCAACACCACAGTAGAATGTTCTGGACTACTTCTGTCCAAATTTTTTGCCAGCAGGTGCTGCCTGCATTTCATGTTGAAAAAAAACCATGCCTGCTCCAAACCTGGAGGATCTGCCCCCCACACCCCAACTTTCATTCTTTCCTCTGTGCTCACATCTCCCTTCCGCAGGATTATTTACTGTTGCAACATCCAACTTGCATCAAGAGCCAGGAGGCATCTGACAGCATTTCGTCAGTGAGACGGCACATCCTCCTCATCTGGTCCCTATTTTGTGAAACACAACTCTCTTCTTGAAGCAGAACACCACAAGTTCAGCATTTAGAGCCTAAGCGCCACTTTAGATGGGAACATTAGGATCTTCTGCTGTGTAAGATTTTGGCATTTCCTCACTTTTATGATTAAGAACTGTTGACATCATGAAATAAAACCTAGAGCTGAGGTTCAAGATGTTTATTATTCTGAAGAAGAGAATTGCATGGTGTGGGAAGTTTCCAATACAAATAATTATGACCATCATTATGAGCCGTGGCCACGCTGTGTTCCATATTTGCAGTTTGGGCTTGGGTAGCTTTTGTTACATGAGAGCACGTCCATCAAACCCCACTGCACTGTGCGCAGCAGTGATATTGAGAGGACTCACGTTGAGTATACCGGAATCAGAGTCCTACGGTGAGCTCACGAGTGTCACTGGAGCTAATACGATAGAGGAAAAGGTGATACAGCCCCACGACAGAGCGTTTGAGGAGCTGGGCATTCATTAGAGGAGGACAGAGATGACTGGAAAATAAGAAATCACTGAAGGACAGCATTTCAGTGGGCTTTCCCTGCACCCCTTCATGTTTTTTTGGTATTTTTCAAGCAGCACCAAAACATATTAAAGTTATTTGAGAGAGTATTACTACTTACAATAGTTTCTTTATGGACAAAACCAATAACATATTTGCCTCCTACCTAAGGTGTTTGGACTTCATCACTGCACTGACGCTTTTCAGATGAACTGCCTTTTTATTGTGGAGCTATTCTACGGCACGCAGTATTTTGTTGACTGACAGTTGCCACACACAGAGGTTTATTACTGTAGCATTGTTCATAAGTACCTGGTTTTAATAAAAGTAGGTGGGTTATACTTTGAAGGGAGGTAAAGATATTATTAGAGCGTGGAAGTTCAAAATAAACCAGATAAAGAATGGTTTGAATATGGGCACCAGATATTTACTTTTTAGTTGCTTCAGCATGGCGCTTTTATTCCAGCCAACAGATAGGAAAACAAGACATTTGGAGCCTAACTAACCTTCTACACGTCTCTAAATGAAAGCAATACACTGACACACTGACATGAAATGCCAAATTTGAGGTCTTTTGTAAATAATTCCATTGAAGCTTCCTCTCTAGTCTACCAACTTGCGCCTCCATCTACCTAAAAGTACAAAAGTTCCTCAGGTTTAACGGTGCCACTCACAGCGGTAGAGTTGCACGGCGTTCAAGTTTCAAATCTTGCAAGGATTTTTACTGATGTGTTTCACTTCCACCTGGAAATGACCACAGCTGGGCAAATAGCCAAGTTTTTCAGGCCGGTGCAAAACTGAAAAATCCAGGAAACGCACATTGCTTTCACTCAAAAGATTTTATTTAAAAAACCCCAACCAAACAAACAAAAAGAAACTGTTTAACAACTTTTTAAAGCCAGAAACATCCAATTGCTCCAAAAGCTCTCTCTTCGGGCTATTTAACCATATGGAAAGCTTGTTGGATTTTTTCAAAAGCGTCAAGATGTTTTGGCATTTCTGTAATATTTTGTTCTGAAAACACCGAAGCCGAACATTTAGACTTTTTAAAGTAATGACTCTTTTCAGCGGAAACAGTTTGTAATCAACAATCTGGTAACTTGGTGTTTCAGTCACAGGGAATGGAAAGGTCAAACAGAGACTTTCCTATTCCCTGGAAGACTGCGTCCCCTCCCCAAACAAAAGCCCAGCATTTAAGCAGGTGAATATGCACGTGTTACACCTTTAAAAGTTTGAAGCCTAAGGACTTGTAGAATCAAGCTATGCGTGAATCCAACCTGTAGATTAATTGTTATTATTGACATCCAAGCATCTCACAGTACAGGTATTCCCAGATAATTACTGCATCCGTGATGTCATTTGAGACGTCTGCGAAAAAATAAATCCCTTCTTGATGAAAGACAAAGCAGTACGGCTTCCCCTCATGAGTTTCATGCAAATAAAAGCAGAAAACAAATGTTTTTTCACACGTCAACCATTTGAAAGCATCTATTCGCACTACCAAAATGGTGCCATTCTGTAGGCAACAAATGCCCCCAGGTTTTTGCCATCCATCATCTTTTCTCTTGTAATTTTACAGATAATGACCAAATAAACAGCTTTCTAACCTCACAACTCTGCGGTTCTCTATGGTAGAAACCCCTAGATCAAAGATCCAAACAGACCATACACACCATCTGCTACATCCAGTTAACAGAACATTTTAAATTTAATTAGGGGTGCACGCCGCACTTGCATACGTGCAGCTTGCTGACAAGTCCTGGTAACTCCATGTGCAAATGAAGCATGCAACTGCACTAAACCTGCATTGCATCGGTCTTTGCAGAGAACGGCAGGTTTCACTAAGCTAAGGACATGGGGGAAATGGATGGGTTGTGGAGCCTACGAGGAGTTCTCCCACATTTACCATCATCCATCTTTAAACTGACCTGAGCACACCTGTGGTTTACATCTATAACCAAAGCCCACCACTCCCCTATAAAATAAGAGAAAGTGACCCCCACCTGTGTTTCGGGACCCCAGTGTTTCGCTTATTTTGCTCCAGGTATTTACTTCACTCCCCAGGAAGATACAGAAGACATCAGCCAAGCCACCTGCCTACATCTCATCGTCCAGCAAACAAGACACTCCCCAGAGGCACAAGAGCCACAACACAGGAGCATGCCCACTTCTCTCTACAGAAATAACTGCGGCAAAGGACGCAACTCTAACCTTCTGTCACACCATCCTGCCAGCACACCTGAACTTTAGCCTTCGAGGTTTCCCTCATCCATGGCCATTCTGCTGAGGCTGCCAATAAGGGCAACAATTAGTGTCAGTTATGAGGGGAGGATCTGCGGCGCTGACATATGACCCCACGGAAACTGGACCATGCCCAACATTTCTATTTCCACAAGCCATCAAACAGCTGTCAGAGTGCTGACCTATAATTCCTCCTATCCCATCCCATGCAAATTCCAAGTTGGTGACAAAATGCGATAGGCTCTAGGTACCCGCAGTCACCCAGGCATCTAGAATGGGGAACCATCTAATCCACAGTGTCGCCTGTTCAATGGTCGAAAGGATTTTATAGCCAAAGATAAACACACCTCTCCAGTTTGCAGCCAGCTACAGCCTCAAGCGCAGGCAGTCTTCTCTCCCGCTTTATACTATGAGGAAGGAACTGGTTGTTCTTCAGGAAAGATGTCGGAGATCCAGCTGCCACCACCTACCGAAACAGATCAGTCCCCTTCAATTCTGGCAGAAATCTCCCCTACCAACAGCATGTTCACAGGGCTCTCCATCCATTGAGTATCAGCCTGCCCCACTAAATTCTTTCAGGCTGGGTGGTACTGTCATTTTAATGTTGATAGTCATAAATGAAAAGGAAAAAAAAAGTCTGTAGTCATTTGGCAGTAATAAAATCCCTTTTAGATCACCAGTTTCAGCAGCAATTTTTTCCCCAGCAAAATTCACACCAACAGTGTAGGATTAGAGGTACAGCATCTTAAGTAACAAGCTCTCTTCATCTCCCACAGATTAATTTTTTTCATTTATTTGTTTATACCCAGACCTCTTTCTTCCTCCCCCCTCCTTCCTTTCCCACCCTTTACTATACATACAATATATTGTGTATTAAAGAGGAGCATGATATCATCCAGCATGCAGATAAAGTAAGACCTGCTCTCAGAGCACACATTAAGACTGAAATTTGCACAAGAAATTCACCTCGTAACCTCTCCCTTTAAATCACTACTAATTCTGCCCTATTCCCTTTACTTCTCGTCCCCCCACCTCTGCTACATGTCATAGGTGTTCCCCGTGTGGGCAGATGCAGCAGTGGCTGGGACAGAGCTCCTCACCGAGCTTGGAGACGAAAGCCTGTAACGCATTTTTTTATTTATGTCCTGTAAAATGCAACGTGCAGCATTACATAGGAGAGACCCTGTAAACAAGCCAAGGGCCAGTTGCTTTATACAGCATGGAAAGTTTCTGTTTCTTGGAACAGACGGGTCAGCTTGGAAGGAAGTCAACCCTCAAGGTCTTTCTCCCTCTTTGGGGGCTGATCTGAAACACCATCTAACCCCAAGGGCACTGCCCAGGCATTAGGAAAGCCAAACAAACAAACAGATCAGTGTAAGGCACAGCCTCAGCTGCGGCGATATTTCCATTTCTTGATGGGCCAGGCACTCGGAGGTGGGGTCATGTCGTCAGACCACTAGTATTTCCTCAGCTGAGAGGGTCAGCAGTATGGAGATTTCTGCTAACGAGATGCACAGCTGGGACTGGCAAGCAGCAGTTGTCCCAGGGTTAATACATGTCTGTGTGCCTCTCCTGGCAGACTTGGGAAACCAAGGGGAGAAAACCTGAGAACTGTTCCAGAATTAGATCAGATGGCCCCAAGCCAGCTTCCCAGCACCGGGTGCCCAGAGGACTGGGGGGGGGGGAACACTCAGATAAGAGTTTCACACTGATGGGCAGGTCCAGCACCAGTGAGGGTGAAGAGGAAAGTTCATTTGCACCTCTGCTCCCCTCTTGCACCAGCTGAGCCTGCTTCTTTCTGCTTTGTTTCCCCTCCTACGCACAGCAGCGCTCTGAATTTCCTCCCCCCCCCAGCTCCCTGTACCTAGTTCTGCTCCAAGCTGTCACTCAAAAGGATGACACTTCTGAAAAATGTCCAGATGCTTCAGCTATTTCTATTCTGCCTGACATAAGGTGAATATCTGAGTCAGCTGGCTCTGCTCTGTCAGGTCCTGCCCCTCAAAAACACCCACCTAATTTTGGAAACACCAGTCCTAACTTCGGTGCTCCTGATGAGAAGCAGAAAAACACCCTCGGCTTAATCCCAGCTGCAGAAAAGGATCCAGGGAAAGGAAGATGCCTGAATAGGAAAAAAATACTAGCTCCCGCTCACTTAGAAACATTTTATGTAGTTGTTATGGGAGAAAGACAGAAGCTTCTTGCCAAACACATTGTCTTGGCATAATTATTCCTCTCTCCTCCTCCCTCCGCCAAGCTAACCTCCCTCTGAATCAGGCCATAAGGAAGGAATGGAGCCAGACAGGACTTCTACACATCTTGGCTCAACGTGCTGCAAGTGTAAGCTGTCAGGCAGCACTGTAGCAGCAGAAACATGTTACTGAATAGTATGGGAATATTAATAAGGGAGAGATGAACGCTAACATCTGTCACAAAGAATCCTTCAGAACCACAAAAAGAATAAGAGAGGAAGAAGGGAAGAGAAGAAAACAAACTTATCTGTCGTTCAGGGCAGTACTGCCTTGTTCCAGAGGGAACAAAGTTACCCCAGGCCAAAAGGTTCAGCATCGCAGGGGTCATTTGAAGCGACTGGGAAGGCTGAGACTTACAAAATTGGTTTAACTCTGCTCCCACTGATGTCAAGAGCGAGATACAGATAGATTTCAGTAGAAACGGCTATAAACCAACAAGAAGCACTTTTGAAAGGATGACCTTTATGTTCCAAGCCCAAAAGCAATCAAAAAACCCACAAAACCCCCAAACCCATGTCATTTCTATGCCTCAGGAGCAGCTCCACCTTTGTCTCACCTTACCAGCTCTTCCCCGATTGCCCTCGGAACTTTGCAGTGCTGGAGGCCCTGCGCGTTCCCAAGCAGTCTGTCCCAGGACTTCACTGCCTTGAAAACCCATCAAACCCTCTCTTCCAGCAACGTAAACCCATTCCTTCTTGTCCAGTTTGCCCCCTCTCTTTTTGCAAGGATTTCATTAGGAAGCTTTTTTGTTTTGTTTTTTTTTACTACCCGAAGACTGTGAAGGCTGTGATCAGTTACCACGTAAAACAATTGTATGCAGCAATAGAATAGTCTCACACTAATATCCCCTAGCAAAACACAAGCAGCAATGAACATAAACCTGAAGTCAGACCACACCACCTTTGATGCTCACGGGTAAGAGAGCTGCTGTAGGGTGCAATAGTAAAGAAAACAAACTTTTAGAGGCCTCACCATAACCATCAGTTTCTAGGCAATTAACCTCCTACCAGTGACACACAGTCAGCCACCAGGCTCAGCTCAGACTCCGAGACATCTTTCCCTTCTAAGACATAGCTTACAGTTGCCTCTTTTCTAATAAAATATAAAAATGATTAAAAACCCCCATAGCAAAGCCTCAACATCACTCACCCGTCACAACATGGCCACCTCGCACTCTTTAGTGGTGTGTCCGCCTTCAAGCCAAGTCTACAAATGAAAATTTCACAGATTTGATTGGAGAAACAGAAGCTTCCCTGGGCAGGGCTTTTTAGAGCTGCACCTCATCAGGTTAACGAGGTTGCCAAGGTGTCTGTCTCCTGGGCTGATTAGGTGTGCTCTGACCTTTCCCCAGAAGGAGTGTGGGGACTGCAGAGGTGGATTTCATTATACCTCTTCATCCCCAACTAACTATTCTGTGAGGCTTTGTGGTTTACAATTACGGTTGAAACCAGGAGGAGCCTGTGAGCTATTTCCAGTTTGGTTGTGGATCGTCTGGTGGAAAAGCGCTGTGTATTTCTTATCTTTGAAACCCTGGCTTTAACTCTGAATCAGCTGTGAGCCCTAATTCAGATCTGAATTGTGGATCTTTGTGTTTTTCTAACTAGTAATATCACCTGTCTGTTATTACCGTGTCAAACAGACGTCATCTGCCGTTAAAAGCGGCTCCTGCTTTGTAGTTTCATCAAAGTAGTCCGGAGAGCCTGCCCTGTATTAGTGAGGGAAACATCAGGAAAAAACTCAGAACTTATGGTCTAAGCACGATGCTGGGGATGAAGTACCACTATGGTCTTCATTGTGCTCTGCTAAGGCACTGTTTTGGTGTCGGTGAGAAAATCATTTAATGTCTCTGCACCTTCTCCTCTTGCAGATCATCTTCTCCATATGGAACATAAAGCCATTGCCTTCAGTTATCGATCCCTGCAGGGGGTGGAGGAGGAACCATATTTGCACAGTGCCTTGTAAACCTATGTTTTTAAGAATTATCTGCTGGCACCGGAGTCAGAAGCCATAAGTCATTCAACACCCTCCAACTAGGAAATTAGATTCTACTGACATCCCTGGGAATGTTCTCTCTGGCTTGAAGCTGTTCTTATTTAGGTATCATCGTAACTGTGTCTTGTAGCCAGTATTGTTTTGTGTCCAATACTATTGCTATAGCTCTATAAATCTGCAGACACTCTGCAGGAGGAGTGTAGTGCCAAAAAAATGCAGAGTTCCCTGCTCTGTTTCCAGTTTGGGAACTCACACTGGAGCAATCCAGCTAGACAGATGTGGCATACTGAACACCTGACAAAACCACTCAGTAACCGGAGAGGGACTTCTGCGTGTCTCTCAACTGAAATGATTTTTCCTGCTCAAATGTTAGAGCAAATGACTGAAAAATAAACGGGACACATTGCATGTTAGTATTCCTAGGACCTATACTCAGAAGAGGTATAGTTGGCAGTCACCGGGAGTGTCTGTGTGTTCTCAGTCTTTCTTTCCTCCCCTGCCAAAATCAGCTACCAGTCTTACTTTCCTTCATAACATGACGAGGGTAGCAGCATGCTCGAAGACTGCTGACTGCAGGAAAAACAGCCCCTTTACAGACCAGAACGAGAGAACAAGGAACATCAGTCCAAGCTGATGGGCCCAAAGGGGACTTCACCGTGCTGTGAGAGCCACCTTCCCATCTGTGCAACCACTGCAGCGGAGAGCTGGGAACCCCGGGGATGCTCTTTCTTGGCACCCTCCCAGGTTCTCAGCTGGCTGCTCTGCTCCTGCTTGGTGTGAATGAGAGAAACTCTGGCTTGAGATGCGATCCTGACTCTCCAAAACCCCGCAGTCTGGCAGGAAGGGAGGTCCTTTAGCAAGGGGAACTCAAATTTATTCAGTGCAATTCAGCCTGCAGAGGAGGACAGCTCTTGTAGAGCAGGTGGCAGCATTACGGGGATAGAAGCACCTATAATAGCTCTGTAGCAATAATTAGCATTATGCCAAAACCATAACGTGCCACCTCCCGGGCCTGGCCGCTCCACTAACCAGCGCTGCCACCCACAGCAGCCACCGTACCCCTTCTACCACCCGCTGCGGTCCACCTCCAGGATTGCTACCAGGTGAGCAAGTTTGTGCCTGTCACAGCCCGCGGCCATCCTGTCTTCTCCAGCACACCACCTGCCAGACAGGACAGAGCTCCTCCCCCGGCTCAGGTATCCATTAATCGCTGGATAGTGGCAGCCCTGTCCTTGGAGCCGCTACCTGCTTGAGAAGATGGAAAGACAAGAGGATGGAGAACTGCCAGAGCTGTGCTGACACCAACTCTCCATGTCATGTGCTGTAGCCATGGGATTTTGCCCTTCGGCTGACTCTTAAATGACTGCTCAGCTGGAGTGGGCTACTGTCTGGCCTTGCAGCTCACAGCGCAGGAGGGAATCTGAAGAAAGCGGCTGTTCCGCTGCTGAGATGGGGACAGTGGGTTGTTATTATTTATATTGTGGTGCTGCCTAATATGTTCTGGGCGCTTTCCAAAGGCATAGAGAAACACAGGCCCTGCCCTGGAGAGCCATGTATAATTGAAAGAGCAGTCAGTGCATTATCCAAGCTGCGGGCGCTACGAACTAGCCATTCCTCCCATTCAGAGAATTGTTTGAGGCTGAAGGGAGTGCCGGAGATCATGCAGACCACCCCAACTACTGCCACGGACTGGGATTTATTTAATCTTCCCAGAGCGACGGCTGGAAGCTTAGAAGAGATTCCACAGTGTCCCCTGATAGTTTGTTCCAATTGCTGTAACTCTTCTTGGAATTATGCATTTTTTTTTCCTAATATTTATACTAAATGTTCCCTGCTGCTGCCTCAAGCCATAACAGCATTTTCTGTCATTTTAGTAATGAGAGCATTTGATGTGTGCTCTCCCTCAGAACATCCCTTAATGTATCTGAGCACAGCCAGCCTGTCTCCTCCGCGGTACGAACCGGCCCAGGGCTCCCAGCATTTCCTCCCAGCACTTTCGTGGGTCAGTGCGCAGCTCCAGTCCGCTTGCCTGTCTTCGTCTCAGCTTGTACAAATGAACATTAAACACAGGAATCTCTTTCTCTGCCTTTCTTAATACGTACCACATGGCCAACGCTCTCAACGCCTCCAGCATTCAGGCCCTCTGAGCTCTTTGCAAACCATCATTTATGAGGCTTCGCGACCATTGACACAATGTAGGACTCTTTAGTTGTAATTGAACTCTTTTGTTACAGACGCAGAGAGATTACGTGGGGTTTCATAAGGTGTTTCATCAAAACAGCGGCGGAACTAAGACTGCGATCCAGAAGTGCTGCGCGTGGACCTCTAGGTAACGCTCCCTCCGTTCTGCTGCACACATTTCTACGTGTGACGTCCTGCTCACACAGACCTGTCAAAGCCAAATAATCTCTGAACGAGATTCACGTGGTTATTCATAAACTGGGGAAAGATATTTTCATTCACTTTCTCCTTTTCTTATGTAGATTACTGGTAAAAGCACACATGTTGTGGTCTGAGCTGTGAAAAGCAGACTGCTTATATATTGCAAGCCCTCCTGGGCAAAGCCTCTCAGAATCATTTTCTAATCGCCGGTGCCCCAGCTGAAGTCCCTGGCAAAGGAACTCCATTTCTGGGAGCATTGTGTAGCTATGGGTGTCTGGGCACCCAGAATCCTAGTCCCCTCTGAAAATATTGGTCATCATTAGCAAACAGCTGGTTAAAGTCTGTAGCAGTGGCCTGAGTCCTCTGCTCTGGATACAGCTACATAATTGTGATTTCACCAGGAGGAGTCATGAATGGGGAAGACTAGACGGATAAAACCAAGACTGCACTTGCTGGTGATTTATCTCGATAGACATAAATCTATGAGGAAATAAAAAAGAAAAGGAGGGGAAAAAAAGAAAAAAAGAAAAGAAGAGAATCCAGGACCCAAGATCTATAAAAAGGGATGTTTTGCAGAGTTTGCTATGAGGTTTTGGGTGGCCTTCCTTAATCCTGACTCAGAAAATGCATAAATATTCCTGGCTCTAGGAGGAGAGAATTATGTTGCACAATGTTATTCTCTCTGAATTTGCTCTCTGAAATGCACGCGTGGGCTTCATTGATGTTTTACCCTTGCTAGAGTGTTTAGTATACATATAAAAAAGTATTTGCTTTTGTCAGTTTTACCTGTCTTCTCTTGGGGTCCTGAATCACACCTTAGGCAAGCTTATAGGCACTCAAGCAGAAATACTCAGTGACTTTAATTGACCATTAGGATTAAGTATTTAGGAAGAGCAGTCAATTAATAATCAAGATCTAGAGGATATTCTCTCCGTTTATTTCTAGGGCCTGTCTTGAAATTCCCCATGCATTTAGGGCTTGCAGAGTAGCCTAACGGTTAGAGAAGCATGATTGGTATCATAAAGCCTGATATTTCTTCTCAGCTTAGTACCAGCATGTCCATGTAAACATTTTACATTGTACTTGGCTGAGCACCCGAGATGAATCCCATTCTGGTCTTGCTGTTCCCCAGCTACAGAAGCAGGTTAACATATCACACGGCTGCTGGGAGCCTTTGCCAGCTACCATGCACATCACCATTTGCAAATCAAAGTGTTTATACTGTGCAATGTTTCCTAAAGGAAACTAGACCTCAGCACATCATCCCAAATAACTGGGTTGACCTGAAAGAGGCTGGAAGCCTTTAAAGTGGGGTAGCAAGCTGCTTGGTGACCAGCCACAATGATAATGATGACCATCATGATGGCACTGATCAAAGGACAAATGGAAGAGGCAACTATGGGCACTCACTGAATATCCAGGATGGGCAGATAAGGATCTGAGGATGGGGAGACAAGGAACTGAACTGCCTGTGGAGCCTTGCAGGGACCATACGGTGCTGCAGCACGGCAGGACTCTCAAAATGCCAAGGCAAATCAGACAGGTTGTGCAGTCAGTGCAACCAGCGGAGCCAAGGCAAGCCTTCCACTTTGGAAGAGGAAAGGATGCTGGGGTTTGGGTAGCCCCAGGAGCAAGAGGTTGCAGCTGCCTCGCTGTCGTTTGCTCTGGGTTAAAGCTGACAGCTGCAAAAACATTCCACAAACTTGCTGTTCTTTGTGGGGTTTGTCACTCAAAGCCAGCGTTTGGCTGGACTCGGAGGAAATCACAGACTCTGTTTCCAGCACGGGGAGCAAAATGAAAAGCCACAGCTAGAACAGCTGCTTCCTTCAGCCTCCCTGACCCCTCGGGCGGAGACCAAAGCAAGTTGCTTGCCCCGTTATACTCACTGGCTCGGAGGGCAGCCCTCACACATGCTATTAAATCTTAGCAGGGAGGATGATCTCCTAGGGGACCTCAGGTAAAGTTGGGGGAAATCCAAAAAATCAAAAAAGTGAGGTTTCAGCAACTGTTTTTGTTCTGCACAAGAATGAAATGAGACGTGTAAATCTTCCCTGGAAAATGAGTTTATCCTTTGCAGGATATCGCCTATCCCAAGTGAGTGCCTTCATGGCTGGGCAGAGACCCAAGATGCTGGAGCTTTTCCAGATCAGGTTGTAGCAATATTCTTTCAGTTTCTTGCAAGGAAAATGACCCCACTGGCTTAAAGCAGGGAGCACCCACCCCACTGTGGTGCTCAGGGCTGGGGGCTCTTCTCTTTTCCCCTCCCCTCCAGCTTGTAAATAAGAAACTTTCCCAACAGCATGTTAGCTGAAACTCCCCTGGGAGAGCTGGTGAAAGAAGACTGACAAATACTTAATGTGTGAGATGGAAAATGGGCAGAGAAGGAAAACGGGCACCAAGGTGTTCTGATGGGAGCATGTTTAGAAGGAGCGTTGGGTATCTCAGGTACTTTCAGATCAAATGAGAAAGAAAGGTTTAACTGGTTCCTTGTGTTAGATGAGCACTCGCTGAGGGCAGCAGGTTCAGAAATGAGCCTTCAGTTCACTAAAACTCTTATTCAGCTGCTTAGATCCTTAGTGGGTTATCTAAGAGCATGCAAGCAAGCTAGAAAAGGATGGGAATGAAACCCATATTCCCTATGTCCCAGGGCTCTGTTTACCAGATTGCCGTTCCTCACAGATACATTGCATGTGACTCATATCTACAATGTCGGAAGTGAACTAACACACACCAGTAAATGGAGGAATGCTTCCAGACCCACTGTGACCTAAAGTTCCCCAGAATTTCAGTCTCCCTAGCAGGGGAGGCAAGGACAGGAAATATGGACAACTGAACAGGGGCAGTCCTCAGGCATCAGAGTAAATCCTTTCATAAAATGATCAAATGTCATCTCAGAAACAGATGAACTACTTCTACCGAAAAGTCACTCCAGAACTGCCCTCTCCTGAAAGCTTGAAAACTTCTCTATTTCCCAGGCTAAACATATATTTTCAGTAAAATATAACAATATTCCTGGCCAGTTCATGCCTTTCTACTTCTGTGCCAAAGTTGATTTGCAGCTTAAATAGGTTTTAACACCCTGGTTCAACGTGCCAGAACAACTGTATCCCCTTTTGGCCGCATCTTCTTAGGCATAATAAGAAAAGGTTATTTTAACAATTTAAATGATAGCTTCTCTACAGGGACCAGCTTAATAGACCACTTCATTAGCATTTGATTCCCTTTTTCTCCTCTGCGTTGACAATTTTTTCAAGCTTTGTGTTAGCAATGGATTTCACTGCGATACTTCTATACACGTCATTCATGAAACTATTAAGGTAAGCATCGAGCTTTTCTTTGAAGAATTGTACTGGTAACTTCCCTCAGTCCCTGTTTAATATTGCCCTCTGTCACCTCCCCTCTAGCCTGCTCCTTTTCCATTTTTTCACTCTCATGGTAATTCCCAACTTCTCCAGCTCTGCTAAAAATTCCCCATTGTGACCTTATACCTTTATTGTTTCACTGACATCTAGACAGATGTGATCTACTGCATCTCCTTTGTCCAGATCAGTTATTTTTTCAAAGAAAACCATGAGTTTAGTCAGACATGATTTATCCTTGGTAAACACTTGCATTTTATCCCATTTTTTCATTATTTCCTTGCCTTTAATTATTGTTTCCTTCAAAAATTGTTCTGATAGCCTTATATGCTATTGTGGTCTGATGGATAGGTTTGTAATTTTCCAGATTGCTTCCTCCCTCCACCTTAAGTATATTCTCTAATACGCTTTTTTTCTAATATACTCATTTCTATTCCCTAATCCTATAGCGCTGCCTTTAGCTTGATGGCTTAATTAAAATATTTTCTAACAAACTTGCAATTTCATGTAGCAGGTCTCTTAAAAATTTGAGTGTGAAGATCATTAGGTCCCCCGGCACAGGTCAATTAAGCACCCTGTGTTTTCCTTCCCATTAGCCACCCTGCATTTTTTCCACATTCGGTTTCATTAAAAGGTACCTATTACACGTTTGGGTCATCCCTGGACTCTAAGCTGTAGTGACCCCCCCCACACCTCATGCACACGTAGATTGTGTCAGGCGTCCACCCACCGTTTTCTGCATCAAATCCTTGCTGCTGTGTCTGCAAACTTTTGACTCGCCTCCCCTCCTCAGCTGCCACCCTTGTATTGTCTTCCTCCTCTCTGCTTTTAAAATAAGAAGGGAGAAAAAACTCTTTATGTCTCCAACAAACTTCCTTTGCTGTCTATTGGCTCGTATGTGCTCAGCTCACCCGAAACAGCTTATACGAAGAGAGAACAGGGTAACTCCTAGAGCAAGCAGGAGAAACTGATTCTTATTATCCACTCTGAAAGGAAAGAAATATTCTGGCTGCTGGCAATGCCTTCCCAGAACGCTTCTGGATTGTCCTCAGGCAGTTCATTTTTAGCTTTTTAAGTTGAAACCAGTGTTAAAGGAGATGACTATTTGATTTTGGTTATATGTGAAGTAACATCCAGAAAGGGTCCTAAAGTGAGACATGCAAATCGTACAGATAAACTCAATCTCCCCGTTTTAATTCCAGCTACAGGCTCTTTGAGAACACCCTGTCCCTTTCCCTACTTAGAAACCTTATTAGTAAGTGGCGTCCACTCGGTTCAGATGGGTTTGTTGCCAGATGTCTCTACAGGCAAGACTGCTTGTTAACCTCATTCTAATAATAAATATGAACACTGCTTACACAATACCTTTCAGCATGGGAATTTAAAGTGTTTTAAATATGTTGAGCATTTTAACAGCAGTGAAGAAAAGATTTTGTAAATTTTGTTTAACCTTGTAGCAGCAGATGAAAATTAATGCTGGGAAGAGTATAAATACAATGGGATAGCATTGCCTTTGCAACAGATGACAACATACATAATATCTTAGGATAAACTTCATCTTTAATAGCTTTTTCCAAGGTTGTGGCAATGCTAATGAGATCCCATGCAGCCAACAATATGGCTCCCAGAGAGCAGTTTGTATAAATGTGCTCTATGCCACCACTGAATAGCACGCCTCCACCAAAAGAAGGGAAAACATCCCCTTGGACTCTATTATAGTAGTTTCATTGCTTTCCTGCTATGTTTTACTTAACACACAGTGAATCCCTTGCATTGGTGTTTGCTCCTCAGGTATGTCCAAGAGCTTCGGGGAAGATCAAGAATAGGAGCTCATTCTGGCTAAGAGCCTTCTTGCTCACTGCCAGGCTCTTCTCCAGGTAAACATCCTATCAGCAATGCTGCCCTGCCTCTGTAAGCTAGAGCTAGTGATCTGGCTCTGGGTTCAGCTGCCCTCAACATCCTTAAGTAAAGTAGTGAAAGCTTAGATTCTTCAGGTTTTCCTTATCCTAAAGAAAATATGATAAGAGTGCCTTGGGACCGTCACAGCCCTCCTAAGAACTTGGGCTGCCTGGGACGACAGGTTATCTAGGTGCTGCCAATCGCAGTACTACTCTTTCTCCAAAGGAGATCTGCATCTGGAGCTGAGCCATCCATGGGATTAGGTCCATCTTTGCAAAGCGCCTGTGCCTAGTACATCCTAGTGAAGTAAAGAATGTTTTCCAAGCGAGGTGTGATGGCTCAAATCAACCAGCCAAATTCTCATTGCTGGAGGACAACGTGTGAACAAGGGGCAATCCAACACCCGTGACACCCCAAGATTTTCACACTGAACCAACACTTTGGAAAGACCACAAGTTACTTTTTGGGCACCACAGCATTTGGTATCAGTGAACTGCCTTTCCTGCAGAAGGGAAGGTTGGAGCCCATGCTAGGAGCCGCAGGACTCCCAAATCTGCTTGGTCTCCTGGATGTGCAGCTGGGAGCACGGAAGCTCTGGGAGCCCCAGTTCAGCATGGCAGAGCTACTTGGGAGCTGCAGACCCCCAGCGCCTGCCCAGCTTTCTGACAGTCACACTAGCAACCAGGCACAGATCCAGGGGAATTTAGCCTGTATTTCAGTGGGAATGTATTCATTTAGATGAAAGAGAGTTTGTTTGTTTTCAGTTAATCATTGCTTTCTGATGAAGAAAACATTTTGTCAGAGAATTCCCAGCAAACTCTAGCCATGATTCACTTTCTGGATTTCAGCAGTGAAACTCCAAATCAGCTGGGATGCCCTCTCCCACCTCTGCACACAAAAGCTCTTTAACAGCCTTTGCCTCTGGGAAGGGCCCCTCAGGGCACACTGACCTTGCTGCAGTTCGGTGCTGCTGGAGAACACAGCACTGATAGAGAGGGGGCATGCTTTGAAATTTGGTTGTGGTTTAGCTTCTCTAGCTCATTCCCTCACTTTTCCTTCTTCAGCATGTATTACAAAGCTCTAAAACACTCTTTTCTATCTCCCTCCAGCTTCGTTTTCAGTCCCACAAGTACACTAGCATGGCTGCTCTACCCTTTTCGGAGACAGCAAATTGGTTGGAGGCCTGAAAAGTCCAAAAGTGTTGGCAGCTGCCATTGTTTTGTCACAAGAGTGCACCCTCAGTAAGTTTGCAGATGACGCCGAACTAGGTGGGAGGGTTGATCTGCTTGAGGGTTGGAAGGCCCTACAGAGGGACCTGGACAGGCTGGATCGATGGGCCAAGGGCAAATGTATGAGGCTTAATAAGGCCAAGTGCCAGGTCCTGCAGTTCGGTCACAACAACCCCAAGCAACGCTACAGGCTTGGGGCAGAGTGGCTGGAAGGCTGCGCAGCGGAAAGGGACCTGGGGGTGCTGGTGGTCAGCCAGCTTCACACGAGCCAGCAGTGTGCCCAGGTGGCCAAGAAGGCCAACAGCATTCTGGCTTGTCTCAGGAACAGCGTGGCCAGCAGGAGCAGGGAAGTGATGGTGCCTCTGTACTGGGCACTGGTGAGGCCTCACCTCGAGTGCTGTGTTCAGTTCTGGGCCCCGCTGTACAAGAGGGACATTGAGGTGCTGGAGCGTGTCCAGAGGAGAGCTACCAGGCTGGTGAGGGGTCTGGAGAGCAGGTCGTGTGAGGAGAGGCTGAGGGAGCTGGGCATGTTCAGCTTGGAGAAGAGGAGGCTGAGGGGAGACCTCATTGCCCTCCACAACTACCTCAGAGGAGGGTGGAGAGAGGTGGGGGTTGGCAGGCAGGGCATGAGCTGCTAGTATATGCTTAAAAACCTTTAAAAAAAAAAAATCAAAACCCAATATACTTTTAGCTTCTTTTCAATCCATAAAGAAGAAGAGGAAAAGGAGTCTGAAGCCTGCCTTTTTCTTTAACACCAGCCTATGGAAACACCTACAGCCCTGCGGCGCTTGCCGGTGCAGACCCCTTGCTTTACACTAAGCAAAGATCCGGTGCTGTGTGTTTTGCCCTTTGAGTGTGGGAAAACACCACAGGGGGGGGAAAAAAAGTGCTAGCGCTTTCTACTTCTTGCATTAATCCTCTCAGCTTGCAGAGTTATCATTATCATTCAAATAAAATGATAACAAACCCAGCCATCTGCTTGAAAAGCCCAGGCTGGTCATAAATCCATCGAGTCCCCTAGGTTTAAAAGAGGGGAAAACGCTTGGAAGCAAAGAGGCTCTTATGCAATGGCAGCCCCCTCCCTGGGGGTGTTGAAACCTTTAATCACCTAAGGAGGGGGAGACGCACCGAGGCCAGGGAGCCCCGTGTCAATGTTATTCCTCTTACATAATGTCCTGCTTTATTTGCTGATTGAATTTTTTTTTTTTTTTTTTAAATTGAACTCGTCCCTCGGATGCCAAAAGAGCTTAGTGGTAAACTGCAACCCTCCCCAGAAGAAAAGCAAACCTCACCCACAAGCAAAAACAAAACGCCATCACAGATTGAGATTTGCTATCTAAAAATAAACAATCATTAACAACAAATAATCCAGCAAAGAAGGTACAGCAAGCAATGGGCACCTTGCTAACAGAAAATTAGAGCCAGCTTGGCAGGACAGGACAGAGCTCCCCCTCTCTCCCACAAACCTGAATCACCTGCTACATATTTTCTTTACCCTCCTGCGGGGGAAAATGTTTTATTGATAAGGCTTGTCCTGGGCTTGTGATTGCCCCCCCAGGGCTGAGTGAGATTTGAAGCTGGTCAGCTTGACATCATGTCTAGACAGTCTCTTTCTTTGGCAAACACTCAGTGCACCTGAGAACAAACCAGTGAGTCCAATAATGTGCGGAACAGGGCAGGAGGACCCTTTAGGGGCATGTTGGACACAATGAGGAGACTGCACAGAGATGCTCACATACCACGGGAAGTCCTCTCCCACGGGTGCACACACAGCTCTGCCCACTGCTGTCCAGGGACCCAGCTTTGCACAGCTTGGCGTAATTAAAGCACTGCCCGTGTTTCCTGCAAGCACAGCCACGCACGCAGTGAGAAAGCTGCCCTTGACACATGCACGCACCCGTGGTGCCAGCGGGGCAGCCACCCCCGCACGTCCCTGCGCCCCCACGGCCGTGACATGGCAGGGGGACTTATACCGTGGCAGTGCCTGCTGTGCGGCGGCACCACATGGCACCTCCAGCTCTCTGCCATGGGTCTCTTGCACCGGTAGCTGAACTAGGGAGATCCTTCTACAGTTTACAACCCGATGCTCAAGGCAAACAAATGCAGAACCACTTTTCCTTAAAACACAGCAGCTCTGGATGAGCTTCCCAAAGATGGAAGGGGAAGGCTCTGTATCTGCCCTCCAGTGAAGACCGCAGTCCCTTTTATAGCAGATCCCAGGGGTCTGTGATCCTCACACGGAGGTGCCCTCTCACTGTGCGTGCCAGCATTCAAACAACCGCATACCTGCACATGAAAACAGACCTACGTCCCTTGCCCTCCCCTCTTCCAGGTTAAATGCACCCACAAGCCCAGCACGAAGGGTCTCTCCTCGGTCTCTCTTCACTGGCATTCATGTGCAAAAAGGAAAGGGTGGAGATCTTGAGATTCCCCCAGGACAGCCAGGCACTATGATTGCCCTTGTCATCTTTTAGGCTCCCATGATAAAGCTGCTGTCTGCAGACCAGGCCCGTGCCAACTGAATTGTTGTCTAGGCCAACCAACGCCCACAGGGCCCAATCCCTTTTGTGCTCTCTCTCTTTGAACCGGGTAGAAATCATCTCAGTGAAAACCTCTGGTATTTTTAGGCCAGAGCGGAGCTGCCTGAATGGCTCATGGCCGGCTCCCTGCTTGCCCCTTGGGATGGGGGCATGCAGAAGGCAGGGAGCAAAAGGCACGGTCACAGCACGCTGTTTTGCAGCCGTCCTCAGCTGCCCGGGTCCCAGAGAGGGCCTGCAGGCAGCTTATTCCAGAAATAATATAGGCCTGAAGAAAGTCTACATCTAGGAGGAGTTCAAAGGTTGCTCAGAGCCACCTTTGCTAAGAAGTGGGACTGAAGACCTGAGAACAGCTTCCCTCTGGTCCTGGTTAGCAGCTGGCTGACTCAGCCGGACATCCATCACGCAGCGAAACGCGATAATTGTCTTGATCTGTGCTCCCCAAACCTGCCAACTGTGGCCGATGCCCACTGTTAGCAAATCCGACCCTCATTATCTGCTCTCCACCCTCGTCTTTCCAAGGCGCCGAGCACTGTAGTGCGCAGTTAAACACCCGCCATCAAGTTGCTCCTGGGCCAATTTGTCATCACCAGTATTTGTTTGGGAATGTTTGTTGGGAAGCACATGGTGGCAGGGTCAGTGGATGTTGTTGAGGTTTTTCCTCTTGTGCCTGGGGGCCGGAGAGCTTTGTGCATTTCTCAGTATGTTAAACTCAATTAAAAAAAAATAAAAAAAACCAACATCAGGATAACTTAAAGCAGATGTGAACACAACAAGCCTGAGACCCTTCTGAGCACAAACACGGCCATTTCATTGCAATTCCAAAAGGCTTTTCTGGCAAGCCTCCCCTCCATGTCCTACATTCTTTCATTCCAAGGAAGACAAACAATTCAGACTGGAGCAGCAAGGCACGTTTTTCAAATAAACAGGTTCCCTCAAACAATTTTTGCCTTAGTGTCACCCCAATACATGCATTCCTCTCTTAAAGGATCTTCTTGGTTGATCTAAATGAGAATTTGTGTCACACCTTTCATTTAAGGAGGTCAAAGCACCTTGTTCAGCCCACGTGAGCCTCTCAAATGGAAGTGTTTTCACCTCCATAACCCGACACAGTATCTTCATGACCTGAATTTCAGAGACAATCCATGGTATTTGCGGATGCTAAAGCCAGAAATCCTGGGGAGACTTGCACAGTTGGAAGAGGAACATGGCTGGAATGTGAAGGGGACTAACTGCTGGTGACTGGGGGCCAATTCTCTGAAAAGCAGGTTGCTTGATCGCCTCTGTGGTTTTTAAGAACAGGTAAACCCTATTTTACCTTACAGGTCTTTCAATGGCTCAAATACAGGGCCATTTCTGGACAGAAGTACAGTCTTCAGAGCATTACCTGATTCACTTGTTACCTTGATTTCAGCTCTGTCATTTTTCCCTGTGTCCCTCAGTCCAGCAGCTGCCTTGACTGAAGTCACTCATTCCTTCCTTCTAGCTTTTAAGTTTCATGTTTACTTTGCCGGCTACTTTTGACTCTGGCTTTGACTTCTCCGACTAATTCCTGGACTGTGCTCTGGCCCTGCTCATCAGCTCTCTACAGCTCCACGTTGCTCCACCTGTCTCTTAATGGGAAAACCAATGCCAAGTCTGGGAGGATTTTATTATTTCCAAGTTTTGTTTCATTATATGTTTTCCATATTCTCCTCCGTGAGAAAGAACAGAGATTGTCTCTGGGGAACATCAGGAGAAGGGTGGAGACAATTCCAAAATCTCCACCTGGGATTTAAGACTGTTTCTCCAGGACCTTCCATATACAAGGAAACAAACTGAGGCAGGCTCAGCTTATAGCTCTAGCCGTCTACCCAGCGAGAGCAGGCAGTCAGTACCGGCAATTTCTATTTCAAATCAAGATTGCTTGGAAATGCACCGAGCTGCACTGTGTGGGCAACTTGAGGGATTTCTTATGCCTTCTCGTCAAATGGAATTTAGATTAATAAAACAGATCGTAAATAACAAATAATAGATGTCCTCAATATAATAGGAGACAGTAAATAATAAATAGTAGATAATAAAACAGATTGTTTCACACAAAATAAATAAAGAGGGATTAAAACAGAGAAGGAATGCCTTCTGCAATGTGAGTACAGAGGAATGGCTTGAGGACAAGCAGGAGGTCAGTCCACAGGTGAATACTTTCAGTCCACACCACTTTCTCCCCCGCTACAACAGCTTCGTCACAGGTTTGTTTCAAAGCTGGACTAAGCAGGGTGCTGTTTACTTAGTGGGACGCAAGTAGAGATGTGATGGTTGATGGAATTGGAGCCTAGTGACTCCAGTGGAAGGGGTGAAGCAAGAGAAATGAGATGGCCTTCGCAGCCCACTTCTTACGGGAGGTGTCCTCTAAGAGTGGAAATATCTGCTTCACCCCCCTAATAGGATTTTCATATTCCTCATGAGCTTAACATGGGAAAATAAAATTGATCATTCCAAATCATGATGATGAAAAATCTTCAAATCTCCCAAATCCCTCTAAATCCCTTTACAGGATTCTGTATTTCTCACAGGATTCTGTATTTCTCACAGCAAGTTCCTTCGGTTAATTCTGCCACTGAGTTAAGGTACCCAGAGGAGAAATAAAAAAGCTGTGCTTGAAAAACGTTTTCCTTTACTGCTGGACTTCACAGGACCTGAAAAACCAAGGGACAAGCAACCCACATCAAGGACAGCTGCATAAACTTCCTGAGCACAAGAAATTAATCATAATAAAAGGCTTTTAATTTTTTTTTAATACAGTTAGGTACCAAAGATAAAACGGTTATTTCCCAGAATTGTTCCTGTTTGGCACAGCTCCTGATTGCTTAGATGAAGAACTTTTATTATTGAGCTTTTTGTAACCTCTAGCCTCAAAATCTGGGGAATGTCATACATGGAAAATACAGAATGCACTAAAATTGCAAGCATTCCTGGCTTTTGCATTCCCTCACACCAATATTCCTTCTTCCTCTTCAGCAACTCACCCCGGGGCCATGCAGGCAGCAGTGTCTGAAGGCTGCCCCCAGGCTGACTTTTGGCTAGCGGGAACGATTCAGAAAGTTGGATGATACTGAATCAAGCAAAGTAAATCACTATATAAGCTTACCCATATTTGCCTCTACTTGTATAGGGTGGTAAATTGTGTGCTTAAGGGCTTCAGACTTTTCCCATATTGACTGATGTCTCAGGTATCCCAGCCTACAGTGCTCAAAAGCTGTTTGCTGCCAATATTGGTTGTGTGTTGCTAGAGGGTTCTACAACACAAACCCATGGCTCCATTCCGCTGCATGAACTTAGAGGAAATGAGAGCTCAGTGCTTATTATCTGGAGCCAGCTCCACAAAGTGACCTGGGAATGACAGCCTAAACCTGAGCAGACTCGTGTTCCCACACAGCCCAGGCTCCCGTTGAAGCTGGTGCACAGGAGGTAGGAGGAGGCAGAGGAGAGACAGAATCATAGAATCATAGCATCGTCTAGGTTGGAAGGGATCTTTAAGATCATCCAGTCCAACCTAACACTGCCAAAACCACCACTAAACCATGGCTCTAAGCACCACGTCTACCTGTATTTTAAATATCTCCAGGGGTGGTAATTCCACCACTTCCCTGGGCAGCCTGTTCCAATGTTTGGTAACCCTTTTGGTGAAGAAATTTTTCCTAATATCCAATCTAAAATTCCCCTGGCACAACTTGAGACCATTTCCTCTTGTCCTATTGCCTGTTACTTGGATGAAGAGACCAACTCCCACCTTGCTACACCCTCCTTTCAGGCAGTTGTAGAGAGCAATAAGGTCTCCCTTCAGCCTCCTTTTCTCTGGACTAAACAACCCCAGCTCCCTCAGCCGCCCCTCATAAGACTTGTTCTCCAGACCCCTCACCAGCTTTGTAGCCACTCTCTGGACTCGCTCCACCACCTCAATGTCCTTCTTGTAGTGAGGGACCCAAAACCGAACACAGTACTTGAGGTGAGGCCTCACCAGTGCTGAGTACAGGGGGACGATCACTTCCCTGCTCCTGCTGGCCACGCTATTCCTGATACAGGCCAGGATGCTGCTGGCCTTCTTGGCCACCTGGGCACACCGCTGGCTTAGATTCAGCCAGCTGTTGAACAACATTCCCAGGTCCTTTTCTGCTGGGCAGCAGGAGACGCCCTCCTGCTGCCTAAATACAGTATGAGCACAAACACTGCGGTCACTTTACACCTTTGTTCACCCTGAAACTTCAAGCAACCAGGAAATGAAACTAAACTGAGAATCAGGTAGAGGCAAGTCCTACCCTGTTTGGGCTGGGGCATGGGGGCAGAGGACGGGCAGCACAGCTGGGACCTCATCAGATGACATTGGAGCGCACATCACAGCAGCTGGTCCTGAGGCAGGAGGGACGGGGGAAGCCGCCTTCATCCCCATCTGCCAGAGCTGTGTCCAGGCCCATGCTGTAATTGCATTAGTATTATTTCATCACGTACAAACACTGATTCTAATTGCTAGCTTGTCCCATAGGCTATAAAGGCAGAAAATAAATTTTAGGGACACACTTGATCTATAATGGCCTTTAAAATCAAAACCAAACATAAAGCTATTAAGCGCAAGAGGGGAAACTGATATTTGGGGATGGAGAAAGAATTGTGGCTCAAAGCTACAGGGCATTTACTCAGAGAAATAGTCCCTTTGAAATTATGATGCAAATCTAGAGGCTTTTCAGCAATTTCAGCTAAATCCTTCAGGCTTGTACACACAGAGAGGTTAATTTGGTTTCAAGCAGTATGGATTAAAAGCAGAACTATTCCCGATTAATTCCCTCTGTAGACACTCCTATTTTGGAATAAAAATGCCTAACTCTGAACTAATGCAACTCATCCTCAACCTGGTTTAAGTTTATTAAGATTCAGTCACTCTTTTCCAGGGAACAGTGTGCACAGAGACAACTGGTTGGGAACAGTCAGGAATCGCTTCACAGTCAAACCTTTACTAGGTCAGAGAAAACACCTGAAACATGGTATATGTCCTAGATCAGACTCAGTTATCAATTATATCATTAACAAGCTCAGGATAATTCTGTTTTCTTCCATGAGCCAACTTTTGGTCTGACCCAGCGTAACCACAATAAGAATCTGACCACTGACTTTAGAGGAAGTTTTCTCAAGGACCTGAGGAAAAAATGTTATCAGACCTTCAGCAATGATTCAAGGGGAGTCATTTGACTGACCCTAACTAGTTTAATAATTTGTGATTTGGAAAGAAAGTTTCAGAGGAGGGAACACATTAAAGGTCTTGAGTTGCTTGTAATTTATGTTTTTAGCTAGAATTTCTGTTTAATCTGCTCTAACAAATAATTAAATCTTCTATGAAAGTTTTGTGATGCTGATGCAAACAGTGAGAAATCCAAACACTTCACCACTCAGGAGACTACAAGTGCAGAGATTCCTTGAATGTTGAAGAGGCAGCTGAAGGGAGCATTAAAGCATGGCCAAGGACAGACAAAGCTGGAGTTAAGACACCAACAAACTACCTGTGAGTTCAGGGGACGCTCTGGGCCTACATATGGAAATATCTAGAAACTGGCCACCGGGCTGCAGAGCTCCCAGAGAACACGTTGCCTCTGCACCTGCCCTCTGCTCAGGAGTAAAGCCTGCACAGGCTACGTGTAAATCCGTGGTTCTAGAACCCATCACCTTCCCCCTGCACAATACAGCCACTTCCAAAAGGGAGCATGGCAACTCTTTGAATGCTTAAGGCAACACGCCGGGGCAGGCTAAGACAGAAAGTAAAGGAAAATTATCTTGGGCGGAATATCTAGTCCTGTAGCAACTCATTCAGACGAACTCCAGCAAAAAAACTCCCTCCTCCTGCCCCGCAGGTAGAACTTTCGCCTACCAAATTCACATCCCCCTCTCACCATGAACTCTTCCCATCGCCAGGCCAAAACCACACCTTGCGCAAAGGGAGCTCAGAGAGGCTAATCCTAAAAACTAACTTGATAAATCTCTTCTTAGTGGATGAAGAAAGGAGGAAATAATTACCTGACTAAAAATGTGAGCAGCAATAAGGAAATCTTAAAAAGCTGGAAGTTTTAGCCCACCTTTCAAGTTCTGCTGTCACTCTCAGACTGGCTTACTGCCGTGTCCTACAAGAGTTCGAGGTTGTTAATAATATACATCAATTTACAGATCTCTCAGATCAGGCAGATTAGACTAACAGGTAGATTGAGCAATTTGGGAAAAAACAAAAAAGATCTTTGTGTGGTAGCCACCATATAAACATCAGTCACATCAGTCACTGTTATTTACTACTCGTGAAGCGCAGCAGGGTACACAGAACAGGGCGAGAGGGGGCCTGTCACCGGGCTGCAAATGCACAGAGGTGCCAAGCTATAAATATGCTGATATATTTTTACATTTGTTGTGGCAAAGTCAGGATGGTCGTTGTGATGCTGGGACGTTGCTGGGGTCGTTTTCTAATTATAATTAGATTCTGTTACTTTTCCAGTGTCATTATCAGAGACACAGTCATGTGTGCTTGCATTTAAATGCTACTGGCCCTACTAATTATTCTGGGCACAAGGGAACTCCACGGGCAGAGGGGAAATAATTCCAGTCGCAGGAGCGCCTCCTTCCTCTGTCAGATGGCAGGTACCCTTCTATCTCTGGTGGTCCACAGCAGGGACGTGCTGGAAGATGCTGTGACTGATTTTCCGATGAGAGTCGCAGTGTGCACCCCTCTGGGAGCACACCTCAGGGGGTGCTGGCCATCTCTCCGCCGGTGCTCTTGCGTTGCCCTTGCTGCCTGCCCTTACGTGCTGGTGCCCTCACGTCTGTAGGCTTTTTTGCACCTGTGGATTCAGAGGAAAGGTTTGAAAGCAAATGTACTGGAACATGTTCAGAATCTAAAAATAAATGACACCTGTCATTATAAAGTGACTTGCTGAAGCAGCCATGCTTGAACATCCGTGCCTTATCAGAGCACCTGATGCTGAAAGGGTTTTTGTTGTTTTTGCTTGCGGTACCCTTGCTCTGCATTCCACAAGGGCCACTATGGGAACCTTCCCAAACAAACTGCAAGGAGCAGTGCCCAGGAAAACCAGGACCCTGGGATTTGTAGGCAAAGCTGATGTGCAGAGAGATTCCAGCTGAAAGCACTAGAGGACTTACAGTTCCTCACCTACAAATGCACAGAAAAGTGGAATTAAATGATTGGACTTGACAGCCAGGGAGAACTACGCTGTCTCTTTTAATCCTCCTCATAGGATAACACAACCAAGACAACAGAAGGAAACAGCCCATCATACTAATACAACACTTGAGGACTTTTTTTTTAATTATATCCTACCAAGGGCATTTCTGACATTAAGTAAATTGTAGGAAGAAAATGGAGATGGTTCTGTACAAATGTATGGACACTCCCAGAAGCCTTGGCCATACAGCCCCGGGCACAGCTCTGCCTGATCAGGTTTGATCGATGCTCAGGTACCTCAGTGTGCACTTCATCTCCTTGATATCAAGCCAGGAGATTCCAGATGCTGCGTCGAGCCATCTCCAGGATTCCTCCCTTGCTGAACAACGGCCTCTGCAACTGAAGTGTAAAGACTCATGGTCCATCAGACCCTGCAAACTTCACTATTCATAGAGATGTATCTTTAGGGCTGATGAATTCCTTCATGTTTGTGTCTAAATAAATTGTTGGAACTTCAGAGGGAAAAAGCCTTCAAGATCACCTCTGGCATTGCTTTTATTGGCTGCAGGCTGTACTTTACATGGTCTCTCTGTGTGTCAGAGGAAGAAGTGACTGTCCTGACTCTTGCATAATAAGTATTTATGGTTTTCCCTAGTTACACTGTCTTTACGTCCAGAAAAGTATTAGTGCCCAGTGTATGTCTTCCTTTGCTCAGCCTCAAGCCCTGAGTTCTGTTTGTGTTCTTATCAATAGCTTTTTCCCTTCCTGATGATGATTCCTTTCAAACATTTGCAGATTGTTTTAAAGTCACCTTTTAATCATCTTGTAGAGCTGGGCCGTGTATACTTAGCTCCATTAACCTTACTTTTTTAGCTGCTATTCTGCAAGGCAAGATGCTCCCATCAAATAACCTTCACCTTCCCTGCTCTGTCTGAATGGCGACTCCCCTCAATCCAAGGGACCGGTCACTTCTGCAGCCTGGGGCGCTCCACAGGCCAGGCCAGGGTGATGGAAGAGAGCATTTCACCCTGCTTTACAGCTTGGAAATGTAGGGAAACAATCGAAAATAATGCTATTTGCTTTTAAGAATGCTATATTCATCCTCTATATCAGGAAAGCTAATTGGTCTGGCTGCTCTGACAGTATTTTCTCTTGGGAAAAAATGTTGCACTCCTTCAACATTCAGAACTTTGAAATCCTGGTGCCAAATGCATTTCTCTGAATTAATATTGGTGGAATGAAAAGGCTTTCTTCTCTGCTTCAGCCTTCTCTCCCAGGATAAATCTTTTTGGAATTTGCTTTATATATTGTGCTTTTGAATGTTCTTTTAAATGCTAAAAAATGACTGTGTGAGAATGTCGCCTTCTCATTAGCAAAATTTACTACATATTTTCCTCCATTGTTACCAGTACAGTTCCAGCAGTGTTAACAATGGGAACCCTAGAGCAAATGGTCTGGCACCAGCACTTGTCATCTAAATACGGCTGGTCAAAAATGTGTTTGAAAAGTGGTTTTGTGTTTTTTAAATGTGCTTGTTTTGAGTAAGCATTTCCAAATGAATTTTTAAAATAAAAAAGTCCAATTTTTGTTATGTTTCAATCAGGAAGATGTTGGGGTTTTCCGTCTTTTTGGGAAAACTTATGGTTGTGAGTAAAATAAAGTGGATTCTCCACTCTTCTGCTTTCTTCTTTACTTGGGGGAGGATGTTAACAAAAGAAGATGAGGAGGGTATGATTTTCTTCATCAGAATGAAATTTATCAGTTCTTTATAAATTTAAAATTTCTAACAAAATAGAAAAAAAAATCATAAACCTTCTGATGTCTTTAAAAAATTTATTTGGTGTATGTTTCTTCTCTTTGTATCTCAGATCAAGTGTCAGTATAATATATCCCATCATGTCAAAAGTGTGCAAGTAAGTTTTCAAGTTTCCACAAAGCTTTCAACACTGCAGGTAGAGAGACCTCAGGTAGATTGAGCAAAGGTAGGAAATGTTTAAATAGTGTTTCTAGCAGTGGTGGAAGAAGCGTAGAAGCAAAGCTCTCTTGTGAAAGCTCTGCGGGAAGTCAGAATGGTCTCCTCTGATATTAAAATTTAGTAATCTACAAAAGCTGCTTCCATTCATTGGACACTACTGCTACTTTTTTCCCTTTTGCAATTACTTAGATCTCCTTTGTTACCACAAGTCTTTGCTGTAAATAAACCACAGCAAAAGCACGTGCTCTGAAATCCTTCAGCTGTGCCTTCCTATAGCCATGGAAACAGAGTTCTGCATGCCCAGGGCAGGGCAGAGCGGATTTGTTGGGGTGGGTTTTTTTCTTGCAATCTGTCACAAATTCTACTTGCTTCTTGTGAATACACAAACCAAGATCCTGGACTGAGGTATTTTTATTTGATCTCAGACCAAAGGTCACACTTGGGCACGACCTGAACTTGACCAGCCTCTCTCAGTGAACTGTTTTTTATACTGTTCTCATAATGAATTTAAGTCATCAGCTCTTAATTCTTCTGCAAACCTACTGCTTCCTTCCTGGTGTCAGACAAGGATTCAGAAGACCCAGTTAATACTCACAGCTCTATCCAATTTAAGAAGAGGATTTGGAGCTCAATTAGGTCGCTTATTGGCTGCTTCTGAACCTGAGCTGGGACTAAACTGTGTTAGAACCTTCCATTGGGTCAGACTGAAATAACCAAAGATACATCAGCACACCTGAACAAAAGCCCCGCTCTGCTTCCCATCTAATGCTCCCAGTGGTCCTGGGGAAATGCCTGAATTTGTGTAAGACCTTACCCACTGACAATGCAGCGTCTTTCATTTGATGCTGGCATAAAGTGATATTATTAATAGTTTGTGATCTACTGTGCCTTTTATCTGAGGATCTCTCTCAAAGCATTTTAGGAGGCTGAATCAATTTTCAAAACACTCCTGTGTAATACTATCCCCATTTTACTGGAAGGAAAATGAAGGCAGTGGGAGGCAATTTTCCCAAGGGTTCATTGGTAGTCAGAAATAGAGCCCTGGATTTGTGCTCCAAATATAGCCTGCATACTCATCCCATGGCTGAAAACCGAATGCAGGAGTCCCCCCTTTCAACGCTTAACATACCTTCTGCCTGGTGGTTTATGCTTCCGAAACGGCTGCCTGTTGCCATGGGAACTGCACTTCAGATCGCTGGACCAGATTTGCTTCAGTTACATCAATGCAAATCATGAACAAATTCATTTAAATTAATGGCGCTACTCCAGATTTCCATGGGGGAGGGAGGATGCAGAGAAGAATCAGTCCTATTGGATTTGATGTAAGAAGGTGGCGATCTCTTGAGAGTGGGAAAAAATTCTTTGATTATTAGAGGGGGGAAAAGGATGAAGGATACCTTACAAAAAAGGTATAGAAAGTAAATCTGAGATTTTGATTTTCACTAGGGTGACATGACATTCTCACACCTACTTCTGACCATTACCAACAGAGGTCCCAGACAAGTGTACTGCTTCCTCCTTCCAACGAGCAAAGACCAGATTCATGCTTTTACTGCAAGAATAAAGGATGGTGAAGAATGGAGTCAAAGAATCTATAAACAGAAAGTGGAAAGGACCAGTTTGCACTGCTTCTCACAGGACGGATCTCACAGGGGATGAGTCTCACAGGGATCTGGGACCATGTAGGAAGGCCCCAGGTTGCCTCCCTGTGGCCTTTTCCTGGAGGGAAAAGGAATGCCTGATGGAACAGGAACCTGAATAGACTATTTCTTCAGTGTCTAATACAACACCACCAGGGCCTGAACTGCAACTGACCAGGGAAATGAAAGAAAAGTAGGGGGCAAGAGGTGAAACAGAGAGGTGCTTTCTACCAATAGTAACCATCACCCCGTAGCTTTCTTGTTACCTTGAAGCAGCCCACCTCTCTAGGCCAGAAAGCAAAAATCAGGCTGGCGCATTCTGTGTCTTCCCCAGTCATACACTACTTGGTGTGCAGTGAGAGATGGAGGCTAGCGCTGCGAGAGGAAGAGTATGGTATACTACAGGGAAGGGGCATCTCAAAGGCTTGGAGGTTGGTCACCCTGCACTTGTGTTAATGCACGCAGTCTAATTTGGGATGAACTTCTCCTGTGATACTGGAAAGCAAACCATCCTGTGTCCAGAGCTGAGTAAGCAGCTACTGTTTCATACAGTTCACAAAGACACTGGAAATATCCTCCTATAAAGCTCAGTCTTTCACACTGGCAGGGGATATGCTGTTAATCTTGTGGGACCTCAAACACTTTAATCTACAGTTATTTAACTTCATGAATTAATATTCAAACTCCCCAAGCTGCCAGCCACGCAGATTAGATTCTTGCTAACAAAGGGAAACCCTTTGGATCATGTAGATTCAGTACTCAAAGAAGGTGTAACCACTGTGGCAAAACTGATGCAGATTTTCTGAGTGGAGACTCCTGAACATCCAAGCAAGAGATGGGAAGCCTATGAGCAGCAAGGTTTGGCACCATCTGCTGTTCTTTATGGCAAAAAATCCTGCAGAACTTTCAGATCTGTTTAGACGTTTACATTGCAAAAGCTGTTGTCCTCATCTGGGGCCAAGAGGCACCTGGCAGTGACACAGTGGTAGGAGACTCAGCACCCAATTTGGAGGACTGCAGCCACCGTTCCAGGGGAACATTGCATATGCTGAAGATGCAGCAAGGACTGACTTCAAAAAGCAGAACTGATCAGACTAAACATTGTGGCCTAATAGCACGGTGACCCTGCTAAACTGCCCAAAGCTGGATCTGGGTCGTGCACTGTCAGCCAGGCTAAATTTTGAGTACATGTTTCAAAAGCCTCAGTATTTCTTACGAAACAATCATTATTCTTTTGCCCACCTCAAAATAAGAGGTCAATGCTCTAATTCAGTATCTCATCACATGCTAAAATTTGGATTTGTCCCATCATTTTATCACAAGCCCAACCTGAGGTTCAAGCTTTTAAAGTAATCCCTTCCTACACGTGAACACGAGGTTCAGGCCGAGGGTCCAAGGTGAGCACTTTCCAGACCTGCTGCTGGAACTGCTACCAGGCAAAACATGACCAGAGATAATACAGAAACTAAGTTTCTGTGTTGACAACATTTCCCGTTTCTTAGGTCCAGTTCTTGGGAAGATATGAATCACAATTTTCTTTTTTGATTTTTTTTTTTTTTTTTTTTTCCTTTTTTAAAAGCAATTTTCCAGTTCGAAAGACTGGGAAAACAGCTTGAAAGAGCAACTTAAAATTGAGTTGTTGTAAGACTAATAACAAGTTATGCTCTTAAAAACAAATTAGTGATTTTTATGCTCACTTCATTACGTTTGTGAAGGCTCAACACATACGATTTAAATACTTGAGTTTAGTAACACTACAGATGCCATTACTATGAGACAGAAATATCTATTTATGTAGGATAAGGGCAACAAGCCAACTTCTCCCCTTCAGTTAGACCACATTAGTCTCCCACACAATCCCCATGAAGATTTATACTCAGAGAATGGAGACTCTCCTGTGACTCAGGAAATCTCAGCGCTCTACATGATTACCATAATTTGAAGGGGAAAAATGTTTTCAAGGAAAGGCAAAAATTCTCAAGATTTGAGTTTGATGCTCTTTGTTAAAAGTCCAGAAATTAGGCAGTCATATTAATATTGGAACCAGACTTTGTAAATAGCGGCTTGAAAAAGGACATTGCTCCAGTAAAAATGGGATAATTTCTAGGTCTGATGGAACATCAAAGAATGAGTATTTCCACTTCCAGATGATCCAAATATACCCATTTTCTCAGATATCTTGGAAGAGGAATATGTGAGGATGATCGTCACAAAAGTTTCCAGAATGAGCTTCTGCTCCTCACGCTGTTTTTTACAGACATAACTCTGCCGTATGCTATAGGCAGCAGCTCTAGACATTGCAAGTCTTCTGTGTCTAAGGGTGGCAATGAAAAACGTTTAGATCTCTGTTTTATCAATGCTTTTTGGAAATAGAAGTATACAATAGCACAAGGCAGAGAGTGAACAGGTGACATCCAAACTACAGAGTTTTCTAATTTTGTCCTCCCCGGCATCTTTGACCATGGACCTTCACCAGAACACCTTTCTGGGCATCATCCCCCATCCCTCAGGGCTGGCTGTGGAAGCTGGAAACCAATGCAGTCATACCAAGTCATTGGACCGAAGTTAGAAAAGGAGCTTTGTGAAGTCAGAAAATATCAGAAGACAGAGCTATCCCTCTGCGAAAAGGCCTTATACCAGTAACTTTACCAATGCAGCTTGCTTTTGCTGACTTTGTCCTGTTTTTTTTCAGTTACTGTTCACTGCCATTTTTCAGACTATGTAACTCCGTTCCCAGGGGCAGAGATCAGTTACAGTAACGCTCTGAGCTCAAAAGGATGGAAGCTGAAAACTCTATGTCAGCTAAATATAGATACAGTTGGGTTTGCACAAATGAACTTTACCTGTAAAAGTCAAAAGCGCATTGCACATAGTGAAGTGTAAGTCCCTGATTACCTCTCCTCAGTAACAAGACAGACTGACAAAGCAAAAACACCCACAGACAAACCAGGTCCTAATTACATGATCGTGCCAAAACTGTAGAGCCATAAAAAGGGAGCAGCAGTAAATTATCTCAGCTGCTGCATGAAAACAGACAAAAAAGTGTTTGGTTATCATGCTCTCTAGCATGGCTTTCACTTGCTAGAGCGGGTAATTTGCCTGTTTTGCATAGCTTTTTGGCTTTGAGAACTCGAAGTTCTTTTTTTCCCCACAGTCCGAAACCATCCTAGAATCATAGAATCGCTGAGGTTGGAAGGGACCTTTAAGATCATCAAGTCCAACCATTAACCTACCTGTTAGGTTAGGCCCAACCATAACCTACCCTGTCCTGTTCCCATGGTCCCAGCGTGCAAACTGCGCCCACTTGCAGAACGGCCGTGCCCTGCATCTACGCCATGCGATGGAGAACCGTGCCAAGATCCCTCAGCTAGTTGAGACCTGACAGTCCAAGTCCACACTGTGGTTTAGCATGGGTAGAGTTAATTCAGGTGCCATCCAGACGTGCCACTAGTGCCCTTAGAAAAGAGTCCCCTGTAGTGAAAAATCAGGTTCAGATTAATTAAAGGAGGCTTACAGGAAGAAGGATGGTGCTGTGTAACAGGGATGCTTTGCCAAATTCCACGTGAATTTCCAGTGAGTCCAAACTGGAACAAACCCATTAATATGCACAAACTTCTTTTTTCTCATATAAGAAACCAGTTTGGTTTGGACAAACCCGTTAATCTGCACAAACTTCTTTTTCCCCCATATAAGTAACCAGGGTAGAAATCCTCCCTTTCTGCAGAGAGAGGCCACATGGGCAAACACGCCCAATAGAGACCAATTGCCAAAAGCTCTAAAATCACTGAGAAATTCACAGTCCCATTCCACAAGCATTTGGTCTTTATACTAAATTAAACCTAGGAATAAAATATAGAAATTATTGGCCAAAAAACGGGGTGTTAAAATCTCAGTGATCAAAATGACGTCAAAACATAAACCTACTAAGGAAGGGCCGGCGCTGCCTGTCACACAACAGCAACTCCCTGCACTCTTCCTCTGGTGCAGAGCCTGACCTACTTCATGCATGTTTCTGCACTAAGGCCCCAGCACTAAGTATCTTAGACCCCTCAAATCGCATTCCAGACTTATAACTGCAAAGCAGCTGTCAGCCCTGAGCCCTGCCATCCAACCTCCCCATCTGTTCAGCCCATCTAGCATTACAGCAGAGGACAGCATGAAGGCTGAAACTGTATCGTAGGTGAAGAGAGAACCTGCTGCACTGCCCACAGGGCCAGATGAGATCACTTGCACTTTCATGGTCTTGACATCTTTCAGGCTTCAGGAGAGTAGTGGGCAAAGGCTGATCAGCAGAGAGGAGAAGGGACACAGGCAGAGGGATCAAATTCTGCAACATGACTCTGGCAGCTGAGTCAAAAAGACAGACACCCTTAGCTTCACTGGGGAGGAGATGTTTGACTTCTGACAGGCCTGAGAATCATTTGAGAGCCCCTTAGAGGAAAACCTGATACTGTGACTTTCCCCAAACCCTCCCCCTCTCTTGCTATTAACTCTTTCTGTAGCAGTTGATTTTACATAGTCTTAAATCATCTGACCTGAAATGTATACCTTGAGCAGAAGTCCCTCCCGAATTTGTGTGCTATTGCTTAGAGAGAGTACCTGTCTCTGAGTCAAACTAAATAGTGGCCCTGTCCTATAGTCTTTACCAATAATATCATCAAAGCTCCAGATGAAAGCGAAACACTTTTCAATCTCAAGAACAACTATGGAAGTGTAGAGGAAGGACTTTGAGATCTGGCTCTGGCTGATTTGCAGTAATTCAGTTTCAGGGGAACATACCATGTTTTACCTGGGGCTGGAAGTGCTTTGACTTGTTATCTTGCCAACACTTAGACCGTGAACAAGCAGTGTATACAATCCACATCTCCTGACTCCCAGGAATTTTAGATCTTCCTTAACGCCAAGCCCTAAGCCACTGCGAGTGGTCAGCAGGTGCTAAGATGACGGGAGGAACATTTGCCATTCCCTTCCCATTGAAACTGAAGAAAAGTGCTGATGCTCTCCCAGTACCACCTACGCCGAGTAACAGTGCAAGCAGTTCTGCGCTGAGCTTCAATGGTCCTTGTGCTGCCAGATGTTCATGCTCAAGGCTACTAGGATCACTCCCCCTACCCTGCCTTCACAGCTGGGCCCTCCTCCTTTGACCCTGCTGCTTATGCCTCCAGGTGACCTAAGATGCCCATGTGCTCTCAGGGTAGGCAAAGTGTTCCTGGGTGATCTTCCTGAGGAGTTTCTGCTGTCTGGGACCTACCCATGGAAGATCTAAACCCATATCAGGAGCAGCATTTTGCTGACCGGAGCTCCCCATCCCACACTCAGCCCAGCCAGGATGCATCGTGACCTGCTGTGGCAGCCGTGCCTGGAGCCCCATTCTGCCTGCCTGGGTCCATGTGAGATCGCACGTTGCCAGAGTAACTGTGCCTCCAAGTGCTTCTGCATGTGTCCGTGTGAGTGTGCGTGCGCATACGTGCATGTGTGCCAGTGCCTGCGAGTGCCAGCTCCCACATGGCAGCAGATTGGAGGCAGAAGCTAGCGTCTCACAAATTCATTTTCTGGCAGAGCATGGATGGGGGAAGGGACAAGCGCTCTTTGTCAGCCCACACAGTTACACTGAGTCCCAGCCTGGATAAGCCAAGCCTCTTAAAAGCACACAATGTGTGTGCCGCCAGCAGCAGCTTTGCCTTAACTCCCCTGGACCAGCTGGTGCAAGGGCAGCTGTGAGTTCAGCAGCTGGGCAGAAGGGATAGTGACGCACGGCGCTGTATCTGGAGATCTGCTTTATCGTTTTCTCTTTTAACCTCTGAACCTTTGGGTTCTGAGGGCAGATCCTGAGCTCTGGGCATGCCCTCCCTGCATAGCCCTACAGACACTGGTACAGCTACTGATGATGGTTCAAGTGTGGGCTTGAGACATCGCTACCAGCAAACAGGGATATATGTAATCAATGCTACCGCATGCAAGCAAACCACACATTGCCCGAGGGCACTATTCCTCAAAGTCCGCCTTTGGATCCAGAGTCTGGAGCCACATCGTCAAAGATGCCAGCCAGGACTGTCTGTCTGGGGCAAAGCAAACTGCCTCCACAATTTACCTGCAGTACTACGCCCAGGCTGCAGTTTGGTATTTTCATCACTCTGGTACATCTTTCCTCCCCACCTACACATTGGCATATTCAAAAGCTTTTGCCACCTATCCAGAAAAAATATCCACCACAATAAGAGGATACTGCCTTCCTGAAACCCCTAAGTTAAGAAGGACCAGCATTTCCCAGGTTACTGGTGGAATCCCACTTCTGACTCAGGAGATCTCTAATCTCAGACTGCTGGAAGGCCGGAGGACATTCTGGGCAAAGGATCACTTTGTGCCTCTCCTGATCTTCTGTCTCCACCACTGTCTTGGGCTAAAGACAGGATACAGCGCAACACAGATTTTCAGCCTGGCCCACGGAGTCTGTTCTTATAACAAATAAAGGGATATATTTTACTGCCTCGACAGCTGTTGGCTCCACACATGCCTCCCTATTTCAAAGCGGCAATTAGGAGCAGAGCTGAAAGGGCAACATGTCCTTTACTCTAGATCTCTAGCCAATTCCACAGGCACTGGTTCCACGCACAGACAAGCAGGAATGCTCACGTGGACACCCGGCGTATCAGAGCATTTGGGCAGCAACACATGTAGCAACACGTGACCAATTTGCAGCGTAAGATGTGGTTTGCTAGCACGTGTACACTGACATCTCCAAAACACGCTAGGAAAAACCAAGCACCACCTAGAAAACACTTGCATCGGATCATTCAGACAAATAGTTTTGGGTACAGCTTTCAAGGACATAACATGGGGCGCTTGCAGCATGTCTTCACCACGAAGGTACTCTACTCAACAGGACATTGCTGCCTATAGCCTGGAAAACAGGATGATGGAGGAACACCATGAACTGAACTGCCTCGGTTCAGGTTTGGTAGCAGCCCACCTCATTCCCATGGTGCGGCACTTGCCATAGTAACCTCTGTTTCCAGCCCTAAGCTGCTGAGTCCACACACATTGTAGTGAAGAGCCGGAGAGCCTACCAGCTCAGGAATTGCACGCTGACTGTCTCTGGGTAGTGTGTACAAGCCCATATGGACAATTCTGGGAGAAGGAAGCCAGCATGACCCAAACTCAGTGGCCACATGGGAGGAGGAGGACCAAGACCATGGGTGTCTCTCATCTCAAACAATTATCCTGGAAAAAAGAGCAGGTCTGCCTCTAAATGACACACAGCTTAGGTTCCTGAACAAGTAGAATGGCAGCACAAACTGTACTGCTGAAACAAAACCACAAAAAGCTGCGACAGGCCAGGCTGGACAGTGTGAGAGAGCAACGACCTCATAGTGCCAAGCTTAGTTTGAGAACTAGCACCAGACATCCAACATACGGGTTCTGAACATATTCCCTGATACCAGGTACTTGAGCTGGAGAGAGGAAAGCACCTTCTGCCATCACAAATCAGGGCACAGGGCTCAACTGGACTGTGCCCAAAGAAGCATGATGGTCACATTTGGAGACATTCAGGGGACTATGTCAGTCCACCATAAACACGTAACTCGGGACCACTTAATCAGTTCCTCCCCAATGATTCCTGAGGGGCCAGCCATTGTTCTGAACATCTATATTGTATGTCTACAGCAGCCTAATGTAGATACTGTGGGTATTGTCTATTGCGCGTTTGGCCTCCTCTATAAAGGCATATGTAGTCCTCTCACATGGAAAAATATTACTGAGGAAACAGGCAGTTTGAAATTCTCACCTATCAACAAGTCATGACACAGCCCAGTCTCCAACCGTCTGTACTTGGCTTGCTAACACACAAATAAGAAAAATCTTTCTGTCTTCTTCAATAGGATTTCAGCTCATCTTAACCATCTGTTTGTTTTTTTTTCTAGTAACAACAAGTCCTTTTTGGAAAGTTCCAAGGATATCTATCTAAACAAGCCTTATAAGGCCTTATGACCTTAATATTGGAGGTGGCATGTTTCCTAAAGACCAGTAATAGTAATTTTCACCGGGATAAAATACACGGTTTTTAAGTGCTCACTTTACAGCAAAGTTTAAACTGGCAGTTTTATAATGAACTCTGGAAGCTGAAATTAGATTGCTTGTTCAATAAATTTGAAGAGCAACTGACCTATGCCAAAGCGAGATTTCACAATTTTGTATTTTTAATATCAAAAATACATTTTCTTTCCAACTCCCAGAAAAGAAAAGATAGAAAAAGAGGTCTGGAACTGACCTACTTTCATTGCCAAATAAGTCTGTTATTGAGCCAAAAGTATTCTATCAAACTTCTTATTGTTCTTAGCAAAGCAATGCCATTTCTATGAATTCAGAATGATTTGTGAAAAGCAACCTCTCATTTTGTGACCTGCAAATTTCTACAGAAGTCTTTCAAACAGTTCCAGAGCACCCAAACTTAGGAAATTGCCCCTGTGAGACAACTTCTATAATCTCCTTGATCTTTCCCACTTCTTAAAGTGATGGTGGTTACAGCTGCAGAATACAAGCTTGCCAAATGTCAGGCTTTTATCTATGGCCCCCTTAGTATTTGATAGTTTTTCTAATCCCCGGCTTCTAATTTTATGTAATAAACTCAGAATTTCTGCTTTGGTAAAGAAGAAAATATTTTAGCTCTCTTGATAGCAAAGTGCAGCCTCAAGTTATGAACCCTGGAGGCTACAACACCACACAACAAATAAAAATAAGTACAATCCCATTATCATTTTTAAAATGTAAATGCATATCTCATGATCTTCTGGAGCCTTATGCACGATGCTGGGAGTGCTGGGAGTTGGGGTCAATGAAATAAGCTCATTCTCAAACAAGTTTTACCCTTCTCAAGTTATCTCCTTTCTCAATTCAAGGGTAACTTTTCACAGGCAGGAACTGATTTTCTGGTGAGATGACAGGGTCTGGGGGAACAGTTTTAGGGCAAAAGTGTCCTTCTTCCTGCTGTCTGGGAGAGCACACTCTCCATAGCTGTGCCAAAAGCCCTCCCTGTCACCACTGCAGCTACCCCTGGCCTTTCATAGCAAGTTTGATCCCCAGCCTGTGATTACATCTTTCCACCTACTGATGCCACCTGCAAAGTGGGTCACTGGAGGATCTGAACAGCAGTCACATAAGCGATCTTCTTGATAGTAAGGAGGGAGGACTCAGGACAGTCTCCCTTATAGCTAGGAGAAGGAGGAAGCTACCATCAAAAGATCATGACACTCAGGTGAAGATAAGGGAGAGAGAATGGGATTGGAGGTAGGATTACCTGGGAAGGCATCCATCTTCCTAGAGGAAAGAACCTCAGAAGAACTTGGCCTTGACTCTGACCCCAGAACATCTATAACAAGCTACACTTAGGTGTCTCACAAAGACCGCCAGCTCTAAAAATTTGTAACATATTTTAAAAAGCACACACAATAGTTTTTGCAAACCTTTCTTGGCTGTCTTGTATATTACTCATTTTTTGGAGGGAAACTTTTCACTCCCCTTTCCCATGTCTAAGAAGTCAGTAAATACCTGATTGTTTCACTCCACAGATCCCCTTTCAGGATCAGGTTCCAGCCTCGATTAACCCACAAATGCTTTGTTGGAACAAATAATGCTCCTGGCATCCTTAATCTTTGCCTTCAGAAGTTTGTTTTGAATCCAATCTCCTTGCACGTATGCACAGATAACACAGAAAAATCCTAAATGCAGCTGGATTTTGCTGCAAGAGAAGCAGAGGAGAAGCTATTGTTGTCCAATGTTGTCAAATGACATGTACAAAAAATAGGATGCAGCTTCAGGACACACTGTCTTTACAAGAACTAACTTTTTTTATTTTTTTTTTTTTTTCCCTTTTGGCTTTTAAACCAGCTTACACAGAGCACAGCCCCTTTTAAAATCCCATCAGAAACTTCTAAAAAATTAGAATTGGGCTTGTTGAGACCAGGTCCCAGCTTTACCGACTCCTGAAGCGAAATCGTGCTACGTGTTGGCTGTCAGATACAGTACACAACAAATTCAGATGTTCAGAATTTACCAAGAACTTGGGACAAATCTGGAGAAATCAAAACTGTCCCAATTAATTGGGATGCCTGCCAACTCTAACATCACATGTTCAGACCCAGTGTGCAGCACAGAATACATATCTGATGGCCAGATCTCTTCGCAAGTGGCTTATCATCAAGAAGAAAACCCTCTCACTATTTACAGTCCCCAGACAGGATATAGAAATCTCTCCAGATCTGCTCGGATAAAGTAAACTCGCACATCACATCATGGGCATTTGTGCAACCCCAGTGGTCTGGGATGCTGGAGGAACACTGACCCCCGGGCAGTGCTGTTAAATAGGCTGAAAATACACAGCTAACACTGAGAGAACCCCTTGTGTAGAGCTACCCTAGTCTTAGTGGACGCAAATTCTAACACCCTTACTTTTGTCCGGAGATATTTTTGAATAACTACTAACCCCAACAGAAGCTGCAGCTGTGTGCCTGAGGACAAAACTGGACATTTTTTTTCAGCTCAGTATTCCTGTTTCTGTGCCAGAGCGTTTCCAAAGCACAGTTTTCCATTGAATTTTCCAGGTTACAATATTTCCATAAATGAATGCATAGCTCAGAGAAAGCCCTGAGGCATCACAAAGAACATCTTCTTCTATATCCTTTAAGTAGCACAAAAGTCTTGCTAATGCCAAGGAGGACGTGTGCAGTGTATACCCAGAGGCTTGCACCATGGACCTGCAGAAAGCCAGGCAAGTTGATGCTGCACACGTCTACACTGAAAGCCACATTTTCAGGCATGTGCCCACAAACCCTCCCTTTGCACTTCCAAGAGCACAGGATTCCCAGGTCTCCCAGCTCAGTCAGTGCAGCCCTACCACCACTCCATTCCTGCAGCCGTTCACTTTGCCGTGGAGCTGCTTGTGTGTGAAAACAAGTTACAAGCGCAGGCTGCCACCAGGAACTTGCAGTGGTTGTCTTAAGGCACAGAAAAATGTCCTCGTTCTCCACGCGAATTGCACACTTGTGATCCCCAAAAAGAGCAGCCAGGCGACAACTCCATCATGCTGACTGCTTTGCACTTCTTTTTTTTTTTACTCCCCTTTTTCTCCAAACACATAATTTACTCTGCTTGAGGGAGCCTGTTGAGGGTGTATCTGTCTGTAACAAGCTCCTTCGGGGAGCAGCTGGACCGGTACACGCTGAATGGAAAGGCAGTCCACCTCCTTTCTGAGAAGAGCAGGCAAGGGAAGGGTACTTGCCGGGGACTGGGAGTTCAGCCGGGCTCTGGCATGCAGTGGTGGCACCCATCTGTCCCACCTCCTCCTCCCTGCACTGCTTGAACATTCTGTGCCGCTGCTGGCTGCCCGGGATGTCACCATGAATAAGTATAACTGTCAGATTAAATCACTGCCTGGGTGGGATCTGCTGAGCCTACGACACATATTCTGGGCACCTAAGTCAGGCCAGGGAATCTGTCCAAGAAAGAAATCTAACTGGAGCCGCTTCATATGGCAAATCAGCTTTGGGGATGAAGTATGTCCTGCCCTGTGTTTAAAAGGGCTAGAGGGGGTGGGAGGAGGAGATGTATAGACTCCCTTTGCTACTAATGCACTTGTAGAATAACTGTATTTAAGTCCCCAAAGGCTCGGAGCAGGAGGATGAAGTGACAGCTATTGCTGACAAAGCCGAGCTTTGTGTGGTGGGAACACAGTGAGCCTGTGGGCTCTAAGTAGTGATGGTCAGAGGGATGGAAAAGGTTTATTGCTGGAATCCAATCCCCAGAAAGGGCCAAGCCTCCCCCAGTGACAGTCCCCACTGCAAGTTCTAGCTGCTGGGGAGAAAGGCATGAATTATTTCACCCCATCAAAGTTCTCACAGCTGCTGGCACCGTGATGGCCATCCTGCATTCTCTAACCTCACCTGGGCTCAGGGAATATTCTCCAAAATTGCCAGTGGACTCCTGGTGGGCACACAGCACAGAGAGGGCTCATCCGGCCAGTCCCCTCAGCAAAGTAGAGGTAGCGATCTACTTCTCTAACAGCTTCTGAAAGGTTTGGCCCTACTTGTCTGCACAGCTCTGTCTCTACCGTGGCTCCATTTCACCAATGGTCCACGAGAACTGTACCCACCATTGCTCTCCCAGACATTTCAGAAGACCTCGGGGGGAAAAAAGAGTGGTAAGTAAACAAGTAAACATACTTGTTGAGAAGATAAGGACAAGGAAATAATGTTTGGACACTCTCACTGGCAGACTGCTTTCATGTGAAAACACGAGCAAACTTATTCTGTGCCTGCAGTTTCAGCTACAACTGTCACCACCAATTCTAAGTGTGCTAATGTCTATAACATTTTCTGCTGATCTCTTTTCCTCCCACTTTAAATATTTTTCCTGTCACCAAGGGTTTTTGAAAATGATGCTGTTCTGGAACCTGGGTTTCTTACATACATTTGCCACCTGCCTGTGTGGGGAATGCTAATTTTTGATGAGAATTGACTGCTGTGCCATACCTTAGCAAGGGGAAAGAGGAGCCCCGCTTGCCCTTGCTCTGACCTTTGGTGACTGTGGCACCAGGCCAAAGATCCATCTCTTGAGTGGCTTCATTCATGGCTGACTGTTTAATCAGGCAAAGCAGCACTAGTTTAAACAAACTTCCCGTGAATGTGCTCACTGAATGAATAGTAATGACCATAACACTTTATGCTAATATTGTGTCTTTCACCCAATGCCATGACAATGCTTCACAAGGGGGGACAAATTTATTTATCTCTATTTTCATGAAGTGTGGAAAAAGTGAAGTATAATAAGGTGAAACACTTTTGCAGAAAACATTGGCGGAGACAATGGAGCAAAACCCAATGGGAAACACTGCCAGTCTCTGGCTCTAACCACTACACGTTACTCGCCAAGCCGATGAAAACATGGATGCTCCCAGACCTAACCTCAAAGCGTGCTGCTCTCTTAGTGGATCTCAACGCTGCTACTGTCCTCTTACTGTCACTGAAATAAAGAGTACAAACAGTACTGTGGCTGTGGCTGTTAGCCTAATGAAAGACCACGAGGTCCTTAATTAGGACAACTGAAAAGCGGAATGACCTTTAGTCCTTCCTAGCATCCCACAGGAAAGGCCTTACCACTACAAAGCTACTTTGTGCTGCCCCAAAAGCCAGCTAAGAACCTGCCTGCTCCCAGGACTAAGCTCCTGCTCTAACTGTTGGTGGCTCTCAGAGGTGAGAAGCGACATATCCCTGTGTATTAGCCACGCTTCTCTGCTTTGTCTGGATTGGATTCAGCTGCACATGGGGACTCACTTTTGACATGTTGAGCAGCCATGTGGTGGGTTTCTGTGAGCTGAGCCAAGCCAAGCCAAACAGCATGGTGCTTTTCAATAAAGGAAGAAGATGAGTAAGAATATGCAGAGAAGAGGGCAACAACGAAATAAAGAGGGAGTTCTGAACACAGAGGGAAGGTAACACTGGGATTAAAAGGAGGGAGAACTACAGACACAAAGAGAAACTGCACACAGATGGCCACATCTGCACTAGGCACAGCACAGATCTCAGGCTGGTCTTTGCCAAGCCGTCAGAGTGAAGATCCAATTAAAATGAAAGGCAGAAGGCTGCTGCCTTCAGCGGAACACTGCTCCCTGCCTATGAGATCACTCAACACGCGCCTGATGCTGTCACTGACCCTACATTGTCCCGACAAAGTCATTCTCCATGACACCCTGCAGAGGAACAGTCATTTGTAAGAGGCTGGGGGGTGGAAGGAAAATGATGGGGCAGGGGAAATATTGGGCCCCACAGTGGGAGGCATGAGTAACAACCAGACAACCCAAAGCATCCAGCCTCAAAGAGCTGGGCACAAGGGACACTGGGACTGCAAATCTTCCTAGGTTTACAGAAAGGAATGTAAGCTTAATTTGTGGCAGTGGGAAGCCACTAGGGACTTAGGGAAATTAGTAAAAGGAGGTGTTGCTGCGCTACTTTATAGGAACTTGACATGATGTTCAAATGCTGTCTGTTGGGAGCCTGGATTACTTCATTATTATTTTTAATAACTCCAGAGGGCTTTCTTTTGCAAAGGAACTCAAGCTGAGATGGTGGGTTTGTATGTTCACTATTCATTTGGAGGGAGAATTGTTTGATGGATGCTGAAGTTTATGTTTCTTTTGCAATGAGAATTGTTGGAATGTTTTGTGGCCCAGATCTGTGTTCTCATTTTCACCACGCAGTTATGTAAGACTCTGAAATAGTAAAATAATGCTTACTTTTTAAAGGAAAGAAATGGTTGCATGTGCTCCCAGTGTGATGGCCTGTGTGTGGTATTCAGTGAACAGCAGAAGTCTGATCCGTAGGGTCCATTTTGATGGGTCTCTGACATCCATCAAGATTCTTTGTTCTACCGCTGGGAAATGAGAAGGAATCTGTGCTTCAGAAGCACAAAGGATTACTGGATTTGTGTGTGTGCTCTAGACTGTATAGATGTGAATTAACATCAAACTGTAGATCTCTCATTGCTCTGATGTGTGTATTTTGGGGGAAAGAGAAATGGGACATTTCCAGCACTGAGAGGAGCAGGTAATTTCTGCTGTTCACCTGATTTCCCTTGTGTACATTCATTCCTTTCTGAACCAATGATATTTTATTTTACAGAGGAATGCACATAAGGTCATTTAAGCTGAAATGAAATATTAGCTTGTCATCTAGAACAAAACACTTCATCATGCACAGCACAACTCATTTCTTTATCTCCCAATATTCCCGAGTTGCAGGTGTCTAGTCAATCCCTGATCTCCTGTTACACCGATTCCATAACTTCCCTAGGCATCTTGAGCCACAGCTAAACTACTCTACATAAAGGTTTACCTAACATTTAGTTTAAATTACCTTGCTACAGCCTAAGTGGATTTACCTCTGTTCTCTCTTCATTGACTAACAAGTATAATTGATGCTTCCTTTGCTTTTCTCAGTAGTAATAGAAGGTTGCATAAACAGTTTCCCAATATACCGTGTTGTAACATGACGGGCTAACTAGGTATTAAAACAAAGAGCAATAAACAATTTAAGATAAGAAATTAATATTAATGCACTGCAAAGACTGCGAAATCAAGCAACAGAGAATCAGGAATTCTAAAGGAACTAAACTCTGTTTCTACCCTTCTTTGAATGCAAATTCAGAGTGACTCCATTAAATACGAAGAAATTTGGGATGAGTATGTGCCAGGCTGAGTATGTGAATTACAGTCCCAACTGTTGTACAAAAATGCACAGATGATTTTCTTTCTATGAAGCTTTGTTCCTTCAGCGAGCTCCTACTGACCGTAGTTGGTTTCTTACTCAGTTAAGCTAAACGGGTGTAAGTACATCCACGTAAGAGAGATACACCAATCTACAGTAGGGATTTGGGAAATAATTTTGTGAAGTCTGAGTAGTCTCTCTGTGTAGAATGATGAGGTGCGGTGGCTCAGAGTACGTGGGAGGAAAGTCTCCCAGGGTTCTCACACGTAGCGTCCACCAAATACATCCCCAGGGAAAGTAGATTTGCCGCTGTTTTCCCATACACATGAAACAAGAATCAGCTCAAAGCTGATCAAAGCAAGAATAAGCTGCTGCTGCTCCAAGATCTTGGGAGGATACATCTAAACCAAGGCATCTATAATAATAAGGGGTTCTGCTTTTATGTTGCTTCCAACCATGCTGTGAACATCCCCGAGATCCTTTGCCAACATGGCTGTGATGAAATGCAACAGATAAGATTTCCTCTGCCCTTTTAAGAGAAAGTTTGAAAGCCCAGGGAGCTCTGCTGGAAGATAATGGGACACAGGCTGTCCATTTTCTCCAAAGGATCTAGACTAATGACAGGCAGATGATTAATTCAAACAACGATAAAAAATTCCCCCGAATTGTTACAAGATTTTCTAAATTGGCTTTTCCACCTTTATAATCTAGAAACTCTGAAAAGATCCATTCTCAGAAGCAATTAAGATGACAATCCGGTCCCTATCTTCAGGTTTCATCAATTCCCATTCCAAATCTATTTGCACACAAATACTGGGAACCTGCAAGAGAAGCTGTTATATTGTAAATCAATCAGCTAGCCTGTAAGACAGGAACTGAAGCCTCTGCTTTTATTAGTAGAAAGAATTGAGTCATTTGCCATGACTACATGCTTCTTGATATGATTTACTGCTTCTGCTGTTCACTACAGAAAAAGCCACAAACCAGTGCACAGTGCCTCCCTTAAATTTCACATCGACATATATTAAAAATTAGAGACGGACACAAAGTGATTGTTGCATCTGAACGTCCTTCCAGAGTTGGACCTGCCTTTAAACTTCGCAGCACGCATCTTCCTGAGCCACAAGAGAAATGGGAGACACAGGCTGTGACACAGACCTGAAGTAAGGGACAATTTGTGTCTGAGATGTTGATTTCTTCTTTTTAGACAAATAGTTCTTTCTGGACTCTCTCTACAATGATTCTTTATTTTTGCTGCGAACACCTAGAAGAGGGACGTTCCATTTGCCCCGAATATAGCTAATTTCAGACAAATACAGAAATTCATGACAAATGAGTAGTTTAGGTCTCTTTCTGGCATGACAGGGGAAAGAACTAGTGAACAAATGGATTGCCATGAAGAAGATTGCTTCAGTCAGAGACCAACCATGATTTGGTGACTACAAGGGGACCACACAGAGCTGTCATTTCAGAAAAGGTTGTACTTTGACTAGCAAGTCAGTAATGCTTTCGATTATTGTCCTATTGGTAGCTATTTTCTTCATATTAATATAAGAAGCATCACTAAATTTTTAAACAGCTTCTTATAGTGATATTATGGAAAGTATTGCTTATAAATTATATAAATGTGGCTTTAAGAGCATATTCCCAAAACAGATAAATGAATCAGTCCACTCATTCACCCCTCCCGTTCCCACCTATCTATGGTATTTCTTGGGTGCTGATGACCTTGGCAGTTAAAAGCTATTTCTATATGCATGATACATGGGAAACGCATACGAATGTTCAGGTCGTCTCATCATAACCTCATCTGCTAAAGGCGTTACTTACTGCTATCTTCCAAGAATTTGTGCCTACAGGACTGAAGGTGAATCACTTGCCCGGAAATTGTCCTTCTCTTGTTAAAATGGGAATCTTGTTTTGGTGCACTCTTACGCTGTGATAGTTTGGCTGGAGCGGTGAAATTTAGATTTGAATGCAAACTTCAACCACCTTACAAGCTGTTGAAATCACAAGGTTTGTAGACAGCCAGGATGACTTGAGCTCAAATTTCCCTAAACTGTGATTATGTTTGGACACAGGGAGAGTAACAGACTTGTGTAATACAGCATGAGCTGTTGAAACAAATCTGGATCAAGCATGCCCCACCGGGCCTGCTAGAACTGTACCTAGAGGAAGTGAGTAAGAGACAACAATTTCCCTGACATGATGCTTGTTCCTGTGCCCCCAGTTTGGACTGGTTTGTGCTGAGCTTTGCAGAGCAAAACAGATCAGTAGCTGCCTCAGAGCAGGAGGTGTCAATTCTCTGAACTGATCTATGTGCTCCCCATGCCAGAGGCAGAGACTGGGGAACAGGCAGGCCAGGGGAGGAAAAGAAGGCAACGTCCAGTCCCCTACCTGCTCCGCAGCCATCCCAGAGCCCCGGTGAGATCACTAAGTGCTAAAAATCTGCTACATCCCTGTGGGAGCCCAAGCTGAACCTCCACTGCTTAAGGAACAGGAAAGGTTGGGTATCTTTGCTGCCTCAAACGAGAACTTACGTTGATCTGTCCTGTGGATGTTGTTTGAGCCCTCTTTCCATCAAATAATTTCCTCATCATAATCTAATGACCTTCTTCAGCCTGACAGAGTGGTACTGAAATTCATTTCCCATAGAATCTCACACCCAAACAGTATTGTTACAGGTCTCTGTGGATTCGCACTGAAATAATTTTTCCGTGTAAAGTGACATTGTTGCTTCTCCCTGCAGACTTCCATTGAAACCGTTTTCCTGTTATATCTCACATATTCTAGTGCTGTTGGTCTCCACAGACCAACTCTCTTTGGAATAGCTTTCCACAGAATTTTACATTTTAAATGCCATAATCAATAACCTTCGACTAGCAGAATGTTGCTTCCCCCTAAAATTTCACATTGCAACAGCATCACTTCATTTCCCTCCAGACTTGCATTACAATCCATTTCCCATTCTAATGACATTGCAAAGGAGATGTTTTAGTTGCTGGTGTTACATTAATGTTGCAGGCAATTTACACTTCCATGACTAGAAATTGCCGTTCAGAAGCTTGTGCCATTTATGAGTGCCGGTCCAACTGGACAAAATACTGACCCTTACAAAATAATATTCATAATGATATGGGACAACCTAACACAGTAGAGTCGCAACAAGATAGCACAGGAATGCCAGGCTGTTAAATCCAAATGATCTCATTTTTACCATGCTGGAATTTGCCCTCTTTTTTATTTTGTTGTTCTTTCGGTTTACTGAAATCCTTTCCCTCACTATGAAGGTCTTTGGTCACTCACTCTTCTCTTTCCTGTGCTGTATACAACTGGTACTTTCTCCCTAGTCTCCCACTAGTGTTTTCCATTTATCTACGGGAATGGAATTTTAAAGACGCTTGCTGATGGCCTTCTCACTTGTCTCTTTCGCCTCTTGCCTTTCAAAAGGAAAGCTCAAACTAACAGCCTATCCTAGATCAAAATCAATTCCAGTCTGCCAAAAACTAGTGACATGGGTTAAAAATAAGAGTTTGCTTGTTTGCTTTGTGTTTGTTCCTCCCCCACTTCAATCTGCTGTTATCTGAACCATTGAGGAGATTTAATTCCTAGATTTTTGTCTGCAAATCAAGGCCTAGAAACTTCTATTTTTATGAGTCACATGAAAGTAAAATATCACATGACCTAAGGGGCTATGGCTTTAGGAACAACATGAAATATCCTGAAAAGTGCAGCCTGAGGACATAATGAGAAGCGACTATATAGGGACTATAACTGGCATGGTTGAAAGTTTCTACCTGTTTCATACCCAGTGAGCACATGGATTACTGGGCTGGCTCCCTATTGCTGCCTCTTACCTATAATTCCACGAAACCCTGGACTGAATAATCCTGTCCTAGGAAAAAAACCTCGGATTTCTGGAGAGCAGTAAGCAGTACAATGGGCTTGTTTAAGGCTCGAAATCTGAAATAGACATCAGAAGGGTGAAAAGTCCGATAAAACCTGTTCTTCCCTAGAATCAAGAGATTTCTGTCTAGGTGACACCATCATCCAACAAGTATTTTGGTATGTTACGATGCCGTTAAGGCTAATGTCCCTTAGAGTATATTTGGACTGAAAAATTTCCTGTTGACGCAGCTGTACAGCTACTACTGTGGGTTGTCCCATATCACACATATGTCCTGTGAGCGCTCAAACTATGCAACAATTTCACACAGGGTTTCAGGCAGCCTGTTATTGTGCAAGTTTCTAGGGGTGATGTTTGGGTCCTTCTGGATTTGAACGAGATGTCATCAAATCTATGGCACTGACCTCTTGCACTGAAAGACAGGTGCAAGTCCCTCAACAGATAGCAGGTTGTTTGCTGGCAAATGATCAATTCCAGAGGGCAATGATACAGTTGCCAATGTGCTTCATTTTCAGCCAGAGCTCCTCATCAGGGTCAGAGTCTTACCATACCTGGCACTCTACAAAGAGGGAGTAAAGCAAAGCCTTTGCCTCAAAAAAGCCCACTCTTTGTAAAAGTTCAAAAACAAGCTGCAAAAGCCAAGGCTAGGGACTCAGAGAAGAAGCAAAACACCAATGACCAGAAAGCTCCACCTGCTCAGTGCTCTCTGTGCTCATGAGGAACAGGGTAAACACAAATTCAAGCTTTTGCTCTGCCTGAATCAGGCCTAGGACTTGTCCCTGGGTCATTCCAGTTAAATGTCCCAACTATTATTTTTTTAACCAGTTTCTGACCCAGTCTTTCTATTTGGGAATTTCTATTTTGTGCACATTATTTAATAAAAATTGGGCCAAAACTAGTGAAAGCATGTGCATACATGTGAGACAATTGTTTTACAGCCTGGCAGCAAAAGCCAAGCTGAAGTCCCTCATGCTAACTAGACAGAGTTGGATTTGAATCCTGGCTTGGTCCTGTTGCAGGTGAGTTCTGTAGCACTTTTGCTACCAGCTAAGTTGGGGTAGGGCTGACTTCCACATCTGCTCCACCTGATTCTTGACAAATCAGCATTTTTGGAAGAAAAGAGTCTTGCCAGAAAGCTCCTGACAAGTTCCTTAATGATCAGCCTGCGTAGCTGGACAGGTTAGCTACTGTCCAGTTTAATGGCTCTGAGTAATGTCATCTTATTTCCAAATGCTGCTCAACTTCACAGCATCAGTTGGTTGATTTCTCTTAGGCATCACAGCAAGAGCTTTGCCTTGGATTTTGATGAACTAAGCCAGGTCTTGTTTTTAAAAGTAAGGTAATCAGCCTAATACCTCTGGTGGGGGAAACACTCTTGCAGTCATTCAAAGACATGAGTCAAAGTTTTCCAAATCCAATAGATGTTCTTTAGGTAACCTTTTGTTTCATCCTGCCTTGTGCACTGTATGCATCAGTTGAACCCCCTGATTTTCTCCCTCTTCCTTCAGTCATTCAGTTTGTCTCTTGGCACAAAGTACACCTTAGGCAGTTCTTAAATATCACAGCTCTGCAGCGGAGCTCTTCAAGGTGTACACATGAGTACCTCGTCCACCGCATTAAGATCACAGTTCAGATAATGACCTCCCCAAAAACTCATACTGATCACATAGTTAATAGGGTGAAAATCTTAAAGATGATATTAGGTAGATGAACATATTAGCTAAGAGTATCTGAAATTATTCTATGAGAAGCTCTAGGGAGTTTGAATTGACAGGAGAAGCAGAGCATGTGAAAAGATCCCTCTCAATGTCACTTTGTGCCGAGCATTCAAAAACCACACACAAACTCCATATAAACTTGGCAAGTGCTTCAAGGGGCACAATCACCATAAATCTGGGATAACACTCTAGTCTATTCAAAATGATTTTTTAAAGTACTGTTCTGTTGATGATGTCTTTGTTTTATTTCATCCGGCTTAGACCATTCTGGACTGGCTGTGTTTCTCTTTTGTTTACAGAAAGTGTCTCAAAGCCATAAGTCTCTGAAAGTCATCAGGATTATTATTTCTGTGGAGATGCAGCTCAAATGTGGATAGGCTGAGCACACAAGTGCAATGTAAGTGCACATAAGCTGCAAATGATACACATGTAGCCCTTAGTAGCTGCAGGATTCGGTTCTTACACTTGTGCTTATTGGAAAACTGTTCAGTTTTACACCATGTTCCTCATTTATTACAATGGGTTATGGCTTGGCCATATTGCTACCTTTACTTTTTCCCTAAAAAGATGTGCACTTTTTTTTTGTCCTTGAAATACTGCAAACAAACACCCCCCAAATCCATCCAGAACGGATTTAAAAACAGAACAAAACAAAACAATTTGGTTTTGGAAGCTAAATGCCACACTCAAACCCTTCCCAGTAGCATATTTCCAGGTGACATATTACACTGAGGATACAGTTTAGGATAAAACCAGGCAGGGACAGAACATGAGACGATACTGCAGTGTCAGTGTCCAACTCCAAATTCTGCAGTTGATGGCCTTGGGAGGAAAGCATCAGAATGAGAAGCACTATGTTGGGAATGAATTACAATTTCAGGGTTGTTTATGGCCATGGAGAGAATGAAACATTAAAAGTGTCACATGAGTTGCACTTAAGAATCAGCTTAGCAGAAGAAAAGATGCTGTTTGTCCGTCTTTAAAATATGAGCATGTGCACCTTGGATTGCCCCTGAACGTAGTAAACTGCAGTAATGTAACACCTACCACTAAAGAGCCACAGGGGAAGAAAATTACGTGCTTTCTCTTCTTCATTAAGAGTTTATAAATGATTTTCTGATCTTCTTTAACAACAAGAGTATTACTCTTTGGAAAACACGAAAATGAATGAGGACTTGATTAATTGCCCAAGTCCTTCCCCTGCTTGTGGTTTAGGTTAAATGCTAGCAATTTTTTCTGATACGAAACGCATATAAAAATTGTATTGCAAATGGGCTCCTACCCACCGGCAGCTCACTGACAGCTGCAATGTTGTTATCTTATGCCAATCAAATGGAGCACTGTAGGAGATGTGATATGTATTTAAGAACACTTGGATGCTTCAGAACACAGTCAAGTGAAAAAGATAAAATAAGTGGGCAGAGGTATCTTACAAATAGATGAATATGGCTACAGAATATACCCAGTAAAAGCATATACCATGTTCCCTACCTAAAGAGGAAAAAAATGTTAGCGCAGTTTACAAGGTCCCACAATAGGATTAGAAGTATCTTAAGGGAGCTGGTACTGTCCCTGCAGGAGCCTGTGTACTGAGGCACTAGAAGAAAGAGCGTGATGAAAATGAGGGATATATTTGGAGACATCAGAGAGCAATTTGAACAGATACTTGGTGAAGCAAATGATTCCCAGGACTGATTGCCCCTCGTTGTGAGTGCTACCATTGTACTCTGTGAGAATAGAATTGGCCCTGAATGCTTTGTACCAATGGAGAGGAGATGTAATCTCCGCTAGCACAAAATGTAGCAGTTTGGACTTTTTTATCGACAAACTAAGTGTCAGGCAGCAGAGTCAAATGGTAAAGGCATTGAACGAAGGGTCAGCAACCCCTCCATCTTACCCACCTTTATGATGTGGCTGAAGATCAGTGAATGAAAAGCGGTCGTTCCAGGTATCATCTATGTGGGATAAGAGAAATCTTTTGAACAGGAACATGACTACGTGTCTGAAGTGGCATGTTTTAAACACTTTTACAGAGGGACATTCTTGACTCTTACTTCACCTATAAAGTACTGAAAATTATACTGATTTTGGTTTTAACTATTATTTCCCTAGATTTAAATTATCATCATTGTTATCATGTGATGAAAAGAAGCTGGATCCGATGCTTTGAGACAGTATACTTACAATGCAGAAGTCATGGAAAAAATGTCAGGGGAGTACAACTCAGGGACAAAGATTGTGTTTGAAGTCAATATTTTGTTAAGATCACATGAAATTGGTAGGTAGAGACAACAAAGCTACCATTCCTAGAGTTTAAAGCAGTTTAAAGCAATATTTACATGACATATTTCTGCCAGATGCTGGCAAACAGTGTTGAAAACAGACAGTAATTTAGGAGAATGCTCCACTTGGTGCCTGAAATCGTTCTCCTGCCCAAGGCCTCTCTTGTCCACTGCTACTATCTTAAAAAAAAAAAAAAAAGGAAAAAAAAAAGAGCAGCTATTCACAGGCAAAACCAGGAGGCATTCTGCTCTATTCTTTAGTTAGTCATTATTATTGAAATCTTACATCAATCGTAAACTGAGCTGGAAAGAAGGGTTCCAAAGATTAATCTGAGGCACAAAATTAATTCCTAGATTCATATCCATACCTAAAATATCCAAGAATTTTGAGCTGGTCCGATAAAAGTTTGTTTGAGGTAATAAGTACTAAAGGTAGTCCTAAACTTCAGATCTGACCTCGAAAAGGAACAACAATTTTCCTTATATCTGAAGAAAAGGTTTACTTGAATCTACAGTTACTTACAACTACCTTGAAGTAAAAATCTATAGTATGTGTCTTCAGAAAAAGAAAAAGCACTCACATAACTTAAAACAAATCAACAGGTACATTTTTTTAAACTATTGATAGAAGAAACTATTATATGAGGGCATAAATCTAAGCTCATCATAATCAGCCTTACATAGACTAAAATTTCCATGCCTACAAGAACTGTCACAGGGTTATGCAACTTTAAGATGCCAGATGAAAATCCACTGAAACAGAAGCGTATTTGGGAATCATTAGAAAGTGGTTTGGACATTTATTCAGGTTGTTATTGGTAATTTGTTAGTTCTGTTTTGAGGAGAGTATCTTCTAGGAAAATGTGGCCGTCCCTTCATCAGAACTTTAAGTCATTTTCTTAGACAAATCCACATCAAAGGGAGAAGGTGCTGAAAACTTGTGTCCCTGGGTACCAACAGAGCTGTTTGTGCTGCAAGCCTGACGCGGCCTGCAGAACTGACTCCTGGGCAAATCAGACTGTCTGAAGGGGACAGGAGTCCAACAAAATAGTAACTGGGCAGAAAAAGAATTGTAGATTTCTAGCTCTTAGATTGTTGACACTCTTTTTTCCTACTTTACAATTTTATCCTATTGTATTGTGTCTCTGTTTTGTCTTTCTTTAGCCTCATCAACTGACTTTTCCTACACATTTGCTATATTCAGTGCTGGAAGCTGATGGAATATAAGCACTCTAGCATGTTGCCACAAGACGGAGAAACGAAATTAAGTTAAAGATGTGATGAAGTGTCAAGATACGTGGTCTGCATCACACCTATGAACGAAGTACTGCAGGCAGAGCTTCTCTTGTCAGTTGTTCCTTACCAGTTTTCATTTATTTTTTCCCCAAAAACAAGATTAAAAATCAAATGCTGGACGAACAACCTTTTAATTCACTCTGCAAATCTACTGTGCAGCTTTTGGACTCTGACTAGATCCTTTTGTTCTTAGCATCTGTAAAGATTCTGCAGTCCAAACAAGGTTTTCAAAGACAGTTACCCAATTCCAATGCCTTGAAAATAAACCCCACTGATACCTTGGTGGAACCAATCATAACTTAATAAGCAGCATCCTAAAGGAGAAATTCTGTCCAATTCCCTCTACGCAGCTTTGGCTGTTAAAGAAAGAACACAGCAAAAGGCAGAAAAATATGTTTGCTTTTACCAAGCCTGTAACTCTGACTGCGCTCAGAAATCAGTTGAGTGGGAAGATCCCATCCTGACATACTCCTTTCACAAGACATTGCTGCATTTTAACTGAATACAGCTCCTGACTCTAATTTTGGTTTCCTTGCAGTTGGTCTCTGAATTATATCTGAAAACCAATCTCAGAACTCATCATCGCCTACACATACACACTCACACCCTCAAAATTAAGATAGGCTCAGCTTTCAATAACCTTTACCCACAGATATACCGTGCTCATTTTCACAGCTAATATTCTCCCCATCAGATTAATGTTACTTAAGACTGGAGAGTGACATTTTCTGTTTCTCTGAAAAACACTGCACAGGTAAGAGCAGTGCCAGTTACCTCATCTTCCTACCATCTCTACTGATTTCGATCTCGATTGGATTGCTCTAATTGACTAATATTCCTATTATCTTAGGAAAACGCTTTAACTGTGGCATCTCTTCCATGTATTTTACTACAGTCGCTGTTGCCAGCAATACAATACACACAAACAGTGCCTTTACAGGTGCACTCAAAGTTCAGACTAGTCATGAATTACAACTATGAATGGGAATTAAGTAGAACATTCCTTTCTAAGTACTTAGAGGTTGGCAATTGAGGCTTCATTTAGTAACAAAGGTATTAAGCCTGAAGGATTTGGCACTAAAATGGAGCTTCTTTCTGGGGCAGAGATGATTTTACCGAAACATTTGATAATTGTACTTATTATAAGCAAGGGCTAGTAGCATCAATTATTACAAAGGTTGCTTGACACTTCCCATTCATTATAAAATCCTCTTTCCAATTGCTGAAAACTTTGCCAACCTTTAGCTATCCAGGCTGAAATTTTCCATGCTGTGTGACTCTTAGGCTGATTTATTTATTGAAAGGGAAGTTTTAGCCAAAACCATCTGCCTTTTCAAAGAATGAAACTGGAGAAAAATACATCTTTTGGCCATGTTAAAAAAAAAATATCTGGAAATCTCTACACTTCAGAAAAGATCCTGTAGGAGAAGAGAGAGTTTTTATCATGCACGTGTCTCATGCTGTTCCTGTGAAACTCAGAAACTGTATTTCAAAGACTTTAATACATATTTCTTGAAGAGGAAAATATCTGCTATACTAGGTGAAAGTTTGTAAAAGAAAATAATTTAAAAATCTATTTTCACTACAGACCTCTGTTCCCTGGCAGCACCTACATGGGAAAGGGGTGCATGTGTGCGCCAGCCCACTTATACCTCTACGCTGAGCGTGAAGCATTTAGGACTACGTTGTTGGAGCTGTTTCTTTTTCTGCGTACTCTCATTCCCACCTGTTTGAGATACATCCTGCCATTAAAGGGCAGGGGAAGGTCCACGACTCCCCTCTGCTTTTCATGACCACCTTGCTGCCAATCCAATAATACCGACGGTGAAACTGTCTTGACACAGAAGGTAAAAAGTGCAAGACTAGCAGGAAAGGAAAGAAACTACTTGAAAGAGAGTTTGGTGAGGCAAGGACTAGAGGATGGGCAAAAGCTAAGTATAGGGCTGTTTAGGTGTAAGAACTGGGGATGGAAAAAGGGGGAAGAAGATGAAAAAGCTATTGGGACAGCTAGAAAAACACTGAGTGGAGCCTAAGAGCAGCGAGCAGAGGTGGAAACCTAGGTCACTTAGACTGAATGACTTATGCCTAGTGAGTATGATGTCCTTCGGGTCCCTCTGTGGTCAATAGGGAATGCACTCGCCCCACTGGATTGCTGGTCACGGTGACCAAACTAAGCTCCTAATTTGAATTGCCTTCGGAAGAAACCTTTCTCATGAGGGAAATAAGCCTCCAGAGGGTAAAGTTCAACAGTGGGAAAGAGAAACTGTGACAAAGGCAAAGGCGAGAGACGATTCATTGCCACAGTTCAGCTGGAGAAATGGGTTTGGGAATTCACCTGGGAGCAGGGAACTGAGTCTCTTCTCCCTCTGCTTATTAGTCCAGGTCTCTCTTAAAGATGTATAAATGCTGCTCCTGCAGAACTGGAGTCCACCCCACCCTCCACCACAGTGTTTGTATGTGTTGCTAAGCAAATCCACATTTTTACAGCTTGTCAGTCATCCTCTTAGGGACCTAACAGGAGACCCTAGAGTCTGATCTGCAAAACTGTTGAGCATTCACAGCTAGAACTGAAATCGGTAGGAACTATGCTTTGAATATATAAAATACTTTGCGGTGCCGTGAACTCAGGAAAAAAATAATAAAGCACTCAAAAACCTTTGGCACTGTTTTCTCTTCATATCTCTGTTTGCCATCTGTCCAAGTGGGGGTGCAGTATCCCCTCACTTCATTGAGGCGTTGTGAAAAAAAAATTATTTCATGTCTGTGAAGCACCCAGATACAATAACGATGACTGCTGAAGGAAAGCTCCCAAGGAAGTTAATAATTCTGTATTCAGAACAGGCTTTGAATAGTGTGCAGTAAATAAGCCATGGGGTACACACTGAACAATGAAGATAAAAGAAAATATTAAATAGCTGCTCATTAAGTGAGCAATATCCATCCTGCACTTTAAACAGACCAGAGATTTAATAGCATGGGAGCCTGTGATTAAGGACAATGCCATAATGCATATAGCACAAAGGCTATAGTGAATTTGTAGCAACTACTTAAATTCTTGCATTTCCCAAGTTTTGAGTGTTTGGCTTGGCCACTTCAGGAGAATGCCAAATTCTCTTAATTTAGCTCCACACAACAAGGCACATAGATCAATAAAGATTAGAGGGGGGGTTGGGTTCCAGAACTGGCTCAACACAAAGTCCAAGGGTGTCTGGATTCAGTTCATATTAAAGAAGAAAGCTGACCACAGCTTTTTATCTGGATCCAGATGTCCTCAAATTTCAGGGATAATCAAGACTTGGTTCTGCTTTAGCACCCGCTCTACTGCGATTTTTTCTCCCTAAATTGGGAGGGTGTTTCTATGGACCTCTTGATTATCTTGACCTTTACAAACGTTGCAATACTAATCCTGCCACTAAATTCTACTTATTCTTGGTAAGTATAGAGAGTCATGTTTAGCAGCATTATTAAAGAAGTATGAGGTAGGTATAGGTCTTCCTGAGCAACTCGGGTAATTCAGGATAGAAAATGTATTTTTCACTGTGAGACTATAGTCAAAGGATAGGACAGAGGAGATACTACATCAGGAGTGGAGGGCATCCTAACAGGGTCAGGATGGAGCAGGAATGGATGCAGCCCGTTTGGAACAGGGAATCTCTGAAGCCTTGCAGGCATTCTCATGTCACACCTTCTAAAGCCCTCCAGCCACACCGAAACAGTGGACAGGAGGAAACCCAACAAAAAGCAATGGAAATGGCTGTGCCACAGAGAAAGGCAAAGGAGTATCATAAGAAAAGTGTGTTCTGAGCCTTTTGCTGATGAATACATCAAGAAGCTATGTGGCATAAACTGCTGTCCAGCTGCCCACAGGGAATATGGGAAAAGCAGAGAGTCAAAGAGGTGGGAAATCAGAAGGTGCAGGTAGATGGTCACATTTCCAAGGCAGACAAATCATACAGCTGCACCTGCTATTACAGCTGGCAGCATCACCCTGACATTTGCTTCAGCTGTACCATGTGAAGCCACAGACAATCAACAGACCACGTGTCATTTCACGTAACAAAGCATTTATATTTGTGTTGTCCTCCAGGCTGTATGCTCTTAAACTTCCAGGTACACAAACAACAGAAGATGCATGCCGGTAGCTGTGCACTGGGATGTACCACAGTGGTAGGAAAGTACTCAGTTCAGATACAGAACCGCACCATTCCACACATGCCTGCTCCTGAAAGACTCCTTTTACAAAGTCTTTTAAAAATTTTAAGAAAATATAAAGTGATTGTAAAATCTTCTTTTATACAGTAATTTATACCAAATGTTCTGAAAAAAGTAAGGCAAGAAGACAGACCAACTGCAACATTTTCCATACTATATAATAAAGAACTTTGCTTTATGATTTGCATTTGCTTTTATCCAGCATGAAGTTGTCAACTGTCAGGATATTATATGGGTGTTTGTTCTTAAGTCCTGTGACAGAGGTTAGAAGCTCCTGATCCATTTGTCTTGTTTTATTCACTGTTACATAAAAACTTCACTAACTGTCCAGAAATGATAGAAGCAGCATGTCAGAGGAAAAGGGTATTGACATAACTGGGAAGAAGGCAAAATCAATTCTAATCTATTCTTCTCCCCACTGGATTGGCAGCCAGAAACGTCAATATTCCAATCCTGGCCTCTGAATCTCATTTCCCATATGAGAACATGGACAATACTCCTTTCTAATACCTGGGATACCACATCTGCTTAAGACCTAATTCCTGGAGGAAAATTTCTGTTTTCAAAACTACAGACAACACATGCTAGTTTTGAGCCACCCATAAGCAATAATTGCATTATATATGTGCACAGGAATGTAAAGAACTCATCTGTTGCACAGCCATGTACCCTGAACTGCTACTGCAGGTATCACAGCAAAGTCCGTCCTCTTCACATAGACATTTCCACTGACACGTGGGAATCCTGAATCCTGTCTGTAACCCCAGATCAACCAGTTGGCACATTTGCAGCACTTCTCAGCGGGTCTTCTCATTCTCACCATCTCCCTATGCACTTATACAGCAAATCCATCAGACAAAGCGCCTATTTAACACAGAAGTCCTGCTTTTGCTCCCAACGTCATGAGCAAAGCACCCAAGGCTGCAGGAGGATCGGGCCCAGACCTTCTCTAGCTAACTTTGGTACAACACCGTCATCTAGTGGAGGCCAACCTGGAGAGCAGGGAACCAGCTGTGCTCCAATGCCACATAGCTACAGTGCCAGCTACCTGGTACGAGGGGTGAAAAGTAGCCATCCACCGCTAACTAAATATCAACCTGCTTCTTCGCACTTATGAACTGTCATGATATCAAACAGGAATTCCATGCTGTTCATTCTTTTTTAATTCTCACCCTTCCCATAAACCCATTTTGAAAAGAAACATGTTTACTTTTGCCTTAACTGGAAGGTTCTTCAGAGCGACTGCTACAGGTCTGTGATTCAACATGTTTAAGCACAAATACTTTCCAGTGCTGGGATGCGGGTACATTATGAATAGACAGTTACCAAGCTTTGCTGGGCAGAACAGTCCTGTTCAGACAAAATGCTGCAGAAATCAAACCTGATTTTGTATAAAGATGTTCAATGTGAAACCCTTAAAATATTTTTAAAGTCTTAAGCCAGTATGTCTTCTCCTCAGATGGCAAAGAGGAATATTAGCACCCACTTACAGGTGGTGAAATCACGTTGCTAGGATCCCACTCCAGGTTCTTTAGAAGATTTGTTGTTTAACAACACACCCAAGTTCACCTCTTCAGCTTTCTGATTTGAGTAGTCCACTTGAGAAACTTCATAACATACCTTCAGATTGCTCATTTCCCACAACCCAGTTGAACATAATGAAGAAGTTGGTGCTTGCTACATTTGAAAGTTTTGTATGCAGGTGTTTCATGGGGGCAAACCAAAATATAGAAGCAATGCACATCAGAGCCTAGCAATGGCTAACCAATCTGCTAAAAAAGTGAATTATCAGCAGAATGTGACTATTAGCAGAATAGGTCCAACTCCTTCCTTCTGTGTAGCTATAGTGAACAGAGACATATCTAGGTTTGTGCCAACCTACAAAACTCATTATCTACGCATCGTGACTATTGGTAAAATTAACTGCCCAGGATTGTCTCAACTGAAGAAAAAACTTCATTATCATACCCTTTATCTGAGTTACAAAGTTACTTTTTCTCTAAATTCATAATTTAATCTTCAAATGCCAGATTTATTACACTGATTCCTCAAGGCAATTTAAAGCAGATAATATTTACGAAGGAACATTACAAAAATACAGCTTGCTCTCAGAATTAAGGTTTCTCCTGTAAGCTTTACATAGCTTGTTTTAACAATGGAAGCTCAAGAGGATTTTGTGTTCTTCCCTCCCTTACTTTTACCCCAGGGAAGGCAGCATTGCTAATAAAACCCACAAAGATCAACCCTAAAAATAAATATCTGCTGTTGGTCTAGACAGCTCTGGCTCTTGAAAGAATTTGATCTGGGTGGTAATTACACTTCACTTTCAATCCATATATGAATTCCGTACTGGCAAGATGTGTCAGACTCTTATCTTTCTATCCTCCCCTGATCCATCCATCAGCATTTACAAAACATTCATCATAGCAAAAACAGTGCTGGAAATGGAAGTCTTTTGTTGATTCACACAGCAAACAGGACAGACAACAATAGTGGAAGCTGCTTCTTTACATTCCCCTGATATTGTTCTTGCACCGTGCCCAAAGAGAACAAGTTTAAGGGTAAGAAAGCATCCCTTTTATTCATCGGCTTATGTTATAAATTTGCCTACTAGATTCTTTTAAGGTCTCCCAGGGAAGGCAGAATGTACATACAAATATCTAATAAAAGATATCATCTCTCTCTGAATGCCTAGCTTCCATTCTATCCTTAGACCACCATGACTTCAACACGGCTATTACATTACTAATAAGAAGTAGACTGGGAGGTATCAATTTTACAAGAGAATACTTGCCTGATGATAACACCACCAAAATCTGGTGAACACTCTGTTTAAACACAAGAAAGAAAAAGCAAGTCCTTTTACCACTCATCTCCTCTGCCACCCTAGAGACTGTTTATATGTTTACCTCCTGGCCTTGAAGAATCAGCATAGCAGCTTGCTTAGTGGTGAACAGATTTTTGTTCTTTCAGACGATGGCCTGTACAAAGTCCTGTCCTGAAGCTCCCAGTTCTTGGTGCAAAAACAGGTTAACAATGATTCTTCCAGCATCGGAGACTGGAGAGGTGTTTTTATGACCGAATTTACCAATTTGATCACAATGCCGTCCTGTCTAAGTTCACTTTACTAGCTTCTAATTAGCCAGTTGCCAAAAGATAAAGATATTTTTGGATACTTATAACTTTCTTTTCCTTTTCTCATTGTTTTTCTAGCTACTTCCACCACTACTATCGTAAAAACAATTGAAAATGGGGTAAACCAATCTAAGTCTAAATCCTTCCTTTGCCTCTCCACAAAACTGGATTCTTCTCTTTCATGGTAAAGATTTTCATTAATTTCACTTCAAGGAAAGAATTTCAAGGGAGGAATAGTATTACTCATTTGCCTGCTGTTCTTGGCAGGCAGTGACATGTACAGAGGAAAGCCACAGGTCCTGTTATTGCCTTCAATTTAGAGAAAAAGAGAAAGAGAGAGAGAGAGAAACAAAGGCATTGCTGTTTCAGAGTTAGAGAGGAATGAGTAATGGATATTTTGTGGGTCACACTAACCTGTACGGACACTTCTGAGTTATTCTGTGAATCCTGAGGTCTTCAGGAGGTCACTTGTTTCTGAAGCATCCATTTACAGTAAACTTAGAAAACATATAGCTCTGGATAAAGTGAATCTCAGTTCTCCTTCTACTTGCTGTTGAAGATCGGTTGCAATCATGTCAGGATCACTTGTCTAGTTTCAGGCTCTATTGAGAGGCTTTATAGTGACATAAGGCATTATAGATAAAAAACCCCATGTCTAATATTGTTTCAAAAAGTGAAGGGAATGCTTTCGGTCTCCAGGAAAACATATGTTTGGGAAAAAGCTGAACCCAAGGATGTCCACTGTTTCCAGTGGAGCTATGACAATTCTTGTCAGTAGTCCCTTACCTTTAATTTCCATTTTTGTTTCGACGTTCCTTGCTGAACTCAAGACAGACTAAAACCAGAAATGCAATGTGTGTGTTAGCACAGCACCTAACGCAATGGAATCCTAATCTCAACTGGGGCTTTCGAGAACTACCGGAATACGCACAAGAATAATTAATAAAAATTAGCATGTTTAGGGGCCTTCTGACTAGACCTGAATACCACGGCTGTCTAGATGAGAGAAAGCAGCAGCCTACAGACTGCATCCGACCTATGGGATGAGTCTGTCCCACTCCCAAATGGCTTATGATCAGAGGCGGAGGTAGCTGTGGGAGCTGGAGCAGTTATCCTTCCCATCTGCTTATAGCATTTTTATGCCAGAGTTCACTGGTCTCACACCAAGGAGGACTGAATGGTATATGTAGTCCCATTCAGTTACCATGCAATATAGCATGTTTTATTCACCTAAATTAAAATTAGATGAGGTCTTTGCAGACTGCAAAGTTAGACTGGGAACTGTGATAGCTCAAGAAAAGAAAAGGGGTAAGACAGAGGGGAAGGCAGGCATATGTCTTCTGCTGATGACAGCCAAACCTGCCTGTGACTATAAAGCTGTTCCTTAATATAATATTATATGGTTTAGAAGCCCTCCAAAAGTACTGTCATATTATTCATCTAGAAACTTCACATTCTGTGTCTAGATAATCCTAATTCTGGTTCACAATTCCTTCATTTGTACCTTAAATAAATCACTTCATAGCTATACATCAACCTTGTATGTCAAAACTTCTTATTCCCAAAGCATTTAGGAGAGAGAGAGAAGGGAGCCATGAAAGTTAGCCAGTCAGCATTCATCTGCTGCTGAATCTGAGCAATATCCAAGAGATCCATGACTGCAGTGAATCTCCAGTCCCTCTGAAGGTTTGTGATTGATTCAGGGAGTCAGAAGTTTACGTGTAGAATTGGTAGCAAATACAGACCAGCCCTTCTTGAGAATTCAACCCTAGGCACGCTGAGACAGGAGTTAGGGAGTTTAGGGAGGGTTGTGTGGCTATGAATACAATACAAGGAGGATTAATAATGCCATAAGCCACACTGTTAGGGTCTGAAATCAGAAGATTCCAAGAACCTGGAACATGTGAGAATGTAAGAACAATCACGCTGAGTCAGCCAACAACTCCCTTTAGCCCAGTGCATTGTTTTCAACAGTAAGGTAAAAAGTATAAGAAACAGGGTGTGTATATAGAGCATTTCTTCCCCAGGGACATCCTCCTCCTCTCCAGCAATCAACAGTTTAGAACAGAGAGATCACACCAGAACTATTGTGTTTTACAGTCACAAATGGACCTACCCTCCATAAATTACCCTAGGCTTGTTTTTAACCTGCAGAGACTTCTGACCTCCACACCATCTCATGGCAGTAATTTTCTAAACATTATTAGGAGTTGGCATGAAAAAGTGCTTCCCTATTATTAGCTGTAAACACAAAATTGTTCAGTGCCATCCAGCTACTGGCCAGAGCAATGATTATTCCTGCACTAACGAAGGTTTATTAACATCCTGGATAATTATATGACACCTTAGACTGTTTAAATCTCAATGATTAAACACAACCTTGAAAGAAAAAAAAAAAAAAGTGTTTTCAAGAGCAGGCAATGTTGGCTATCATCCAAGCTACCTCCTCTAGCAATACTCCCTGCCCGCTGTCTAGACCCACAATATTCAGATAGGAATCTGAATCCTGATCGCTACACTGGAATCTTAGGCACGTACATCATCACACACCACTAGCCCGAATACCTTTCTCTGTGCTACATGCCACTGCTTTTAGAGCAATGGGACAGCATGCTGCAAACAGCTATATTAAAATCCTGTAACAGATGGAGGAAAAAAAAGCCTCCTTTGCCTTCTGTGCACAATTGCCTCAATCTCTCCCCACCAGAGCTGTTATGTCTCAAAGACATAAGCCAAAAGATGGCTGCACAAGCTGTGTTCACTTCTGTGGCTGCTTACAGCAACCCAGTGGATAAACAACAGCCATTTCAGCTGCAGAATAAGAAAACCATCTAAGTGGCATTTCCAGTGGAGTGCAAAGTGTCACAGGATGAAACAAAGAAAAGCAGAACCTTCTGCAAAGAGGGATTTCAGCATCTGCATAGCTTGCAGAAGTATTTCACGTTCATAATCTCTCTTTGAAGGTGAAACTTTCTATACTGGTCACTGAGGGGACAATTACGTGCAAGTAAATTGGCTCCATTAAATCAACAGGGTCTGAAACATATGGGGACAAGCCAGTGGACTTTTTTCTTCCAGAAATAAGCTGCTTCTATCATGGAAACAATCTTAATGTTTGCTGACACTGTAATTAAGAATTAAAGCTGCAGAAAAATGTGAGGTTTGCTAAAACACAATAGATATCTTTTATCCATACAATATATGGCACCAAAATATTCAGTGTTCTGGGGAGGATAATTAATCAGTGTTCTCTTGCTGAAGTTCTTTTAATTGTCTATGATGGGCTGTGTTGGGGGGGATTATTCAGTTTCAACATGGAACAAAATCAGGCACCATGGGGAATATTTACACGAATAAAGATTGCATGATCAAGATCTTTGATCTTGGAATTGCTATTCTGTAATCATCTGTAAAGCACCAGGAGTGCCCCTGGCACTGTATACATAATAATAAACGATTAACAATAAATCATGTAATTAAATCTTCACTTCGAACATTCTTTTCATAATTCTTGACTCAGATTTAAGTTCCCACATCAGACATATTAGGTCCTCATAATATTATTGAAGTTCCTACACTTCAGCTTTTAAAATTCCCCTAGGGATCTATTGTTTCTTTGTTTAATGTGTTTATGAGCCAAAGGCTCTATTAAATACAATAGGGAAACTCCCAGACCTTTAAAAACTTTGCCACCAGAGACATTTCTTAGGAAACAGGACCATTTTTGTCATTCCATCATGTAACTATTGGAAAGTCTATTGATCAGAGAAGTTCCAGGAGAAAAACCGGAAAAATACTGCCCCCCAATCATCAAGTCATTAAGGCCACAAGGGCAGCCAAGGCAGAACTGCTGCACACATACAGTTTTCCTTCCTCCATTGCATCTGCTCATTCACATAACCCCATATTAAGGTTATTTTGTATTACGATCACTCTTTATGCCTCATCACCTTTGTAGATACTTTCTGTAAGGACAAGGAAAAGACAAAGCCTCCTTTTATTTCCTTGGTCTGGAAGATAAGGAGATGGGCAGATGCTTATATTCATGTAAACCCAAGCTGTATATTGTCCCCGACAGATTTGAACGGAACATTACATCTGAGATGGGATATTTTGCCAAAAACAGTAGAAATCTTGAGTATCAAACACTGACTTTTAAAAGTGAATTTCCATCCAGCTTCAAAGGGACTTCTTAACAATTATGGAGAGAGACTCTACAGAGAGCAAGAGAGAAGGATGAAGCCGCTGTCAGTATGCTGAAGAAGCTGGAATATATCAGAGACAAACTTCGTGGTCTGAACCCTTGTTGAAAAATATTTGACATTGCACTATAACCCAGATAACCAGTGAATTCTGGTTTATTTTAGAGGGGTTATCTTCTCTAGCTGCAAGGCTTTTCTCAATTGCTTGTCTCATTTCTCTAAAATAAATTCTGAATGAGTTTTACTTTTAAGTCCCCTTGCTGAAGCCACGGACGATATGCTGGGGTGCTGTGGTTTATCAATTCAAGCTTTAAGATTCAAAGAAGGCACAGAACTAAGCAGGGAGTTCACACATCTGTAAAAGCATACCCAAGGGATACACAGGGTTACTGTGTAAAAGCCCAAGTCTAAAGTGAGAATGCCTGGCATCAATCTGAGCTGCATCATGCCAGTAAAGACGGTTCATCTGCAGTTGAGTTGGTGGTTTCTCAACATAGAAAAGTTAGAATGAGGGTTAGTGTGAGCCATGGGTGAAATGGAAATTCCTTTGGCCTCGACTAACGCATTTTAAGTGACTCCCACTTAGGGTCAAATAATTACAAGTTCTATTTTGTTAAACAGTTAAAAAAACAAACACAATCTGTATTAGGCTGGAAAGTTCTACATTCCAATGAAGATGAGGGATGGCGAATGTAGCCTGTGGGCCAAACACAGCCCACGCAGAGCTTCACTCTGTTGAAGCTTTCATCTTCAGCACCCCAAGGTACAGCCCACAGAGACTATAGGATCTCAACATGCAGTGCTCCATCTTGCTCCAGTCTAATGCATATCACATGCTAGGGCCTGTACCTTCCGTGAGCTGTACTGTCACACCACAATCAAGGAGACTCCCAGTTCACTGTATATTTAAGTAAGCAGGGAGTGGGGGACTAAGTTTGGATTTCAAGAGGATGAGACCTTATGTTACCAGCACGGTTCCCACAGGGCTGCTTCTTCTTCAGACGTTAGTAATTGACAGCGTACATATTCATCCACTAGTTTGCTGATTCTTGCTGATTACATGAGCATTCTCATGTAATGCATGTCCTATGCTAACATTTACAAATCAAGTGCATTTCCCTCCTACCTCACCAAAATCCAACGATACACAACCAAAATCATACAGAAACTGAGTAGATGCTTGGTTATAAAGATGTCTGAAAAGACAGCAGGAAACAAAGTCATGCAAAGTTTCATATGAACAAAGGAATTTTTATGGTAGATAATTTATAAATAACAAGGAGTGTTAGAAAAATGAAGCTTGAATAAACGCAGTTGCAGCTCGATGTCTGTAACACCTTTACAGGAATTCACGGTATAACCCTAATGAAGAGACCTTGTAGCATAATCTACCTTCCCAGATTGCCAGTAGAAAGTTATTAATACCGATATGGTACCTTACTATTAAAAAATGTTACAGAAAAGTTCTCAACAGACCTGTGAAATAGCTCAGAACAGACTGAAGTGCAGAGATACAAGAGTTTGCACGCCACGAGTGTCAAGTCATTTTACTGCCTAGCGCAGATCCAGAGCTACCAGTAGAAAAGTCCTTATACAAGTAACAGTTTTGCTAGGGACACCCAAGTTATTTAGCTGTGGCAATAGAATAAGAACGGATTAGAATAAATTTGCAATTTCCCATTGCCAAATCTTGGACCAAATCCAAGGATCACCTCTCAGTTTCTTAGCCTAGCGTTCTGTTCTGTCTTTTGAATTACCTTTTGTGGAATTGAACTTTTCAGCAGTATGATCAACCACTATCGGCTTTCTGTAGAGAAAGAAATTGAGTTCTTCAGGATAGATATTTTTTATTAAGACTGATACTTAAAAATATATTCATATTTTCATCTTTTTAATATTAAACCCATATAGAAATCTTAAAAATGAGTTATTTTCTACTAATATTACTCACTTTTATTTGCATTATGTATTGAAGGAAACTAAATTGTAGCCTGTAGGTTTAGTTTAATTCCTCCTCCAATACCTTCAGTATTGGAGGTACCAGCTTCCTCCACGTTACCACTATAACCATGGAAACAATGATCCATGTACTCATGGGGCAGCCTGCATTACTGGGCTCTAGGATTTAAGAGACCCTTTACAGAGGACAGCCATGTACCCTCTTTGCAGCTCTGCCACAGTCTCAGCATGCAATCTTGAAGAAAACGTTCGATTGCAATATCCTGCTTTCTTTTCTTCAGATGAAAGAAATTAGATAATAATTTACAGCCTCCTTTGTAAATGCTCTCAGATTTATGAATGAAGTATTCTTCCTTCCCTTGCTATTGCATTCCTGCAATGGCTTTCTGTCTGAAACAAAGGATGTTGCATTAGAAGGGTAACTAATAAGCAACCTAAAAACAAAAGGAACCTAGCCTGAGGTCAGCATGACCTGCAGTAATTGCTTCTGCTGCTTTTAGACACACACACCAAGGATTAGCAGTCACCCCACACAACTGCCTACAACAGCAGAACAGTATAAAAAAAAAGATATAAAACAAAGCCTTTTGTCCCAAGCTTACTGCTCAAAGGACACAAAACACTAAGTTCATTCCTAACCTATAGAGAATATTTATTTGCAGAAAGCTCTGGAAAGGAATCCTATGGAAATTAACCATTACTTCTCTCGATGCTATTACTACATACAGAACTTCCAGGTTTCTCCAGAAATTCCTAGTCCTTAGAAGTAGAAAATGTTCTGATGAGTTTCGCACGTAATCATCCAGCCCATAAATGCCAGAGCCAGACCGAAGGGAACAGTTATGCAACGGGGCCCTGTAGAAGAGAAAAAACTGCCCAAGGCAAATTGGCTGCTTACATTATATATTTTCACGCTCTGTTTACAACCTCTCTGTATAGGAATCTCACAGTCCTGCTGTATGAGACATGGGTGAATATCTTCTGCTGAAATAAGAAAAAAACCAAACCATTCATTGAACATTCATCTCAAATTTCAATTGAATGCAGTCTTTTAAACATTGCATGTTTAGATGAGGGGTTTTTTTTGTTGTTTAAACTGTCTAAACCTTTAATAGCCTAAGTATAATGAGAGAGGATACCTTCCACAATACCCTCCGGGAATTCTTTTTTGAGACCACAATTCCCACCACATTCAGTTCTTCTGAAATTCCTTTTATATGTTCCTGCTTCATATCAGTACTAACAAACTAAAGAGTGAACTCTGAAACCACCGCTCCTCACTGAGGGGACTCTAATGTTACTTTAAGCAGTAGCTTAATGAACATTTTTTCCCCAGCTGCAGTGCTGGCTTAACCAGCTCCTGTTCCCTGAACTGACCCGAGAGTTGATTCAGGTTAAATCTACAGATCATCTTCTACCCCTGTCTGTTCCCCAAGCTGCTCAGACACTGCAAACAATTCCTACTTAGGCCCTGCATGCACTTTTATCAGCAAGCACTGAAAAACTTAAAAATTCATGGAAATTCTCCCTCATCCATCACACAGACTTGCACCTACCAGCTAGGCACACAGAAGACGAGAACTCTAGCAGTGCTGTAACAGTGGGTTCCAAGAGTGGTAACGCAAAATCAAATTTCCTCCAAGGCTATCCCTGAGCACCGCAATGCAGGAAGAAGGGGGTTCATTTCCAGCTAGAAGAAGAAAATACTGCAAAAACCACATATATGTTACACCTCTGAACACTGAAAATTTTGGAGCAGGACTCAAATAAGTTTTCAAACATTTTGATGTACTATTTGCACACAGAACTCCATAGCTTTAGATATTCAGCCAGCATTTAACTCTCATCAGAAATAAAAATCCTAGGGATTAATGACTAACATTAGCTCAATGCAACTGCCAACGCCACAGGCAAGGCTTACACTAAACAAAAAAAACAAGTGGGTGGACAATTAGTTCAAAGGATGCTCTGCAGCTCACAGTCTAACACCTTCCCTTCAGCACATGGAGAGGACTTCCTAGGGTAGAAACACCTCGAACAGAAAACAAATGCTTCAGAGATGTACCTGCATGTTTTGAACAGGCCAAAAGTTAAATCCTTCCTTACATGGCTGCACTTCTTTATGAAATAGCTGATGAGAATAGGTGTTTTTGAAAAGGCTGTCAAGCACCTGACATTGCTCCTACTGGTATGTTGAGATTACCATCAGCTCAAAACTGCAACTGCAGTCTGTGACTGGTTTAAAAAGAGTTTCAGAGATTTGCTTGATGTGACAGAAGATGTCCACTAATGCCAACTTTACTCATGTATTCTATGAGATCAATGCAGTGTCTACAGAAGCTTCATCAACAGGTAGATGTTTAAGTGTTCACTGATGCTTAAGATTGCTTTTTTTTTTCTTTTAAAATAACCTAATTACTAGTTAGAGGAGGACAGAAGTGAAAAAACTATCCATCACAGTAAGGAACCTACTAGAGTATATTCTTGAAGCTGACAACTTAACTAGCTATAGGCTACAAAAGAAGGAAAATGCAAGGGAGATTTGGTCAGTGTTTTTTGTTTATGACCTTAAAATTTACTTTTTTGTGATCATATGAGTCACTTGTATTGGATCAGATGCATACCTTACATCCTTTTCAAAAAAGAAATCAAGATTTTAAGAGACAGAACTGTACTGAACGACAGTAGAAGAGACAACCAGCAGATGCCTGTTTTAAGTGCAATGATAGGACTATGTGTGACTGACTTGTCGTCTTCATGCAGCTGTGACAAAGAACAGTTCTCATCCTCTCTTCAGAGCTGTGTACCACAAGAAAGATAAAAGCAATATGGAGAAAAGCCCGCACAGACGTTTCATCCCAGAGACGTCAGAGTCTTTCACAAGATTGAAATCTTGTAACCTTTCTGGGGGACAACGATACTAGACGAAAAACCAGAGGAAAACAGCAGTAATGGAAATTACACAGTAAACCCCATATTCAACACCTGAAACACCACATGCAAAATATTTCTCCTTAACTCATGAGACTGCACATCTGAGAGGGGGGAAAAAATAATCGTTGTATAGATATCACATTGTCTCAAGAAATCTGAAATAGCTATGACAGCTGGCTTCAGGATTGAGCACAGTAGACAGGGATCTCTTGCGTTACCCACAGGATCTGGGAGACACACACATATAGCAATGCTGATTTTAGGTTGGGTTTCAGGGAACGAATGCAGGACAAATAAGTTCTAAAGGCTTAATATTTAATCACAAGGAAAAATCTCCTTTAGCTGGTACTGAGCCTGTGCTTTATGGATAGGACTGCGTTAATACAGAAACAACTGTGAATATTTGTGTTACAGAACAGGCAGTAATAATGATTGGAAGTTTCAGTATAAAAAAATTGTTAAAAATTGTGTTAAATTTAACTATAGTGTATTCTCCTGGTTTGCAGGGTAGCTTTGTTTCTCTTGCCTTTTATAAACAGCACCTCAGTCAACAAGAATTTAGCTTGGAGGAATGCATTACAAATGTAGAACAAATCAAATTAGCTCTCAGATGTTATCTGTTGATATCTCATTTCTTCCTCAGACTTCTGCTAACCACTGGAATGCAACATCTGGGCAGCTGGGGGAGGCAACTGTTTTACTAAAAAGTACTAAACATAGGTGCCACAGAACAAATTACAACACACTGCTTTACCACACCACCTACAGCACAGGATGAACTGTAGTCATCTGCTGCAAAAAAGGTAATTACGTCTACCTAGCCTGTGTCACCTTTACAGCATAAAAAGCCAACTTAATCGGACCAATTATATGTTAAGGATGAGTGATAAAGTTACTGTCATCTGTTGCAGGTGTTATTTAAAGAAATGAAGATTTGGAGCACAATTTACTACTTTAAGTTTTTTTCCCTGCCACTGAAATTTGACCTCTCTGAAATAATTCAGCATCGCATTCAATTATGACAACCATAGGCTTTTCACACTTCATATTCAAAATATTGTAACTTTATATTTAGAGCGCATACTTTTTTCTTTTTTAAAGGAAAAAGTTCGCTTTCCTGAAAGTTCTTTGTGTTTTCCATAGAACAGATTGAGGAAAGGATTACGTGACTTTCTCTGTCAAACTTTTACACAGCATTTCACGCTGATTAGTGTTAAGTGACAGGCTCCAGTGACATACGCATTTGACGCAATGATTTACATGGAACTAGAGGTTTTACTGCCCAAGAGTTTAGCAGATTCTAGAAGAGCAAATGAAAATTTCCTGTAGCAGAAGTGCCACAACTGTGAGTTCTATTAGCTAGAGATCAGACTATGAATCATTTAATAAACTGTGCCATTGCTAGCAAAGGCTTTTGCAGCCTCCTTACTAGCAAAGATGATAACCTTTCTGTGCAACCACTGAACGCTGTGAGAAAGGAACAGAATTAAGGCTGCAGCAATAAGGTCTCTCTTCGAAGCCAGAATTGATCCACTATTGCAACAGAGTTTATGGAATTGAGGCTTCCATTTGTCAAACAGTTTAAAACCACTGGTGAAAGTTCCTTGCTCAAATCAGTTAGAAAAAGACTGGGCAAAACACTAGATCATCTACTGAAGAGAGCAACTATGTACTGTCATGGGCTTCAAGTGACATGAACCAATAGACTATGACCAAAGAGCATCATATTTAGCCAGCACAGATGCAGAAAGCATAGGTCTTCATAAGACGATTAATTAAAAAAATATGGTTCTAAAAACCTAGAGCAATTTCATCATTAAAACCAAAGGGAAACTGGAAATGCATCAATTATCTGGGGTATTAAAAATATTTTATGACCTAAATATAAAACACAGGTTAAGCTTACTAAAATTTCTGGAACTATACCAGTTTTCAAGGACTATTTTGTGTTGGCACATGAATTTTTTGTTATCTTCAGAAATAAGAAAAATTATCTTTTCTTAAGGTTTATGCTATCCTTTACTTTCAGAATACAAAAATGTATAAGACTAAAGAACACTGTACATACTCTGGATCAAATAGCACCCTTCTAATTAACAAAACATGCTTACATTGAAATATTCTGATTTCTTCTGAAGATTTCCATATGCACCTTAAGTAAATCTCCATGTTTACCATGTACCATACAGAGGAAAACATTACTAACCCCCCCCTCATGCTCAGTCATTACTCAACTCTTCCAAAGGCTTATGCAGTGTTTTTTGCAATAGTTTGTCCACCCACACAGACAGTCAGCACGCCTAGTCCCTTGCTGTTGCAGGCAATCACATCATAAACCGATCAAATGCCATTGTAAAACTAAATAGGCTTTTTGGCCTAAGTTTCCAAAATTTGGGAGTGGGCCTCTCTTCCATTCAAACTAATTTGGGTAACAATGAAAAAATTCACTCATAAACAGAGTTTCTGACTACATCTTTTTCCGTCAGTGGTTCTTGTTTTCCGCTCCAACCCACATCATCTATTCTCTTCCTTCCACCCATTCTTCCCCCCCAAAAAAAGGCTGGCTTGAACACTGTGCTTCAATTTTCTGCAGAACTTTCTATTTTTCTTTCCCATTCTTTTTGTTTAGTATATGAAAGCGGCTTCCTGTTTAGAAACATGGGAGTCCTACACCCTCAGTAATGATGTATTCAGCCCATCGATGATCTTGGCATGAATGCCTTGAACCTTTAATAAGCCTGATGGGCTTTTCTGTACATGTCATCATCAGTTCAAAAAACAATGCATGAGTTTGTCATTTTTCACTGAACCAAGTCCCTTCCAAGTGCTACAGTTCTAATAAGAATTCTAAGGGCTAACAAGCCTCCTTCTCTTAAATATTTCAAATTATAGATTTCCAATGCCTAAAGACCAAGAACAGAAGCACCAAGAGGAGACAGTGCTGCAGCAGAACTCCCAACATAATCAATACTGTTCTGCTTTTCCAACCCTAAGTCCCTGCAGCAGTCTGACATTGCTTATCCTGCCAAAGTCTTACTATAACCTCTTGTCCAAATCCTGGGCTTGTCCTGTGATAGGGAATAGGAATGAAACACATAATGTAATCTCTTTATGTTCAACTTTAAAAAAAAAAAAAACAAACATCCCCCCAAACCCTACGCATGACCTAGAACAAAATCCTATCTTGTTCAAATACATAGGCTGGATCAAAACCTATTTCTGTGGGTTCAAAAAGGCAGCAGCGTCAGTAACTTGAACTAAACTGAAGTATTTGTCACTTCAGAAGTTTAGTGTACATAAATTCATAAGTGCAGGCTGTTCCCCCTGCTCATTATTAACTGCAGTGAAGTTACTGGACAGCCGTACAACTAGCGCTTGAATCAGCGGGTGCAGAAGCAGCCTTGTATGCCACATGCAACAGTGTGCTATTCTTCTCCAGGCAGTTCTTAGCAGCAAAGTGGTTAACCACCATTTATTCTATACAGCATAATTCTTCAGCTAATGCTACTAGCAAAGCTGCTAGTCTGGAGTTCATGCATTTTAAAATCTGACAGTGCAAGGCACACATACTGTTTTACTTTAACTCTTTTGGGGGCTTGGTCTGTGCCTACATAAACATCAAAACATATTTTGATCTTTACTTATGGGTGAGCGGCAGAGTTAATTTAAAACTGTCAGCAAGTGCCATCCTAATTAAAAACAAATGACTAATTGTACAACTACAGGGCCTGTTGACACAGGCTACGTACATCAGTCAGGCAAAGCCAACCAAGCCTGAATTTGAGGAAATATAGCACCATCTAGTGTCCTCCATGAGCCAGAGAGTCAAACGTCAATTTTATAATGAGTCCACATAGAAATTTCACAGGTAGCTGACACTCTCACAAAAGCAGTAAGACACCACAGGTCCAACTATACCAGCAGTTCTGAAAAAGGGAATTACATAAAAATCTTGTTATAAAAGAGCTCCTGAGAGTCAAATGTTTGCAGGCAGGACAGGAAATTCTTCAAAGATGATAAATTGAGAAATTACTCTGCCACCTATCAAAAAGATGCAGTCCAAAGACTAAAAACTACCAGAAGGCTACTAGAAAGGCTACTACTACCTGTAAAAAGCTAGTAAAAATAAAAAGGCAACCTTCAAGAAGCTCAGTAATATTAAAAACTCTGGCAGGCTAAAGACAATATAAAAAGGCATTTGAGAAATCTTGAGAAATTATTTGAGGAAAATTACAGATAAATTCTTTTTCAAACACGTAAGGAGCAGGAATCTTAACAGTTAGTGCAGGCAACAGATGATCAAAGAAAAGGAAGAAAGAGAGAAGACTGCAAAAAAGCTTTTTAAAAGTATTTTTTAATCTGCATTCATCAGGGAGGAGCTTAGACTGGCTCCCACTTTGGAGAGCCCATTTCAAATTGAAGGGTCAGTAAAAGATGCTACTGGACATTTCAGCAACATAAACAATAAGTGATCTTTATAATTCCATAAATCTTTATATAAAGATAAAGACCATAGATCTTTATAAGACCATAAATACCCAAGAACTCAATTAGACAATAATTGAGCTAACGACCACCATGCATAATCTCTCACTGAAAACTTCAAGAGAAGCAGAAAGTGACAAATGAGACAGTTTTTGAGAGTTTACAGCAATTGAGGTGAGCTATGTTAGTGAGCTGACCTCTTTCAACTGTGCTGATACTCTGTAATATATAATTACTGGACCTAGATAAATGTATTATGCTGGCAAATGTGGCTCAAGTAAAGGAAATGCAGACCTCGCATCTCTCATTCTGAGAGAGCCTAAAAAGCATTAACAGATATTCATTCTAAAATTTATTAAGGCAGAAGTTCCTGATGTACTAACACCTTGTGTATTGTGTCAGTCCTCCGATACAAAAATCGTATAGTACAAAAGGAATGGAGAGGCTTTCATCAAAAGTGATTAAATAGAAAATCTCTCTGCAACCTGCAAAAGACAAAACTGAAGGGCTGAATCTGAATCTGTCTCGGAGCTTACCATGGCAGACCTTGCACGCCTCCCCACTGTCACAAGCTATGGACATAAGTTATGAAGATTTTAACTGGAAGAGGAAGTGCCAGAGCAGACTGGTTTTGCTAACCCTACAGAACATGCCTAAGAACCTAGATCAAATACGTTTATTAAGTCACAAGTCAAGCTCTGTAGGAAGTGTCCCAGTGTAGACCTACATCTCATATGCCTTTCAAACATACTTATTGAAACATTTCATAGCGTAAGTCCTTTTTTCATATAAGGAGAATAAATTGCAAACAGGTTGGGCCTGAGAAAGCATATATTAAAGAGCTTTGTTCAGGGTTCTAGTGCACCTTCACTGTGGATAATTAATAAGCATCTTAAGCATTGAGCTGCATTACTATATTCAAGAAATTAAACAGGCTACCTACAGTGGGAAATGAAGGTGTGCAGCAGGCAATTCAATAGCATGTGAGGCAACAACCTCCATCTCTATTTACGGTCTTGCAAACCATAGCTCTGTTAAAGCCACAATAAAAACATCTGAAAACATTGTAAAGAAGCCCATCTTCTTTACATATATTAAGTGGAATATGCATATAAATACTACTTCCCTGCTACAAGGATATGCATCAAGAATTTGAACACAGAAAAGCCATAAATTATAGCACCATAGATTCACAGAGTGCTGCCCCATTCAAAGATCAATCTGCAAGACTCAGGTATAAGTAAGGACAGAAATTAACGCAACATGCATGAAAGTATTTTCTCAGAAAGTGAGAATACATACTCTGTAGAAGAGCGTAAGAATAATGTCTTCAACATAAAAACATGACAAGTCAAATCTGAAAGATAAACCAAATTTATTTAAAACAAGAAATTAAGACAGTGCTATTGCCAAGATTGAAAATATGAAGGATTCTTTTACTTATGTGACAAGACAGCCAATTTACAGCAGTTACATTAATTCTGAGAAAATCAGGTTGGGTTTACACTGCTTCAATTGACCACATGTACTTTTTGCATGACAAACTGGTTCTCCTTCCCAAAAGAACAGACAAAAACATACTATAAAAAACACGTACAGAATTTTGAGACACATGATCAAAAGACGAACCATTGTCCAAAAGCCTGAAACTTTCCAAGAAGGTTAAATCCTTTGTTGCTTCAACCAACCCTCAACGGGGGAGCGACAAGCACAACGCCATCACCTCTCACAAAGAGCATCGGAATATTCCTTTTGGTAGACTATGAAGAAGGAAAGAAAAGTTTACATTTACAAAAGCACATCTGCTAAGCACATGACCAAATTCAATCATAACAAAACACCAGAAACAACTCCAACAAATATAAGCTCAAAAATACAACCTTCTGGTGTGCTGAAGAGATCAATACAACTAACACCACGCCTTTGGATATCCTTTGTACTTTTGTAACAGTTTGCACAAAACTTATTTTGGATCTTGGTTCAAAACATAGTCAGCAAGAAACTATTTTAACAATATAACACGGTTTACTTTTAAAAAAGTTTTCTGCGGGAAAACATACACTGAAGTCCTTACTTTATAAATCTCTTCATAGGTTTCTTCATCAATCTCTATTGTAGTTACAGTTTCTTCCACATCGCCCAAAATCATATTTAAGTGCTGATCATATGCCTGTAGGAATAGAATTAGTTTATTATTTCTTCCAAAATTCAAACACGTGCTCATTAAAATGAGAATTACAGCAAGACTTTCAGACATAATTAATTTAGCCTGATTTTGACCAAAATGTGCCATTATGTTAAAATAAAGTAGTATCAGTTCCAGTTATAATTTCAAACATAAATGCCAACAAATCAGGACTTTGCAGTGTAAATAAAAGGGAAGACATTTATATTCACTGAAATTCTTCCAGGAAATAGCACTGAAGCTTTCAGAGAGAACACATGCAAGAACTCAGAGACAGACACGCTTCATTAGCACTAAACCAGCTACACATTCTCTGTTGCCAGTCCAGCCTCCTGGAACTGATTGCCTGGGGTCAACTTAAATGATATGAAAGCTGTAATACACACAATGCTACAAAAACTTAAAATAAGTACATGTTCCAAACACCTTACAAAAGCATATTGCAAACTACACCACTATACTGATGCCTCACGCATCTCTCCTCATCTTTGTGTTCCCAAAGGAGTAGAGGCCCAGTTGACACATGGGGCAGCTAGGTCTCTTCCCCAACACAGTCCAGTACTCAGGAAGGATGACTGACTTAATTGAAAGCAAAAATATGTCTTGTCAAGTGACGTATCACTCTCAGAAGAAAGTACTTAAACAAATGAGATTTGCTGAGAATCCAGCTGAGTACATATCCCATCATATCCTCACAGGGTGTGCCTTAAGAGATACTTGTTTGATAATGATAATTTCATTCTGAATTCAGTTTTAAATAGACCTCAGCGTACTTCACAAGGAGACGCATGCAGCATTATTGCCTATTTCACATACACAGAAATGGAAGCCAAAAGCAGCGGAATGAATTGCTTGGTATCATTCAGGAGACAAGAAAAACAAAATGTATCTCCTGACTCTCTAGTGAAGCATTTAACAGCAGACACAGTACTGAACAAATGAGAGTTTTTCACCAATCACATTACTTTTAATAAGAGAAAGGGTTCAGCCCTTGTTACTGAGCTTTAACCAATTCCACTTTTTTAACCATGAGATACAATTACTTGTGTTTTTAAACAAATTTTTTAAACAATGAGTGGAATATTACAGGTAAGCTCGTGTAATAGACTGTTGTACATGAAAAAAAACACCGCCCACTGCTTAGCTGAATAAGCATGGTATGTTCTGAAAGTTTTACTTACGTGTAGTCTGCCTCTAAGCTCTCTGTCATTCCTCATTTTGACATAGATCCGCTCATCTAGACTGAGTCTGATAAGGTCAAGTGGCTCCTCTACAGTATTTGTTGTTTGTTGCTAAAAAAACAAGTTAAAAGAGTTATTTATACAGAAGAAGCCTGTGAACTTTTCCGTTCCTCAGGGTTTGTGAGGCACAGCAAACAACCGGTAATAACATAGATTCAAATATTCCAAATCATTCCTTCACACCCTGTTGAACCTGCGCGCAGCTGATATTACCACTCTGTGGATATTCACCAGCCGGAGCGTAATAAGTGGAAAGGCTTCAGTTTAGCTGGCAGCAAACCGTGCCTTACACATACTGTTGTATAAACTACATTCCTTATCAGGAACCACTGTCCATACTGCAGCAGAAAGCCTAACCGGCACAAACGCGCCACTTGCGGCCCAGCAGCACCCCTGTGCCATCCCACGGCAGGGGCTGGAAGGACCAAACCCACGCTGCCATTTGTGGCAGGGCAGGGCAGGGCAGTCAGCTGGGCCACCCGCTGCCCCTCCGGCCCCCAAACACACACCTCTCCGTGGAGCCCAGCTCAGCGGCACCGCACTCGCGTCAGGCCTCAAAGCAGGTCAGAAACCCGCACGCACACTGGGCTGAGATCTCTTTTTTTGTTTGGTTTTTTTTTTTTTTTGTGATAAAGGTGTACTTTCAGGATCGCAGCTTAAACATGTGAACGCTTTTATGCATATTCCGCAGGATACTACTCTGTTTCCTTCTCAGGGAGGCAGAGCCAAGGGTATTCTCCTCAGCAGCCTTCCTCCATTTCCCTCCTCCTGCGGTTCCTGGGGAAAGCGGGCCTGAGGCGAGCCCTGCCCGCACTCCTGACCGCCCCGGCGGCAGCACAAGGTCGGAGACGCCCCATGTTCTAACTCCATTTCACACCGAGAGCGCTCCCCCGGGGGGCTGCCCCTCACAAAGGCTGCCAGCCGGGCAGGCTCAAACCCTGCCTCCATCTTACGCCCCTCCAGCCCCAGAGGTTCCCCCAGGCCCGCGGAGGGAAGGCGGGAAGCCCGGGCCGCAGCGGGGAAGGCCTCGCCGCTGCCTCTCCCCCTGAAGGAAGCAGAGAGCCACTCACCTGGTCCACCTCATCCGCCATCTTTCAAACCGCCTCCCGCGCTCTCCCGCGAGACTTTATGGCCCTTCCCCTTCCCCTCCGACCTGGGCGGAGCGGGGGGCGACGGCGGCGTCGGCACGGTGGGGGCTGCGGCCGAGGAACGCCATGGCCAGGAAGCGCAAAGCGTCACCCCGACCGGCGGCTGCCAGCAAGAGGCGCTCCGGGGGGCTGGGGGCGGCGGGGGACGAGCCGGAGGAGGATGGTGAGTGCGTGAGGGAGGCCGGGCCGGGCTCTGCGCCATTGCCGGGTCTTGGGGCCGCTCCAGGCCTCTGGCGTTTCGGCGGGGGTGGG
>VXBH01001517.1:119669-167849 GCA_013400035.1 Rynchops niger | reverse complement strand
ACAAACTCCCATCACGATGTCTATTATACCAAGAACTTTTCATACCAACAAAGAGCTTTCTCCAGATCTGTCGTGTTCAAACCAGGACAAGATCTCACTGAGAGGAGTTATTGGGGGAGGAGGGGAAGGGAAGGTGTTAACTACTTTATGTAGATATGATGCTTCTTCAAACCATTATTCTTGGCTTTGAAATATATCTGTTTGCCTGCAATAATTGGGTGCTACACGAAAAACTGTAATCACAGAAATCACTCAGCTGCCTGCAGAAAAAAAGTATTCCCTTTAAAGAAGAGAGCAGAAGTTAAACTAGGACAACTCAGGTTTAGCAAAGCAGATTTAACAAACCAGCACTTTGTGAATCCACCCTTATGGTTCTTCCTGTGGTTGCCACTCAGCCTTTGTTTTCAGCGTCACCCATGACACACTTTGGAGACATACGATTACTTATAAAGTGAAATCATATTCTAACATAATCCTGCGTCATTTACAGTCTCACATTAGACTTTCTTCCCAATTGGCCTGCAGGGGCCAGAAGAGTTTCCACAAATAATATTTTAAAACAAGAATAGAGGGAGGCATTGTGACCTCCAGAACGTAAACCAGGACATGGAAATGCAGTTCCAGCTTTGACATTAAAAATTAATGGGAAAAGGTTGCTGCTGGGGGAAAAAAAAAAAAAACCACAACCAAAAAACCAACCACACATACAAAGAAAAACTCTGACTCATGAATCTCAAAGTATTTTGGTTGCTACCCAAAACCAGAGCAAAAACCTCCATGCTCCAAACTTTAGTGTAACTTCTATTCTTTTTATATTAGCAAGGCTGCTGTCATAATGTAAGCCCTGCAAGAAAGATGTCTTCAGGAAAGAAACAGAAAAGGAAAGGCAAAATTCTTACCCTTTCACAACTATCTTTATTTGATTGATTTATGAGCTTTGCACTTTTGACATACACCACTTGCTCTCAAAAGGTTTGTGAAAGTCAAGTTCCAGACAAGGGAATAAGTGAAGCAACAGAGAAATAACATCTTCTGTTGTTGAATGTCTAAATGCATCAATTTATTACCTGCAACGCACTTTTCTTATTTTTTTATGATTTCTAGAGACAGCAGGTAGCTTAAGGCTGTACATTACCAGATCTTTAACTGGAACAATTGTTATACTGAATTGTAACAGGGGAGCTATAATTAATCATGCACTGAGTAATGTACAGGGCTCAGCCAGTCTAATGCTCAGCCTTGTTCCACCAGTACCCATGCGGCCTGACCTCCACCCTAATCCTATCCATATAATCATCTGTACGCTTTTTTTCTGTGTTAATTTTACATCAGTTTAGTGAGCTTAATTGGCCAACCCAGGAATCACTCTAGTGCAATAGAAACAGGAGGTACACGTTGCCTGGAGTGCAACTGTACCTTTCATTGGCAACTATATTTTAGACCAACTTACCTCACCTCATAGAACTTTCTTCATAAGCATCCTATCCCTTCTAAACTGCACAGCTTTCAGATTCTTGGTTCTTGTTACTTTAATTTAGTCACTTTTTCAATTGCCATATTCTCTTACAGTGAATTTCACAGTGGAGAAATTTGGAAATAAGGAGAAATGAAAATAAGTAGAAAAAACTCTACCCTCTCTCTTTTCTCATCCAGAAACATCAGAGATTGTGTATGTATTAAAAAAACTATTTAGTTTTTTCCTTTTATTTTGATTTTAGCACTGTTAAACTCACTGATCCTTTTTCAAATCAAACTCAGTGAAAAAAGTGTATGCACATGATACTAATGCTATTTAGCTATGTAAATGCTATGTGAAATGCAGCTTCCAAAACAGTTTGTGTCACTTTGAAACCATCCTGCTAAACTAATACTATAAAATATATTTAAAATATTAACTTTTCTGCAGGAAAAGACTAAAAAAAAAATTGAAGTTTAATTTACCTAATAGCCACCACACTTTATGCCAATACTATAAATATCCAATGCATTTATGTTGTTACCAAGCATGAGGTACAATAATTCTGGACAGCCTTTTTTAAGAACATCAGCCTGACTGCCCTGATACCCCAGTTTTATTCCATACAGTGGCAATATTTTTAATAAGAGAACTCTATTGCAGTTGGCTTATCATGTCAGAGATGTTGTGAATAGCTTTGACAGACAGGAGTTTTGCAATGAGAAGGTCATAGGATAGGCTTTGTTTGGATCGTCCCTTGTCTGATTAGACAGAGAGTATTTTACCACAATTGGCTCTAGTCACTGATTTCCATTCCCAAATACCTGTCATCACCGTCACTGATGCATTCAGGAAGAGCAAGACTACAGCCAAACAGCATGATGTGTTGATAGCAGCTCAGACGACTGAGATAACTGAAGAACTTCAGGAACTTTTCCATTTCAATACTTTTGACAATGGAAAGAACTGAAGTTATAGTGGTGTAGTTATATGGCAGCATTTGGCACTGGCTGTTGGTGATATTTATGCAGGCACCTGTGAAATCAAAACAACATATTTAGAACAAAAGTATCACCATTTAATAGTTGGTTCAAAGCATTTATTGAATTGACTAGTCAGTACATATAATATATAAGCAATGCCTCAACCTCACAGAAAAGACAACATTCCATAATGCTATCATAATACTGTCAAAACATAAGAAATAAAAAGTACTCTGGAGAAGCTTGGTAGCTTTGTTTGGAAAACCAAATAAACTTTTCACAATCCTCTGAACCTCTACAAAACTGGACTAGAAATAACACAAAACAAATTTCTTTCTGACACAGGTTGGATGAACATACAGTAAGAATAGCCTGGATACAGCAAACTGGCGGAAACTAAGAATGGACATAATACAAAAAAAAAGCTGCTCTGTTTTGGATGTTTCCATAAAAAACTGGCTGGATGGCCGTGCCCAGAGAGTTGTGATTAATGGGGTGAAATCCTCTTGGCGGCCAGTCACCAGTGGTGTCCCTCAGGGATCATTTTTTTTTAGTATCTTTATCAGTGATCTAGATGAGGGGATTGAGTGTGCCCTCAGTAAGTTTGCAGATGACACCAAACTAGGTGGGAGGGTTGATCTTCTTGAGGGTAGGAAGGCTCTACAGAGGGACCTGGACAGGCTGGATCGATGGGCCAAGGCCAACGGTATGAGGTTTAATAAGGCCAAGTGCCGGGTCCTGCATTTCGGTCACAACAACCCCAAGCAATGCTACAGGCTTGGGGAAGAGTGGCTGGAAAGCTGCCCAGCAGAAAAGGACCTGGGGGTGCTGGTGGATGGCCAGCTTAACATGAGCCAGCAGTGTGCCCAGGTGGCCAAGAAGGCCAACAACATTCTGGCTTGCATCAGGAATAGCGTGGCCAGCAGGAGCAGGGAAGTGATCATGCCTCTGTACTCGGCACTGGTGAGGCCTCACCTCGAGTGCTGTGTTCAGGTCTGGGCCCCTCTGTACAAGAGGGACATTGAAGTGCTGGAGCGTGTCCAGAGGAGAGCTACCAGGCTGGTGAGGGGTCTGGAGACCAGGTCATATGAGGAGAGGCTGAGGGAGCTGGGCATGTTTAGCTTGGAGAAGAGGAGGCTGCGGGGAGACCTCATTGCCCTCTACAGCTACCTGAAAGGAGGTTGGAGAGAGGTGGGTGTTGGCCTCTTCTCCCAAGTGAATAATGACAGGACCAGAGGAAATAGTCTGAAGTTACGGCAGGGGAGGTTTAGGTTAGATATTAGGTGGAATTACTTTACTGAAAGAGTGGTCAGACACTGGAACAGCCTGCCCAGGGAGGTAGAAACATGTAGATTTGGTACTTCAGGGAATGTTTTTATAGGCTGAATACCTACCCTGTCCTAAACTGTTGTCCCACTTTCGACCTACCAGAGCAACCTTTCTCTGCTTATGCACTGTCATGTGCAGTAGGGTCTCTCAGCTATGCATGATCAGCAGGTTAACTCACTCCCCAAGTTCTTAAGAGTGAGTTTCAAAAGCCATACATCAAATTCATAATTTTCATCAAGAACAAACTATTAAAAATCTAATATTTATGACAGCTCCCTTCTTTGATGAAGGCCTTTCTAGACCACCTAGTCAGGGCATATCCACTTTTTTCACACTCAGAGTGTATCCACATTGTACAATCAACTGGGACTTCAGCCCATTCTCAAGACCAGACTCCATCACTAATCATGATGTAAACAAATCAAACTCACGCTAAACGATGATCCCAACTCTAGCCTTCTGAAGGGGGAAAACTCTTGAGCACATTCAAGCCTTAGCACTCATGTTCTTATTATCTGAGCAAACTGGACATAGGTAGAACCAAATGGGGTAGATCCTTTCCATCATCAGACATTTTGGGACTGGCTTCTTACAATAATTATGTGGCTCATTTACACCCAACCTCCTGAATTGATAAATGCTGGGCATGCAAAGCATACAAGATGTAGCTCTTAGGGTTCAGCAAGTCTGTCTCTTCCTCACCTTTCAGTCCAAACACAGTCCTCACTGTCTAAATGCACTAGTGGCAAATTCTGGTATCTATGAACTAATACAGCCTCACATAAGAGTAAGAGAAAGCACAGCATAATGAAGAAAAAAAATCATTAGAGCTTTTTCAAGTTGCAATGTCTTTGAAGGGATGGACAAAAAAGGCGGGTTTCAAATTTTTTCTTGACGTGTTAAAAAATAATCCCTATTTTTTCAATGCCTGATGAATGTACTCAAAGTTCCTCCCTTTCTCTTCTCCCTCTCCAGAAATCTACCAACAAAATCTAAGGAATTGAATATTGCCCCACTTAAATAACAGCAAGTCTCTGCCCTCATTCTAATCAAGCTAAAACTATCTCCACAAGTCCCCGTGTTAAGATTCCTCCCCTTCCCAGTACTGCCAACAAGAAATCTTAGAACAAGTGTACACCCATTTTCTGCTACACTCTCTTTTCACTCCTACACTAGAGTGACTAATGGATCTGTTCATGCAGGAATCACATTTTTCCATATAACTCAGGGGCAGATTCGCCATGCAGAATTAAAAAAAAAATTTGCTGGGAGATCAGCAAAAATGTGGTGAGCCTCCAAATTAAGAGAACTTTCAAAATTGCAGAGTGCAGTTTTCGGAAGTGGCTATATGAGCTAGTACCACATGCCAATGATTTTCAGTGCCACCTCTGCTCTGAAGCTGTACAGGTGTTTTTGAAAATAGCACCATGATGATCACCAAATCTACCTGTTAGGCTGTGACACCAAAATCTAGTGATACTAGAATAGTGTTCCAGAGGAACGGGGAAAGGGAAGAAAGGTGGAGGGAAGGGAAGAAAATTCACTTCAGAATCACAAAGTTTTCTTTTAAAAGATGACATCTCTAGAATGACTGCTGACTTTGTGACTTCTGCACAGTATCTTGACCTGCTATAAAAATGTAAAATCTCTCTCCATTTTTTCCATTTTATTTTGCACCTGAACAAACTCTTTGCCATTTATTTGGACTTTTTTTTTTAATAATATTTTTATTGCTTGGGAAAGCTTAAAAAGAAAACACTAAAGTTCTGATTTAAAGATTACAAATATTGAAGCTTTCACAGGAGAAATTATTTAAACTGCTAACCTCCCTACAGTTATCTCTTGCCTACATTCTTTTGCTGATGCTCGGACTACATTTTCAGTAACTGTGATAAAAGGATAACATACCCACATGAAATTCTGGGTCTCCCCCACCCACAAATATTTCACACTGAAGTTATTTAAATCAATCAAATTATCCTAAACTGGGGGGGAGGAGGAGCACACAGGGCTTACACAAGTGGAATTTCAAAAAAATGATTCACAAAATCATCTTGTATCTCCTGAGACACAATTGCAAAATAGTCCCTGCCACGACATATGCCAAAAAGCAGCAACATTTTGGCAGAGATCATGTGCATGGGCTCCTTTAGACCTTTTGTAATTCACACAATCCTGACAGAGAAGGGCTACAGTTCCTTGGAGCTGGTCTGATCTTTTAGGAGTACTCAGTGGCTGGACAACACAGCACTGAAGTCAACATTCATGGCCAAGAAGATATACTTTTATAGCAATTTTACAATAATTTTTAAAACAAAGAAAGAGAGATGCAAGGAGAGACTAAACCCAGGACCTGCCCTTGCAATAGAATCATGATCCATCTTCAGTTCCATGAATGTTCCATTCCTATAAAACAACATCAGTTAAGCATTAATCCCAGGCACATCCGTATCCTGGAACACTCTTCTGGAAAGCAGGTGCCTGGGTTACAACTTCATCTTTTTAACACTGATCCTCAATCCACCTCTTCTATTTTTTTGTTCCATCATTCACCCAGCAAGTAAATTACAGTGCAACAGGTGAGTGTCCCATACTCTCAACACCTCCAAGTCAAAGCATAATTTCAGGATAATAACATTGTTGTATTGTTGAGACCACTAGAAAACTCAAAAGATTCTCTATTCTGATCACGTGCACAAAACAAGTCCATCTGGTAATTCTTGCATCAAGCCCAATACCTTGTGATAGACAGAAAATACCTTTCAGGCAGGCAAGCCTGCTCTGTGCCAAATTGCTCTCTACATAGGCAAACAATGACACAGACATAGCGTTCTACAGACCAAGGAATAATTTATTTTAACGGACATTAGAAGTAGGAGAAAAGCTATTTAAAATACAAGCAAAAGGGACTGCTTATTTAATGAGGAGTATGTATTTAAATAAAAAGATTAAAGAGATGAGGTATTTTAGTAAGAATAACAGTATTCTTTTTTTTAAATAAACAGAAAATCTGAATAATTACACTGACAAACAGCCACAGTTATAAGAAAAGAATGTGGTAAACCTCAAAATGCATAACTATTCTACTGAATTGCTAAATTCCATATGCACGGGCTAAGTGTGTTTTACAAATTATGTGGCCCTGCAGAGCCAGAATGCTAATCTGATTGATGGTATAACATACTGGTACTAAACATGTTACAAACCAAGCAGGAAACAGAGCAGAGAAGAATATAAATGCTGAATACACATAGAAAAGCCTCAACCTATTTACCTCTTTTATACAGTAAAAATTCATTAATTATGGGGAATACAAGGCACGTAAACTAGTTTTGGCAATACCTAATGGGGGAGGGGGAAAAGAGCAGTGAATTAGAATAACAACATGTGAAAAAGCTGTTGATCAGAACAGTGTGGTTCCTAATTATATGGGTCATTTCTGACATTCATCTAAATTAAGAGTTTTCTGTTTATCAGTGGCTATTGCCAGATGGACTGAACTGGTAAAAAAGGGCTTCCTTCTACTCCAAAAATTGCAATGCAACTCTACAGTTTCATATTCAGTGCTGCTGAAACTAATTTAAACAATGCATTTTCCCTTTCCCTCTCTCCTCTTTAGATTGTTCCCAGATTGTACTACCTATGGATTCCATCTGCACAAAGTGAACTGGACTAGAGGACTGAGCTGACTGAAAATAACCACGTACATTCTTTCCACAAAGGCAATACAACCAGAACTGTAGCTTAAGCTTGATTAATCATTTTAGTTTCAAAATGCTCAACCATCCCTATAATGATAAGGTCACGATTCCTCACCCAACACTGGTTGTCACATCTGGATGTTTTTGAGGCCATGCAATGAACTAGCTCTGGACATTAACCTGCCTGAAAAAAACAGCCTCTCCCTCTCGCTCTTCCTCTCCTCCAGCACTTTTTAATTTTTGGGTGGGCACAGGGTGGAGGAGAGAAAGAGGAAAAGAATAACTATTTCATTTAGATCAGATCATTGGGTTGAGCAGCTTTTTGGCAGCAAAAACATTTGTTGTATGCAGCCTGATTTTCATATCCCAGGTAATTTGCTGATATTTCAATTAGAAAATAATTTTTTTAATCAGAGCAACTTTTACGGAACATCTTTAGGTAGCTTATGAAAATGAAACAGTGTTCAATTTGCAGTAGTGATCACCACCCACTTTGATACAGAACTTAGCTTGGTACCTTCTCAGTACAAATTTGAACAGTTGCAGTCCATAAATTCACTGGTAAAGCATCACTAAAACCAAGGAAAAATGGCAACATTCACCTGGCTTTCTCATAGCAAAACCTCTACAAATGTGGAACAAAATCTCATCTTTAATGCTAAAATGTCTTGAAAATTTCTAGGGATCCCATTAAAAAGAGCAAACCCAAACCAAACTCATCCATTCTAACTTAGAAACTTGTCTGCCTTGCCTACAGCAGCAATTTACAGACTTCTTGATATGAGAATGACCTTCAGCAAACGAATTTTTTTCCAATCCCAAGTTGCCATGTTCTCCTGACCGTAAAAGGATTTTGTGACTCTGCTTGATTTCACAATCTCATTATGTGAGACATATGAAGTTATAGAATGCCTTTTGTACCTCCTCTGTCCTGTTGCTATTGAATATCCAGATTGTCATGGACTTTTGCTCCAGATCAAAGGAGCATGGCATTCCACCTAGCATCTGGTGTTCTCAGCAAAACTTCTTTCCAAAACTCATTACTGTCTTCAAAAATTTTAATACCTCTTTTAATTTACTATGACATCTTGGTACATTTTTAATTTCAATTAAAACAGAAGATGGACAGATTTTCTTGGCCTCCCTCCAGATATGAATTTCTCATGTACAGTCCGCTTGGGACTGAACATCTGATACAGCATTTCAGATGTTTTCTCCAGAACTCAGGAAAAGCGCCCCAGTGAGTGATTTGCTTCTGACACACTTCAATAGATGCCAGGAACTAGGATCTCTCCTTTGGAATCTGCCCAGCAGGAAAATCTACAAACTGTTTTCTCCTTAGTTCAAGTATCAGGAGTTAAAATCAACTATTTCACAACAAAAGCATAGTCTGCAATTTTTTCACATGAACACTAGCTTGAAAACATGATTTCCACAGTTCAGGGCAGCCTCCGTTTCCTGATGTGAGGGACAGCTTGGCTGCCCAGTGTGACCGCTGGGTGACTGTTCCCTTCTAAACAAGTTCTCAAGCCCTTCCTTGCATTTTTTCCACACTCCTAGAAAAGTTGCATATTTGTTCTCTTCCAGGACACATTATACCGTAACAGAAAACATCAATCAATCCCTACAGAACAGCACACAGTCATATGACACTATCAAAGAAAATAAAAAGGATACCTACACATTCTGGAGGAAAACCACCAAGATTTCTACAGCTAGGAAGCGCACTAGTTGGGAGGTCTTTTAGCCCCTTGGAAAAGTACAGTTAAATGCAGGATAGCATTTAAGAAACTAATTATATGATAAGAGATTAATAAAATTGAAGTACTGGTGTCATAATCTTTAACACTAAAAGAAAAATAAAGTCTGAAGGAAAAAGTACTTTTAATTACAACACCTGATACAGATAAAAGTATTATTAGCATTTCCGTCAAAGGAAAATTCAGCCAATAGATTATAGTGGTTTATGAGTGCCTTCTGGCCTTGACAGTTCCACCAATGGCTAAAATATATCGCACCACCCTCCAGCCAAAAGCTTTCACTGTATTAACTGCTGTTTTGTCTCTCATGGATATAATTAATTACTCATAATTAAAATAAAATTCAGATATCATTTCTCTCACTTTATTTCCCTGGGGTTTGCATCCTCTTACATCATTTAGTGAGAGGATTACACCCAACAAAACTTGCCAGTTTTTCCCAGCTTTCTCAGTATCTGGCATAGGTGGCAATGGTGAGTCTGGTCTGCAGAGTGGACTCTGTGAAGAAAGGCTGGGGCTGCCCTGTGTTGGACATGGCTGGTTCCAGCCAGCACCAATGGACCCACCATTGGAGCCCCTCAGCTGGTGAAGGATCCATGCTGGAGCAGACTTATCCTGGGGGATTTCAGCCCATAGAGAGGACCCACATGGGAGCTCTTCTGGAAGGACCCCAGGCAGTAGGAGGGACCCCAGGCTGGGGCAGGGAAGAGGTGTGAGGAGGAAGAAGCAGCAGAGAGGAACTGTTATGAACGAACCACAATGCCCAGTGCCCATCCACCCTGTGCCACGCACAGCAGTGAGGAGGTAGAGGGGATGGGAGTGAAGGAGTGAAGTTGAGCCTGGGAAGGACGGGGTGGGAGGGAAGGTGTTTTAGTTCTTGTATTTGTCTCTCACCATTTAACTCTATTTTTAATTGGCAATACATTCAAATAATTTTCCCCAAGTCGCATCTGGTTTGCACCTGATGGCAATTGGTAAGTGGTCTCCCGTCTTTACCTCAGCCCATGAGCTTTTCCATCTTATCTTCTCCCTCTATCCTGTTGAGGGAGGGAATGAGAGAGTAGCTGGGTGGGCATCTGGCAGCCACCCAAGGGCAACTCACCATAATCTCATAAAAATATTCTTTCTTTTCGAATTCAAGTAACATGAAAGAATAATTGAAAACACTAAAACAATTCTACAAAGGAGATTTAGTTTTGACTCATGCATTGCTGTATTGTCTTTTTTAAAATCTTTTCTTCAGCTAGCCCAGATCCCACTTAGTCACATCAGGTTTGGATAGTTTTTATGGGCTTCTCACTGCATGAAGGTGCCTGTGACAGGGAAGATAAACCCCATGTCAACAAAGCACACCTTGAATAGAGATATTGGACTCAGAGTGATGTGGAAAAATTTAATTGAAGTTGGGAGAGGAAGCCCAAGAGAAGGGGAATTGTCTTTCTGTATGGAAGGCTAGATTCTTCCTAGCAAGGACAAGACAGGGACATATCAAAGATGTGGTAACAGAATTAGGTCCTTTAGATAGTTCCTACTACAGGATAAAATCCTGATGAGTTTCTGTGTCAGGCTACATTGACTATAAGAGCATAAACTGGAGGAAGACATAACATGGACAGAAAACTAAAATCAAGCTGTGGAAGGAAATAGCTTTAAAAAAAATCCTAAGTCTTCAATTCTTTTCAAGTCTGATCAACATCTCTGTATCATTTGTACTATTCCCTTCAGTATGAAATTCTCAATTCTTCTAAAAAGTACTCTGTTGGCTATTCTGCAGCTGCTTATGTCTACAGTCTGAAATCAATAAAGAAACCCCACAGTTTGGCCATACTACTTAAAATATACCAGTCAAACTAAGCCACAATTTTCTTCATTCTTTCAGGTTGGATCCAGTTCACTTGACTTTGTTTTTAAATCAACCAGTTAAAGATATTTTTTTATTATTTCTTTTTCTGCTTTCCCTTAATATTTCTCCTTCAAGACTCCTGAAAATGCTTGTCTTTCAGACATCTGTCCTTAATTTGCCATTCTAAATACTAACACAAAGAATGCATTTCATTTCTTCAACAATTTCAAGCTCTTCAGTGTCTGAATGATTCTTCCCATCTCTGGGAGACCCCTGCTGTCTTCTCCCTGGAATATCTCTTTTTATGGATGCAGTGGAAATTACTCTTTGTATGACTTAACCTCACACGTAATTACATTTCCTTTCATTTTCCATCTTTACCTTCCCTTCACTTTTTGCATTACAATGTCTGCTTCTCTATAATTTCTACAATCTTGTCAATACAGCTCTTATTTTCAGATAGTTTGTATGTCCCTATTGACATACTTTCTTCCCTACCCAAGACATAGCAATCATTACTTACAATGAGTGCATATTACCTTTCAATAATGAGTGTAATTATAATGAGTGCAATTTCCCTTTCAACACATCCCACCTTGCTTGTGTTTCTTCGTTATTTTCTTCTATTTGGATTTTATCCAACTTTTCTGCACTTAGTGGCTTATGGTTTAGATAAGATTTTTAAAAATTGTTTACTCATGAATTTTGAAAATATTTATGAGGGTGTAAGCTATTCAGATGCAAATCATTTTTGCCTATTTTAAGATTTACAATAACTGGGGGGCGGGGAGAGGGTTGCATTGTTATCCTAGGCCTAAAGAACCATTACACTTTTTTGTCACTTACCCCTCAGTTACACTTTGTCCATCATGGAATGTTGAAACACTAAGAATACAAATCCTGCAGATGCATTTATACCTAAATAACCTACTATACAGTTGTCACCAGGGTACCTCATCACCCTTCCAAAATTAAATCTTTCTAAATGAGAGGATAACATTTGCTTTATAAGCAATTCAAAACTATATATATGATAATGAAAACATTGCAAATGAAGAGTGTTCTTAACTTTATTTGCCTATATACTTCAAAGCACTGAACTGAATATTTGAGACCGCCATATCAACATTTAACATCTTTCATTGGATATCCAAACTAAGACATCCAGTTCTGAAAGTCATTGAACATTCATATGAGGTCATATGCGGAGAGGCTGCGGGGAGACCTCATTGCCCTCTACAACTACCTGAAAGGAGGTTGGAGAGAGGTGGGTGTTGGCCTCTTCTCCCAGGTGAATAATGACAGGACCAGAGGAAATGGTCTGAAGTTGCGGCAGGGGAGGTTTAGGTTAGATATTAGGAGGAATGACTTTACTGAAAGAGTGGTCAGGCCCTGGAAGAGCCTGCCCAGGGAGGTGGTTGAGTCACCATCCCTAGAGGTGTTTAAGAAACGTCTAGATGTGGCACTTCAGGGCATGCTCTAGTGGCAGAGATTGTAGGGTTTTTTTTTTGTGTGTGTATGGTTGGACTCGATGATCTCAAAGGTCCTTTCCAACCATGAAGATTCTATGATTCTATGATTCACAATGCACAAAGACTTAAAGTAAAGCTTCATCCAATTAGAGGTGCACTACTCTAACGGGCACTAGTTGGATGCCTCAAATCAGAGGTCACAGGTTTGGGAAAAGTTGCAAAGCCTCTTTGGCAGACCATGGGTAATTAAGGGAATTCCTAAGTTTAGCACTGTGCTCAAGATCCTGATAAGAAACTACTTAAAACTCTTCACATTCCTGCATTTGGGGATAAAAAGGTAGCCTCAGAAAAAATGGACAATTTTTTCAGAACTACCGAGCACCAGCAGACCCCATTCAAATCAACAGGGGAGGTTGGTGCCAACTACTTTTTGAAAAGCACTGACTTTTGCTTATTTGGAATTTAAATCTTGAGGTTAGAGAGCTTCTCTACTGAGACCATCTTTTAAGCCCACGCTGAAGTGCTTTCTGGATAGGGATGAATTTAGCGTATGCTCAAGTGTTGTTCTAAACAGACGTCTTCCCTTTTTAAATGTGTCACTCCGGACCTCTGTAGCTCCTTAAGATTCAATGTGAGCCAAGGCACGTTGTCACCATACTACTGGAAAAATAAAAAGCTTGCTAAAGAGGTATCTGTAAATGAAGCAGGTTCCAAATTCTTCATGACAAGAAAAGTGGCATGAAAGAAATTAAAGTAACACAACGAATGAAGAACAGCTGAGCACCATTTACTCATCTCTGGTTCCTGCTAGGATTCTCTTCAAATGCACGTATTCATTTTGTATCTATTGAGGTACATTTGCACAAAATCAAAACAATATTTTAAACTTCCACTCACACTATTAAAAAGGAACATCATGTACATAATTCATGTCATCTGCCTTTGATTAGCTCAAAACTTCTGTTAGGAAAATAGACACATTTCACTTCTGCAACTGTATTAAGTATTTTAGGATATGGGGATATGAGCAATTTTAAGAGCAATTCTATGCAAAAAAGAAGTTGTCAATAAGCAGCTTGTTTTATAAGAATCTCATGGTTCAAAAGCATTTGTTTCTTAAGTTTCAGGCTTTAGAAGTTTTATTAACAGCTCCTGTATAATCAATGCATTTGGTGCTTCCATCCTCATGTACAGCAATGCAAGTAAGTAAATAATAGGACAAATAATACAAATACAGTTAAGAAATGCTTTCTTAGAGCAGAAGGTCTCAAGCATTTTTTGTAACTGATTTTGGGTAATCTTTATGGATTATCATCCACACCTCCTTTCCCCTCAACTATTATTTCTCATGCCATATCGCCATTTCATAACATCCCTAAGGCAGTTTCAGAGTTGCTTTTTTCCTGCTAAAACAATGTACTGGGGGATTATGTCACTGTGATGATTCACTTTTACGATTTCACCCCAGCTATTTACCAAAAAGCCCAAAGGTTTCTTCACTGATGTACATCAGGCAACATTTTCCATTGTCTTACAACTAAAACCAAGGTCCTCTTACCTGACTAAAGCATTCCTTTGGACCCATCCATTTTGACTATTTATTCACTAGATCACTGAAACTCAAATATCCACAAACCTATTCTCATACTGCATACATTCCATGGTCTGATGTAGCTATATTGCTTAATTGTCCCTTTTATACCACAGCAAAATGATTAGCTTATTTATTATCTAAAACATGAAGATTTGTGGTAAGATTTCACAAATTTAATTTTAGCAAACTGTTTTTGCTGTAAAACATATTAACTGTCACAAAAAAAACCCCCGAGAGTACTCTCTCAACCTTTGGAACAAGGTCTTGTCAGTGAGGACTCATGCTGGAACAGGCTTATGCTGAGGGACTGCAGCCCATAGAGAGGACCCACATGAGAGCTGCTCTGGAGTAGGAGGGACCCCAGGCTGGGGGAGGGAAGAGCTAGCATAGGAACAAGGTCATCAGTCATAGAATCATCACTTTCGTAACACTTCTCACTTCCTTTGCAACTGACAAACTATTTAGCTGTACTATGGACATAGAAAGCTCATACCTAAAAATATCCATTAAGCATTCAGGAAGTGAAGGAAAAGACAATGGGAATACTTGACTCTGTTGTAAAAGCACAATATTACAAACAACTGTCAACAGCAGTATTACCATTTCTAACAGTCTCTCTGGAAAAGACCAAAATGTTGTTGAGGAGCTGACAAATATTTGTGTCTTAAGACCACCACCACAGTCAACACATTTTTGGTAAACTCTATGTCTGTAGACAATGCAAAAGAAAAAGTGTGTACAAACAGCAATGCCTCCAGTAATAAGATGCAAAAATGATGGAGGGATGGAAAAAAATGTAAAAAGAAGCTTCTCTTCAACCTGTGAAAAACAGAAATTTATCCTTTGCTAGAACTGAGATCCTCTAGAGTACACTGCAAAATGGAAACAAGGATTAAGAAGCACTGAAGTAAGCACTTTCAAGTGCACCCACAGTAAGCCTGCACCAAATTGGGCAGGAGTGTTGATCTGCTTGATGGGAGGAAGGCTCTACAGAGGGATCTGGACAGGCTGGATCAATGGGCTGAGGCTAATGGTATAAGGTTCAAAAAGGCCAGCTGCGGGGTGTTGCACTTGGGTCATAACAACCCCATGCAACACTACAGGATTGGGGAGGAGTGGCTGGAAAGCTGCCCAGCAGAAAAGGACCTGCGGGTATTGGTTGACAGCCAGCTGAATATGAGCCAGCAGCGTGGCCAGGTGGCCAAGGCGGCCAACAGCATCCCAGCCTGTATCAGGAATAGTGTGGCCAGCAGGACTAGGGAAGTGATTGTGCCTCTGTACTCAGCACTGGTGAGGCAGCACCTGGAATACTGTGTCCAGTTTTGGGCCCTCACTACAAAAAAGACACTGAGATGCTGGAGCAAGTCCAGAGAAGGGCAATGAAGCTGGTGAGGGGTCTGGAGCACAAGCCTGATGAGGAGCAGCTGAGGGAGCTGGGGGTGTTCAGCCTGGAGAAAAGGAGGCTGAGGGGAGACCTCCTCGCTCTCTACAGCTACCTGAAAGGAGGGTGTAGCCAGGTGGGGGTCGGTCTCTTCTCCCAAGTAACAGGCGATAGACAAGAGGAAATGGCTTCAAGTTGCATGAGGTGAAGTTTAGATTGGATATTAGGAAAAATTTCTACACTAAAAGGGTTATCAAGTGTTGGAAGAGGCTGCTCAGGGAAGTGGCTGAGTTGTCATCCCTGGGGGTATTTAAAATAAGTAGTGCTGAGGGACATGGTTCAGTGTAACTTGGCAATGTTAGGTTAACAGTTCAAGTGTCTTTATACAGCTTCAATACAGCACAAAGACACAACCTCAAGAGAAGTATTATTAAGTTCGTTACATTTACACGTGGATAGACATTTGACGAATTCATGTCTCCTGAGAGTTCACACTCGTATTTCAGTAGTAGCCATGGTAGCCTAAAGATATAAGCAAGGTACTGTCAGAGCAAGTTTCTAACAGAAGGTCATGACTTTTCTTAGGTCAACTGACACATTAAGAAAAATATTTCACAAGACAATTGAACTGATGCAATGGCGCAATACCTCTTCCTCTCAACCATGTGTGCTTGCCGTTTCCTTTAGAACAACTTTGGTGCCAAACCAGCCAAGAGCTAACTTAGCCAGTGTTGGAACTGAGTCAGCTCATTGAGGAGACAGCAAATATCAGTGCATAAAAAGACACATACAGCACTGTACGGCTCTGAGCAAAGGGAATGGGGCCACCTTCTCAGCACCACTAACCTCCAAATGAAGCCCAGCTGACTCATAATAGCTTATGGGGGGAAGTGGGAAACAAGCTTTTGAACAGCAAACCCCATCTGCAGATCTGAAATAGAAGTCGGACTCCAAGACTAGCTAAAAACAATTGCTCTCATTTAACTTCATTCAGCTAATGAATTATACAATTTGAAAGGAATGAGTGATTCTCAACTCCCCCTTGTGCTCCACAGGTACCAAAGGGAGAGGTGATAAGGCTACTGACCACCTGCAGTAGAGAGAAAAACAATTCATTATCTCCCAAGTCACAGAGAGGGGATTAGCCATGAAGGAAATATAGCTCATATTTTAGATCAGAGTTGAAGTGTTATCATAATTTTTTTTTAAGGCAATGTGTACCAGCTGCTGTACAGTGGAACACCACATCCAGTCTGCACCAGACACTTCTTGCTCAGAGCTTAATGCAGTCATAAATTCTAACTCAGTTATTCTCCTCACCAAAGAATACTTGCAGAAGGCTGGACGCTTCATCAAGCCACCTCATTTTTTTGGACTCCCACTTCTTTTACCAAGGTGCTTCCAGATGCTGCGCTTCTTGGCTGAGGCACACACTTGCTTCTTTAATCCCTTAGGCAGGCACAGCTAAGAGCAGGTAAGCTCATTAGCCAAAGCTGAGGCTGAACACCTACCCCCCATGAGGTGTGAGATGGCCTGTATTCCAGGTCTGGTTTTTTGATTAGCCATTTCCTAATTACAGGATTCTTTAGTGAAACTGGAGGCATATTTCTAAGAACCTACCATTAAATAAACAAAAAGCACAATATGAAATTAATTTTAGGATTAGATCTATCATTAGAGATTATTTTCCATGGCATATTAGGTTGGACAGGATTTTGCTATTGTTTTGAAACATGTGCATGACTTTAGTCCTCTTGATAGGCTTTATTTAAAAAAAAAAAGGGGGGGGGACAAAAAAATGGTAGCTTCCACAGGACCCAGACAGGCATCCAGATGTTTCTGGTTGGTTGTTTTGGGGCTGTTTTTTTTTAACAAATGTGCTTTCAATAAGTGGAAATGAATGCTAGCTTAATTGACAACATTTAATTATGCACTGATACTGTTATGTTAAAAGCAAAAGAACACAGTGCTTTGTAAAAGACTTGCAATAGTTGAGATACTTAACAGCCTATGAATAGGTCAGCATAGAAATAGTCTGTACCTGAGCTGTCCTAGTTGTCTCTGGTTAATTACCTTTCTAGAATAGCCAAATTAGTCTTCTGAACTGTTCAGTAAGAAATTAGGATCCTTTTTTCCAAGTCTATCTCACAACAGTAACTTATGCCCACGCCACTTTCAGACAAATTAACACAGCAAACCCCTCCCTGTGAAATCTGTCCAGAAACTAAGAGCAGAATACAGCCTCACACTTGCTATGCAGAATGCTGCAAGTACCTGAAACCCAAGCTTTGCAAACTGCAGTTTCCTGCTGGGCAGTTTGCAGCTGAAGTTTAAGATCTTGGTGTTGATCTTTAAAGCCCTGGTTAACTAAGGACTAACTAATTACTGGTTTTTGTATGGAAAATTGCCAGAACTATGTTTTTCAGAGGTATGTATGTGCTTGTTTCATTACGGCACAGATAGTCATTGTCTGTAAATGATCATTTGCATTAGCCAGAAATACTGCAGTCCAGATCTTCTGAACTTGATAGCACATCTGGCAAAGTATATGTTGCAGTGCATGATATACAACTTCCTGGGCCCTTTCTTTATTCTTTAAAGTTTTGAAGGTACACACATCCATAATTCAGGCCACACACATCATTTAAAGACCAGAACAAAGCTGACCTTGTAGTTATTTCCAAGGAGAGCATATCCCACTCTAAAGTAAACCACGCTGCTGAAAGGCCAAAGAGTAAAGATACACGGAATTGCAAAGGAGGGAGAGGGATGATAATTATTCATAGTACTCATTACAGCATTAATCCAAACAGATACTTGAAGTCTGATATCTCACAGAGAACATTGTTTCACCAGACCGCATTTGGACAGATGCTAACCTACAAACAAAATAGTTGCAATAAGAAAAGACAAATTTATTAAAGGGAATTGAAATCACAAGCTTAGCTAAACGTATGAAAGAGTTAGCAACCTCATTACAATTCTCCCAAAAGTATCTGAAGGTTTTGGCAAGCTTACAGTTATCCAAGAGCAGCAATGCACCAGGTGATAAAAGCTAGTAAGCTTTTTCTTCCTTATATAAGTTGTAATAAAAAATTTCTCTATATTGTATATAGAGAGTAATGATTTTTAAGAATCTTTTAGATTCCAGCTAATACATCTTTTATGTCAGAAGTTTAATGGTTTCCTTGCCAAGCTATGCCCATGCACCCATATGAAACAGCAGTGGTGGAATAGGCAAACTGATGAAAACCAGATTCTTGCCATCGAATATAGTGAAAATCCACCATGTGTTTCTCTTGTAAGTCACTAATTTTGCCATGTCAACTGCAAATTTAATTTTAAATTTCTGCTGGACAAGAAAACCTGAATGGCTCTAATGACTATTTCAACCAGTGAAAAAAAAATGCATTTTTTTAATGAGGACTGCATTGCCAAAGTTTTAGGGCAGCTTTTTTCACTTTTTTTCTTTAATTTTGAGAGAAAATATAGGCATTGGTGAGATAAAGAAACAGAAGCTACTGGTGGAAGAGGAAACACTCTCAAGCATGAACTCAAGCACCAGCAAAATTAATAGTTACCATATTAGTCTACTCTTGCTTGCATTTGCACAAAAAACCCCACAACTGAGTGGCTAAACTCCTGGCCTGGGGTTTAGGAGACCACTGTTTATATACTTGTATGGCAATCTGAAAAACCAAAACCATTTTTCCTTCAGGAGAAAATAATGTTTCAAGAATGTTTTGAATATTTTTTTTTTTTGAGGACAAGAATACCCCTAAAGATCTACCATGGGTCTATTGCTATTACTCCTTACATGGGTCTGTTACAACTTTTATGAGTAATTACACATAAATTGAGCTAGAAGACAAAGTGATTTATTAGATCACTGCTTGAGACACTGGGGATCAGGGAGATGCAAGCCTATGGTCTGACTTGGGATGCAGTTACAGGATACCTTAACTTCAGTAGAAGAAAAATGTCTTTAGTACGAGCTGCACAAGGCAGGGAGAGAGAGGCAGGGAATTTCTTGTTTCCGTGCCACATGTGACATATCCCATCCAGCTATCCCACAGTGGTTCTCATATTGCTCTTTTCTACCCCAAACAGAAAGCTGGGCCAGACTAGTGTTCTGCAGAACACCAAATACAAAGTAAGAGATGCTGAGTAGAAACAAAGAGATTTATTTCACGTATAAATTAGGCATAGTTAAATGACAATAGAGAGGATTAAGATAACCTCTAGGGTGAGCAGGGCATTGCAAAGAAATTAAATTGCTCAAAGATGTGCACGAAACATGAAGACCCAAGAGTCTTCTGCATAGTAAGAATATTTGTTATTTAGGAAAAGAGTAAAAGATGCAAACAAGCAAACATAAATGCTATGCTTCTGAAATGCTTAAGAAGTCCTCTGATATGGTGACTTGCTTTTGTGAAGGCACTTTTCTACTTCATTCTTCTAAGCAACTGTTTAGGGCTTGGGGGCTTTTTCACCCTCCCACATATTTGTGCAAGTGCAGGGAGGACCTGAACAGGAACCGCATCCATGTTCATTTGGGATGCATGCCTTTTTCTAGTACTCCGTCAAGCACATTCAGAATAACCCAGAGGTGGAAAAAACACGTACCTTATTTCTATCCACCTTGCTCTTTACTCAGTTCTTTTCCCAATGAAAGATGTAGAGCCTTGGTGCTCTCACTGCACTCCCCAGCATAGCCTGGAGTTGCACAGCCAGGCTGTTCTTCAGATGAAAGCCTCTGAGGACCGCCTCTTCTACCACCAGTGCCATCTCTTACTAACACATGCAGGTGCTTCCCTCACCTTCTCCACAGCTGCCACTTCCCCTCCTCTCAGAGCAGATGAGGCCTGTGCCTATAGAGGGGTTACTAGACTGTCTGCTAGGAGAGAAGTATGAGAGACTTGGCACAGAAAAAAAAGGGATATTAAATATACGTATGCATAAACATCAGTGAGTGGAAGAACCAAAATGAGATACTAATACCTCCTGTCCCAGTGCATATTCCATTAGTTTACAGGATGTTTTTCTAGGAAGAATGTCAACCCTTGCTCGGTCTCCTTCTTCCTGTCTCCCCAAATCAGCAGTATTACAAAACAGGGAGTCTGCTTCATTTGAAATGCAAACATCCCGCTTGAGATCTCTCCTGCTTAGTCTCCCACTTTACTGCCTAACTGCAGCCTACTTTTGTTTCAAAAAGTACCAATAAAATTGTACTGATATTTATCTTGGAAAAACATCCTTTATTTTTTAAGATAATTACTATTTAGTACATGGTTCTTTTTCTGTTAAGTACTGATTGACAGATGAACAGAACATTACTGCATATACGTTTAAATTCCATAAATATACACTACTGAACTTATTGGTTCACCTAAGACCTCCTTCCTTATGTTTTTACTATCAGAAAACTCTCCAATGAACCATCCTAGTGACTTAGGATCATGGCCCATGCCTTCAGAAAATATTTAAACATGAACTCACATAAACTCAAGTCCCTCAACAGGAAAGATGTGTTCCTTCACTTGATTTCCAACTGAGAGGTAACACAGGATACATTTAACTCAGAAGGTGGCCGGTGGCAGAGGCCAGCGTTACATGCTCAAGAAAAATTCTAAGAATTTAGGGCAAATGTAAGGAACAACCACCTAGGAGTGTAACAGGATTTCTGGCAACCTAAAATCTTGAGCCTTCACAAGTCAGAGGTTGCAACTGGACTACTGTGATTAAAAGCCCCCAACAGAACAGCCTCTCATGAAGTTCTCAAAGCATTTGCATACTTGCTCGTTTTCTCATCATTCTGTGGCAATGAGTTCCATGATGTAGCTATGTCTCCTTTTTTTGTTTTAATTTACTGATAAAAAATAAAACTTTGAAAAAAGGGGGCACCTACTGATATAATGAAAAGCAGTGAGTAACTGTTCCCTGTTCCATTTCTCCAGGACACTCAAAATGGTATGGATACCTGCCACAACCACCTACAACTCAGCCAGCTATTTTCCAGGAGGAAAACAGCATCTTCCTCCTATTTAGTGCCTCCTCACATCTAAGCCATTCCATGTCTCTACTGGTCTTGTTACCTGCTGTTTGCCTTTTCCAATTCTACTATTATCTTTCTGAACTTATATACTGATGTAATGAGATTTTCTGTTTTGTTCTTCGCAGATCTGATGATGATTCCTAACACTTTGTTTGCCTTCTTGACAGTCACAGAGCCAGAATGCTGTTTGTAGCAAATCGTCTCAGGTCTTTTGTTCTGGTGGCAAAGCTAGCTGAGAGTCCAGCATTGTATTACACAGAGTTAGGGATGTTCCCCACTCTCCAGCATTCTTTTGCACCTACTGGCACAAAGTCATGTAAACATTTTATCAGTGACTCTCTCCACTATGAGACCCGTATGTGATTCATAGCTGTTCATTTTAGACAGATAATTCTGTATTAGCAGAAACGTTACTTGGCTATTCACTGCTTTCCCAGATCAGATAACTCTGTAAGACTCCATCAGTAACCTTCTTCACTGTGGAGCCTAACCATTCATTCTTATTTTTCCTTCTGTCTTTTAATGAGTAATTAGTCTGTGAGAAGAGTCTCTTTAAGACTTCTCAGTGAGGACTCTTGTTAACAGCATTTTGAAAAGCCAAGTATGTTGTATTAACCAGAATTTTCAGTGACTCCTTCGAAGAACTTTCTAATAGATTTGTGAGGCATTGCTTCCCCTTGTAAAATGAAAGTAAACTTCTTCATCTCTTCCTTATTGCATCATGTATTTTCATTTACCCACTAATCTATTCTTTAATAGAATTTCTGCCAAAGAACTTCTTTCTGCTTCAAGGACTTCTTATACAATTGATGTCATATGTGCCAAATTTCATTCCTCTCCAGTTAGTAACTCAGCAATATTTTACTTGTGTTATTTTAAAGTCTTGAGTGAATACCATATGGTCACAATGTTTATCATTTCTCTTATTAATGGGTTCTAATGTCTTTTATTGAAGCTGTGGTACGCCAGTAAAGCAAATCCAGCACTAGGGATACTAAAACCACAACCAAAAACATTACGGACACATGAATGCCAGTTCAAATGCATTTAGAGAATTTTGTCTGGTTGGTTTTGCACTGGCAGTCTCTATGCTGTATGACATATCATTTGTCTTTTAACACGCTGCATAAAACTGGCATAAAGTCCAAGTTATGCATGCTTACTGAATCAACAGAAATGCATTCCCCTCCCGCATTGAACAAGATGAAACTTGTACTGATGGATGATCTGCTAGTGTGTGTTGATGATGACAGAACACCAGCCTCACACTTCGTTTGGAGATTAATTTCCTTATAAGATATGCCTAAAAAGCTCAAACTTCCATGTTAGATGGGTTCAAAAGTCTTTATATAAATTCATGGGAGAACACGCATCAGGACTCGCTGCAGATCACTGGAATCTGCTACCATATAATGTTGAAGCGTCTATTTATGCTAGCCCTAGTTTATTCTTCTTTAGGCATGTGCTAATGGTCGCAGCTAGGTCCAGACAGTAAGCAAGAGAGACTTAGTTTGATCTACTAACCACCATTCCCGTGTGGTCATTAAGTTTTACTGGTCCAGAAAAAACAAAATAACACTTTTTACTCTAAAAGCCTATTCCGGTCTCACTATTCTAAAATTTACTTATATCTCACGTCCCAGTTATTCCCCATCTCCCTCTGCATCAGAATATGTAAGAACTTCCTGTGGACATCAGATCGTGCTCTCTGTTACCTTAGAGTTCTCTCCAAGAAGCAAAGGTTAGCAGGAAAGGAGAGATCAAAGAGACTGCGAACAAGTACAAGGACTTAATTTGCAAAGGCCAGGACAAACGAGGTAGTGAGGAGCCCTGTGAATTCAAAATCCCATGCTTTGTAGTCCTCCATGCCTTGGACAGCCATGGGAACACATAGTTACTCTGAGACCAAATTCTTCTGGATCCCCAATATATATATATATACACATTTTCTATGTATCTACACACAGAATTAAGGCAAAGTCCACAGGAATACAGATAAGCAAAACACCTCAAAGTGGAATTCAAGACTGAGAGGTTATTGATTAGTAACATACCAGCTCCTGATCTATCTGATAGGGGGAGAAAAATGTAACCTGAAATATCTCAGTTTGGAATGGGGTTTCTTTAGTTGTTTTGTTTTTTAAAGAAACCTGTGGTATTTCAAATTTGTCTTTGAAAATCTTTTGTCCATTTCTCTTTACAGAGAAGAAACCACCTCACAGTAGAATCCCAAGTAGTCATGCCTACTGAATATACACGCTGTTGGAATGAACTGCATGTACCACAATAGAGCACATACTTAATTTCTTCACAGACTACAAGTGCCTTTCTATATAATATCAAACACCAAATAATCGAAACTTTAGAAATCCAGACCTAAGGTTGTCCTGAGCCACTGTAGCACTGTCCCTGTGGCAGCATTCTAGGAGGGAAAGATATCACCTCCATATACACACAGATTTTATCCATCTCAAAAGAGTTCATTCCAATGTGATATGAAAAGGGAAAAAAGTTTTACACTGGTTTCAACTATATTTCATGGAATTCCAGGTATCTCAAATATGATAATTAAGCAGATTAATACAAATACAAACACAGAATCTTACATAATATATCTATACTGTATCTACCCAATTACTAAGACTGCAATGCAAAGACACCATCTTCTAAAATAGGATCAGTTACACCCCACAACACATCAAAGAAGACCTAGTTAAGAAAAACAGGTGGTATATTGCCCTACAGTTTTGCTCAACATTAATCATAAGGCCACTAAAATGAGGTGTCCTTTGCTACAGTAATTATTGAAAATCCTATGGGTTTGAAGTATCTGCAGTGTAGCACGCTGTGCTTTTACGCTGTACTTTAGTGCAGTGATAATTAACAAAGTTAATGAAGGAAGTAAATAAATGAATCACTAATAGGATACAAGCATGCATTAATATACATTTGTTCTGAATTGGGGGGCAAGGGGAGAAAATAAAGAGATAAATCTGTTTAAGAAAATTAATTTAGCAAACAGAACCTTCAGAAAGCCTGCACCATTTAAATGGCCTGTGGAGTCACTACAGTCTAGGGGACAGAAGAAAATACTGACAGATCATTGATACCCAGTAAGTTATTATATTTGAATGCTAATTTATGAGTGAGAAAATAAGCTATCACTGAAATGTCCTCAAAAGGAATCTCTTTTGTGTACCAGGTTTTAAAAAAAGAAACTCTTATTCAAAGGTTTTCCCTACTTTTACTTCACTCCAGAAAGAACGAGAAAAAGACATAAACAGAGATGTTTCCCAAATTTTATCTGCCTGTTTGAAGATGAAGGTGGAGGGGGACAAAGTCCTGAAGGAAGAATGCTCAAAAAAAAAAAAAAAACAAGCAGAGCAGAAAATTTCAGATAACTTATGTCATATCTCACAACTTAACTGAGTACAGAATCCAGTAGAGACACACAGACCCGCTCTTCAAAATAACATACAATTCAGTGGCCTTTCAGAAGTGATCACCACTGTCAGATACTCTTCATTTTCATTTTATAGAAATTTTTAAAATACACTTAATAGAGTGTGACACTTTTAGGTCACTGACTATCTCCTTTCATCTATTTCAGATGTCTCTATGACCCAGAATAAGTTTTGCTTTGTGCTCTGGTGAGATCAAGAGCAAAGGAATGATATGCAGTTCAAGAGAAACAAATTCATTTTAATATGGTACCCTAGTGTTTCAGTTGTTAGCAAAACAGTATCAGGAAACCTTTCACTACTACTGACATGATGAATCAATCAAATTACCATGGCACTAGTGTAATGCATCTACTTTCATAGTCAAAAAAAACATGATCACAGTTAATTATTATTCTCTCTAGACATTTTGATTATAGTCCTCAGAAATTTCACTGAAACTATATTGCTACATAGAGAAACTGCTTCAAATTTGAGAAAAATTTATCCACTAACACAGAAGTGGTAACTGTAATTATCTCCCCAAGATCAGGAAGGTACTTGCCACTTACATAATTTTAAAAAAACACAGCAAATTCAAACTGAATACGGCATGTAATAACTCATGTTCAGCCTTCGTAAGCATGCATGATTATCACCAGTTGAAGAACATATTGTAAGTATTCATATCTGAAAGAATTTACTGCATCTTTCTCAATGAGGTCAATGAAATGTTATTGTAAGAAACCACTTGCAACATGGAATGTGCATGACAACATAAATTATCAAAAGGAGCACATTCCTCAAACTCATGGGAACACATTAGGAAGAATGTCAACAGTATGTTCTATACTTTTTGAGTCAGAAATATGGAGCCAAATAAAATGTAAACTTACTTTTTTTCTGATCCATTTTTTGTGACACAGGTGGGCGGGTAGAACTTAATACTGACAGAGTGGTCATCCTCTCTGTGTTGTTAAAGGATGCATCTGTAGACCACAAACTCGGCTCCTCTGCAGTGGCAAGCAGCTGGGTGCTGTCTTCAGAGCCCTCCGCCAAACCAGCATCATACGTAGGATGAGGATTGAGCACTGTGGCTTGAGTTGCAAGAGCAAATGAATTTTCCTGAAAAGTCTCTCTAAATATATTTGAGTTCTTGTTCATTTGGTCAATGTGGGATAAAGATGTGGTGGTCCAGGAAGAGGTCCGTGTGCTGAGATCCATTGTGGGACCAGTCTTGGAACTGTTTTCGACCATGTTTGGCAAAAGAACACCAGATGTTTCAATGTCACTATTAACTGTGAGGACCTCACTTCCATTTGAATAAAAGCATGTTTTTTCTAACACCCCTGGAAGAAAGGAAAAAAAGGACCAAAATTACCATCACCTGGAGGACAAGAGTCACCAATTGGTTTTGGAAGGTTAATAAAAGGCATTTAGACTAGATGACATTTTTAAGGTCCCTTCCAACCCAAACTATTCTATAATTCTAAATATAATGGCACAGATTAAAAAAGTAATATTTATTTAAAAGTTAAAATCAAAGAGAACTAAAGTTAAGAATTTCATGTAGCAACAAAATAACAGTAGCACATCAAAACAAAAGCTGTAACTACTGCAGGATAAATAGAGAAAAAAATTTAAAATTGAAAGAAGTATTCTTTTCTCTATATAGAATTATGTAATTTAACTACCACTGCTAAATACAGGTCTGCGACTTGTTTGTCATTCTTCGCTGATACTGGACTTTAAATATATAGTCTTATCACAAATTTTAGGCACTTGCTGTATTTTTTTTTGTTCATTTATTATATCGTAGACAAACACAGACTTTCCTTAGTTGTATGTGTTGAACAGTTGCAAGTAATGATAGTTCACAAAACAAACCAGCTACACAACACTAAGGAGATGCATCCTATAAGCATCAGGGAATTCAAACTAAATAGTAAGAGAATCTATTTTTAACCTGTGACTATTACTGAGATATTTAGTTAATGCAAATAATAAAGGAGGCATCTCAACCATGTATAGGACATATACCTTAATTATCTATAATAAAAACTACAAATGCTAACTCCATTTTTTTAACGAAATATATTACAGTCCTATTTAATACTAGAAGAGAAGCACCACTCTGTATCACAATATAAGAAATTTTCAGTAAATAGCAAAAGCAATTTTTGCCACTAGCTAGTCATGTGAAAGAGTTTAAGAATCATAATAAACATTGTTCAGCTAGACTTGATTACAAATAATTAAAACTAATCCCTCAAAACATAAAATCTCCCCACTGTTTTTAAATACCCTAGCAATAATTAATAATTTTAGTAGCTTTTCATTTTGTCTGCTCCTAACAGTGATATTTAAGCACTCCCCTCACATTGTTTCAAGACAATAAAGTAAAAACAAGGGAGTGAAGAATATTTATCCTTTCAACAATAGGACACAAATATAACAGCCTTTCCTTAGACAAAATTGAAAGAAAAGGCCAAAAACATGGCATCCTCCAGCTGGGCTCCATATGGAAAGGCAAGTGTTTTCTGCTTACCCTTTCAGCTCCTTTTCTTCTCTCTCACCCTTACTGCTAGCTACAGGCCCTCAAGCCAAAAAGATGGTCACAACTGAAGCACATTAGTGAGAATTCATCTCCTGTTGTTCTCTACAAACCCTCTGAACTCAAGGTAAATCACACAGATTTTTCTTTCCACTCTGATGTGTGGAAAAAAAATCTTTTTCCTAGGCTTTCATATTGATTTGATCCTTCATTAGCTGTTTGGTACGGATGACTCTTTAGTCCCCACAACACCCACCACCTGAACTCTCCCTCGCCATACCTACTGCTCTGCTAGCTCCAGGCACCACAAAGCCTGTGCTCACTCAGGTATCCTGAGTCCCTTCCCACTGTTGTTACTGAATCCCTCTTCTCACCCCTTCATGCACTTTGCATCTAGACTAAATCAGTTCACTGGTCTGAAGTTCAAGGACTGGGCAGGAGGAAATCTTTATTAATCACAGCTACGAACAACTAACAATGCCAGAAGGACCCAACTTCCAGTTACAATCTGAAGTGACTTTGGGTTGGCAAGATTTATATGTAAGAAGAGAACTAGCATTTTATTTTTCATTCATAGAATCATAGAATCGCTGAGGTTAGAAGGGACCATTGGGTAACCTTTAACTATAGCAACTGGAACCAGCAAGAAAAACTTGTGAGATTCCTGAAATATAATGGAGCCCAGTGAAACAGTTACCATTTGAGATTTACCATATACTTATTTATCCAGCCTGGGTTGTTTTGGCTCCATTGTCACTAACTGTAAGTAAATCTTTGTGTCTAACTTCTACTGGCAGAGCCCAGGGGAACTTTATATCCATACATGTTAAGGTTTCTGTTTTTCCACAAGCAAATGTTCGTAATTCATTGGGATTTGGAGGAATTTACTGCATATATTTTATAGAACCAACTAAAAATTCCCCCCCGCAAATTATTTCAGCAGCAATTTTTTTTTTTTGCTTGAGTCCTCTGGTCAGGCCAAACAGGAAAAATGAATGTGCTTTGTTTTCACAAATAGGGACCAGCAGTAATATGTTTTGCTAAAATTTAAGGAATTGTGACTGATCATGCTCAGAAGTTGTGCTCACTCATATGTTGCTTTACTTCGATGCTTTGATTCCAAATAAAGCTTTAAAACTCTATGATTCAGAAACCTACTTTGTTTCAAGTTTGAAACTTCAGTAGTTTTTTCTGTGGTTTTCAAAAAGTTAAGAGGAGCTTTTTTCCTCCTTTGGAAAAGGGCATATTTTTTTTCCATAACTCAAGAATAGCTGGGGGGATTTTTTTCACATTCTCTCTCCTCCTCCCTAGGCTCCTCTTCTCCTCCACTCAACACAAAAATAGAAGAAGTCTGGAAAACATTGGTCCCAAAGAGCTATGAATAATGATTTAAAATTAAAGTAAAAATGATTAGCTATTTATACATCACTCAGCAGAACAGCAGGTAATACATTACAAGACAGGTAAACTCTTGAAAGAAGTTTAAAAAGAAACCCTTTGGTTTAATTCAGCGTGACAATAAATACTGGTAAGGAAAATGTTGAAATTATCCACTGGGTTCTATCCTCTCCACACTCAGCCTTACTTCATTCTTTTTCTGGAACTATAAATAATATCTATGTCTATCATTACCCATAAGACCATTTACTTCTTTCACTGAGATCCCCAAATGCTTGTTTGCTTCTTCAACCCATCTTTCCAACAATAATATTTTTTCTTCTATTTTCACAGTTTCCTAGTGATAACTCCCTTTCTCCTCTTCACAAGTGTACCACACAACGAACCTCATCTACACAAAAAACCTTCCCAATTGTATCATCTCAATTGTACTACTGACAATGTGTAGTATTACAATTCTTTTTAACAGTTTTTTGCCCCACAAGATAACAAGAGCCTGGGTTCTGGTGCATATGCCCTTGAGAGAGGCAGGCATAGACCTCTGTTAGGAATTCCACGCTGGCTAGCTCTAGATGGCAACTCCGTTTCCACTGAGTATGTGAGGGTTTTGGATCACCTTCCCTAATCACCTTGTTCCCTCTGCACATCTTCCTCCTATCCTCTCATCTTCCCAATGCATGGTAGGGAATTCAAACACTTAACTCCAGGCTATAGAGGCCACTCTCTGAGTTAGGCTTCCATTTGCTTCGATTCTCATCCTTTTCCTTCCCTAAAAAGGTTACTGTATATCTTCAATCTTAAATTAAGCTAGAAAAATACCGGAGATTTTTCTAGCATCTAAATCCCTGAAGGAACTATGTAAATTTTTAGATACCTAAGAAAATGGTGTGATGCTTTAAAACAAACAATTCTTTTGTAATCTCTTCAGTAATGAGAACTGAATTACTCTCTGTCAATGTCTGCTAACAGCCATACAACACATACAGAATATGCATGTTATTCATGTATACTGCGCTCTATATCCAACTATTGTTCTTATGTGAGTTCATACAGAGCTGTAGACAGTAAATCATAGAGCTGTAGGCGGTAAATCATAAGACAGTTAATTAGTGAGAAACAGCTGTCAACATTTTGGACTTACATCTCCAGCTACAGCTGGGCATGTCCAGATGACAGAAATATACAGCATGCTGGCCTTCATATGTGTTTGGTACAACATGGAACTGGCACCAAGCTCATTTGGTTCAAAGTGATGCCTTGCCAACAGTTCTACTGATCATTTTCCAGTTCCTGTTCACTATCGGGGAATTAATGTTTCATTTAAAGATCTGAAATGAAACAGGTGGCTTATGAAAATAATGGATCAATTCCCAAATAAAATGGAACTCAAAGTAGATTTTGTGGAAGGCATCTTTTAAAGAAGCCGCAGAACAAATCTGGGCTCCTAAGGTCCTGTGCAGAAAGGAGAGACTTCTGTGCAGAAAGGAGAGATTTTCCCTATCATCAACTTCTGGCTCTCAGGCAACAAAGTCTTGGCAAAAATATCAGGATCATACTAAAGAGCTGGAGGGGAAAACAGTAGCTACCTTTCATATTAACAGCTGTTGTTGCCTAGTTCCTAGTTACAGTCATAAAACTGTGGTCTAATTAAAAAAATCTTATCTGGTGTCTTTCTTTTTTTCCCATATCTTGAGCAAAATGTGTCATGTAACTAGAAATTTTTATTTATAAAGCTTTTCTTAACCTAAGAAATTAAATGTAACATATACATAATGACTCTATTGCAATTCAGAAACCAATCCTGAACTCTGTGCCTGTCTTAAACATTCACTTAGCACTGGCTAATAAATAAAGCTCTATGGGCTCCTTGGGAATCAATTATGACACACCAGAATCCATGCTTCAGTCACTGTGACCTTCTGTCCATTATTATTCTCTAGATCACAAGAACAATTCCCCACTGACCTCAGTGATGTCTCACAGCAGACATTCTGACCTGGAGCTATATTCACAGCATCTTCTTTTTCCCCAACATACCAGGTGTATCAGTAAAGAAGGCTTGCTAGACTAAATCAGTTCTTTTAGATGGGTGAAATAGAGGCTGCTCTGCAATACGCTCCTTTGGACATTACCCATAATATAGCCGTGTTGGCAAGATCAAATCAAAGAACAGGCAGGTCATTTAGCTGATGATTACCATCTTCCGACAGAAAATATCCCAGGACCAAATGGTTTCTTTATATGTTAATTTTAAACTCTTAAATTTAGACACCTGTCTTATAGTACATATTGCCATTGATTGGCAATGAAATTGTTTACATTTCATATTGCTTTCACAATTACAACTTTTGGATCTCCATGCTTCTAGTCACTTTAGATTTTGAAGATGTGTCGTATGCCTTGAGGTTCAACATCACTTGGAGAACTACTACTTGGAGAACTAGTCCAAATGATTGAGAGATCAAGATTCTTTTACTCTAGAGTATAATTCCTGCAACTTTAACTTCCTCTGTGCAGCAAAAAGTTCCTTATAGACCAGTACAGTTGGATTTCCAAATTGATACAGGAGTCTTGACATATGCATGTTAACCTTATGAATGTGGAGGATCCAACAGGCACAAAGCTAAGCCTAGCAGTTTTACTATAATGTACTTTTCCTGATGTTTACTCTGTGAAGGAGACATAGCTCCTTCTGTATTCTCAGAAGGAGAAGGGAAAGGAGAATACAAATCTAGCAGGTAATATAACAGTGACAATCTTTGTTCGACCAGTGGCATGCAAGAACACCGACAGCATCTCTCAGGGGGACAGAATCATGCTACGGATTTCCCAAGCAACAGATTGATTTGAGAACTGCCCAGGCTGGTTCGTACTCATGGATAACGAAGGATAATAAAAATGCGACTATTAGAGTGAGCTTTGTTTTTAAGGAGAGTAAGATGAAAATACTAAAAACAACCCATCACACATAACACTTGTAAGAATTCTCACTGAGAACCAAAATTAATTTCAAAATACGTCAGAGACAAAATATAAACACTGCATGCTGATAACGCAAGGACAGTGAGAGAATCAAAACCTCAATTATTTGCATATCCACAGTGCATCTTAGAGACTTTAATTCTAATTGTCATTCCCACCGGTGTTGACAAACTAACAGATTTTTGGAATATTATTTTGCAAAATGCATGAATGCCTAACATTATGCGTAAAGGGTATGCTGCTTGCCTGAAATGCAGGCTTCTTTGATGTGGTCCTGAAGCATGATCACATGTCCAAAAATTACAACTGGACTATAAAAGTCTGACATACATGAAATCATTCTTTATGTGCGTCACAGAACTTGTTCTGAATTCTACAGAAGACAATAAACAAAGTATTAGTCATAAATGGCTGTTAACAGGAGGTGGTAAAAGACCATGTAAGTATGAGCTGAGGATACTGCTGTGAAGGAATGGGAGGAATGGGACAACTACCATGGAATGCATTTATCCCTATAAAATAAATAGAATTGATTTTCCTTTATGGAACTGTAAGTATAAAGCATTTTGTTTTCCCAGATAAATAACTGCAATAGTAAGCAATTATGGTACAATAAAAAAAAGATTTAATTTGGTATAATGCTCACCAGATGTGAAGGACTTTTTAAAACAATATTTCAAGTGGTTTAGAACATTTCCTCTCTGCAAAGAAAAGAATGAAAATGCCAGAGGTTTTTCATTCTTACAAACATGCTAATTTTCACCTTTGTAATATTTGCATACTATTCATTAGTTAATGATTTTTTTTCAGTGTAAGCAAAATGGGACACAGCACACATATTTCAACACAAGTTGAAGGTGATCTTACATCTCTCCATCTTAAAGAAAGATTTCGTTAATCACACCTGTTATTGTTTGTTTTTCTGGAAATTAATGAAATTTACTGCACTACACTAACTATAATCCCCAGAAAAATATTATGGACCAATTTTATTAGAAGGCTCTTGATGTCTTTAGGGGTCAGATGAAATTGTAAGATATCATTAATTTTAGTCATGTATAATCTAGCCTTTCAAATTTATATTGCCGAGTTAGGTCTTCACAGACAAGGTATTGCATGTTAGGTCTTCAACAGTCCAAAGCAAGGACCATTGCTAAGCCCTCCTGTCCTCTGATGTAACACAGGCAATCAACAAATTATTATGGCCATGGTCTAAAGGCTAGAATTCCTTTGTAGCAACTGGTATCGCCTCTACTTCAATGAGTGAAACAACATTCATTCATTACAAAGTTTTCTTCTACTGGTTGACAAGCATGCCATACTCCTGGTGAGAGAGAGAAGAGTACACAGAGCCAGAGTGTAAGTACTTAAGAGAAGTCATAGCTAAACAACTCGGCTTGGTATTTTTTTTCTACGGACCATAAAAGACCATCTTTAGTCAAAATAAGGTGTATCTCTATTGATAATTTTCTTTGTCCTTTCTTTGTACACAGTTCTAACAAAATAACTTTTTCAAGGGCTTTGCATCTTGAATACTTTGACGGTAAACAATTTTTGAAAGGTTGATTAATGAAATATTCTGAAAACAGGCCCCCATGACACACCTTGAGTAGGACATTCTCTATTACTGCAATATAACTGTACTGCTCTGTCTCCTTCCACCCATACCAACTTTTCAGTTTCTTCAACATCAGAGCTTACAATGATGTGCAGGCAGCAAAACAGATGTAAGGAAAGTGAATTGGAAAGTTCTAAGGTGTGTGCACACTTTTTCATGTGTATCAGCCTCATTTAATTAAAAAATATTACAGAAGGAAAAGAGTAATTACTTAGAAATTTACCACAGGAAACAAAATATTTTCTTGCAAAATATAAATGGCCTAATTTTCTGATGAGTTTGTTACCAAAGTCAAAGCAAAAAAGTTCATAAGGCTCTAAACGATACACTGGAGCTCACTATTTATGTTTTAAGCACCAGTGAAAGATACCAGAATGACAGCCACAGAATTTAACTCCTCCATTTTGTGAAAAAATAAGAATAGAATTTCCTATATATTGAATAATTTGTGTTAGCTGGTCATGACTATCAACTCATTTCTTACATTCTAAATCCTCATACCAATATTAGACTGTAACAGAATTCAGTTATTATTAAAAATGAAAATGAGCTACTATTCTGGATATAGTGTATTCTCAATAAATAGAACAGGCTATATTATATTACACACACTTCAAAGATGCTCACAGAATTTGTTCTTTTAATTCCAGTCATCAGATATATTTGTTTCTAGGCTATCAATGCACATAAAATGAAACCTGCTAGCTGAGAGAGAGGAATACTAATAATAATCATGCTAATTCAAAAGACGCCGAAAGGAGCTTTGCCAGTTTTAGACTTGCAATAACACCAAGCCTTATTCTTCACCCTACTGTACTTACATTGACTTAAGAGGAGATAGTCCTGATTTTTGCTGCATAAGCTGGATCAGAACAGGTCCCATTTCCCCAGAGGATTTCATACATTTTAATGAGTGTTATGTCGATACATGCCTCAGAGGAGGAGATTGAGTAGAGCTGACGTAAATACACCTGCTTTTTTATCTGCTTTCTCACCAAAGAACAAAAATCTAGGGCAGAGGATATGAGGGATACAAATGGAATGCTAAACATAAGGAAAGTAAATTGAATGGCATTATATTTCCTAATTGCCAGATTTACTTGATCTTAATCCACTTCAGATTGTTCTTAGTTTAAAGATACATCCCAAGACTTACTTGTCAATCATAACATTCACTAGCTTTGTTGTTTTTTTTACTTCCCTAACTTAAGCTAAATGAAAAAAACAGGCCCACAATGTCTTGTTGCAATCCTTTACAGACTGAATAGAGAAAACAGATTTAAGTTGTCTTGATTTTGACAGTGCTGAAGGTGCTACTGAGAAGTGTTTAGTTTCTTCCTGTGCTCGCTAACTGTTTGATTGTATGATGTGTATTGAAATTGGGCGTTTAAAACAGGAAAACAGATTTATATTTATATACCTCACACATTACTCCATTTGTTACAGATGTACTTCTGAATTACTTAAGGAAGCTCAACTAAAAAATATTCTCATTAGCAAAAAAAAAAAAAAAAAAAAAAAGTAAAAATCCCAGAAACTCCCAGCACTGAAAGCAGAACAGATGNCATCAGTCTCCCTAATAGTTGCTATGAAGACAGGGAGTGGTGAACACAAATGTGTGCAAGCTTACTTCTTTGNTGTAGTGAGGGGCCCAAAACTGAACACAGTACTCGAGGTGAGGCCTCACCAGTGCCGAGTACAGGGGGATGATCACTTCCCTAGTCTGGCTCACCACGCTATTCCTGATACAGACTAGGATGCTGTTGGCCTTCTTGGCCACCTGGGCACACATGTTGTAGCTGAAGTGATTTTACGATATGTCAGCTTCTCTGAAGGTAACAAAGGGAAGGGTTTTTTTGTTTTTTTTTTTTAATAAATTGTTACCTTTAAATTCTTCACAGACGCAGAGTTAGTTAACAGACTAAGCCATTATGAAATCATATATACCTGGAACAAATTTCCACAAAACATACTTGGGGTTCTGCATTGATACATATTTCATATTTATAAGAAACTAACATATTTTTCCTTAGTTAAACAGTGATATTTTGTAGGCTGTCCAGAAAGATTTGTGGCTATTTATAAATTAACTTTCACCTGAAAATAAAAATCAGATTTGCACATCAATGTGTGCCATAAAGGGATAAATATTCCACTCCAGTGACAGTAATCTAAAGTTTTAACATAAATATCTTTTTGTACTTGTAAAATGAAAGCTGAAAACCATCTACATGCTGCAGGCTCAAGGTAGTGTGCTCCTCAAAAATCTACCTTGAGAAATTCAGAAACGGTTTCCTCTTCAGTACCTTAAATACATTTTATCTAAATAGCATATTTATTTCTCTGACATTATTAAATCACAAGGTAGATTAGTTTGTTAGGTAGATGTGCTAAGATGTATCTTTGACGTACACAATTACATTAGCACTTGAGAATGCAGTTTCAATTTTAGTCTCCTGAATTAAAAATGTGTCAATTTACTCCATTAGCACTCACCTACAAAGGTAAGCAGGATTACCAACAAAAGGATAAGGGCACAGATGCACGGAATCAGAATTAGGAGCAAAAGTCGAAGGAACTTGGCAGAAGCCAGTTTCTGAGAGCAACCATCCCCCATATTATCCTCATCTGTTCCTAAGACCTGAAAAACAAGAAAGCACAGTTTTATCATTCTGGTGTCAATTAGTAACTTCTACGTTTTCAGCAGCAGTCCTCCCCATTACACAGAACAGCTATATGATTTCAATATATGCTATAAATGGCTTTTAGATTCTTAATGAAAAGTTGTATGTAAACTTTCTTGTTGGTGGACAGACGAATGTAATCCATATAATTTAGTTTAGTCCACCCAATACCCACAGACTTACAGTTCCATTGAAATTTCTAAACATTTCTGGTGAACTAGAAGTTCGATAGACATTTCATTTGAAAAAATGTAAAATGCATAATAAATTCAAGCAATAAAGCTAAATACAGCTTATTTTACAATTAAAAATAATCCATTGCTAATTATTCAAGAGCTCCATGTTCTTAAGTTTCTTTTATTAAGGAATCAAGCAACTATGATAATCTTTGTTTTATGTGACAATAGAAGTGTAAGGACTGTTCCAGTTATTATGCACAATAATGCTGCCTCATTATTTAAAGTACTTTACAAATAACTTTTCACAGTATTCTGTAGAATTTGAAACTAATATTTTTCTCTTCTATAAATGGAATATAGAGGAACAGAGAAAAATTATTTTCTGAATTCAGTTGAGCTGCACAAAGTACAAAAATTCAAACCTTTCCAAAAGCCTAAACATGGTTTTAATATATATATATTTAAACATAACTCCATTAAGATTATGATCTTATACTCGAAAAATGTCATACTTTTTAAACAGAACTCAAGACTGAAACTGTTGTTATGAAATTAATACACCTTTCTTCAAAATTGACTAAAAATAATTACAATTTTCCCTATGATAAGGTGAAACTGGATAACAAAATTATTAATTCCAGACAATGTCTTCCCAAAGGATGACTAATAGTTTATCCTTTTTGTCAGGAAAATCAATTACATTGAAGCTGGTCATGACAGGACACAAGAGCGTAAATGCGTCCATTACCCTGACAGCCTCTCCCCAAAGAAACTTGAGAAACTGAGACATATATATCATTAGTCTTGTAAACGCCAGGGTCTGTGGGTTATCCCTTTGGCCGGCTCTGCTGTAAGTACCTTTCTGTGAAGAACAGGTTACCAAACTGATCGGGATAAATGGAAGTTGAACTATTTCTTAAGAAATTGCTGCGCACAGACTAGATATATCCCCCCAAGCTCACTGCCCATTTTACTGCCTTGACCGAGAAGGGTGTAGACATAAGTGGGATTTACAGTATAATTTTCCACCATTTTGCAATGTCTCTTGTTCCAGAATGGCACAAAGACTATTTGTAAGGAAACTTCCCATGCTGATAATATATCAGAATTATCTATTTAATAGATATTTATTAATAGACACATCTATTTCTGATACCCCTGGTTAGCAGACACTGCAAACACTGTATAGACAGAAGAACCATAACTGCATTTGTGCAGTTGTATGTACCTTTTCTGGTACTGCTAAGCATCACATGTTATCTGACCTCCTTGAGACACATCCAGTGCAGTGTCCCACGTGACTGCTTTTGCTACTTCCACTGTTCAAAGTAAAGACCACGGTACCAAAATGGTGTAAGGTGCTAGCAGTATCTCAGTTGATAACCTTCCTATTCCAGTGATTCAGCCTCAACACTGTCCTCCTACTGGGCTTATCTAGCAAGCACGATGTAAGTAAGTTGATTGTCAACTTAAAGACGGTGGAGTTACCTGAACATCTGAAACAGACAGCTCACGGTAAGAATAATAAGAGTGGTAGCTCTGTCTCTTGAAAAGATACAGCCTGGGTGAGTTGACAAGGTCTGTAATCTGATCATCACCATTTCCCACAACAAAAGAAATACAAAGAACGTTGGGGAATTAACTGATTGTTAGAAGTGTTTTGCTTAATCAACAGCTTTTAATGCAATCAGGTTTTGTGTTAAACAAGAATATAGCCAGAAAACAGGATGCTTAAGAACATCAGATAATTTCTTCTGACAGCTGAAAAATTCTGTCCCTAATGAAACGCCATTAACCACTGCTTACCTGAGTGCCATTCTTTCATTAATGACTGCAATAAAGGAAATACACCATGAAGTAACTCTGAGCTAATTTCAGTGCAGATTTTTTAAAAAATCCTAGGCTTATCTAGGACTGCTGGATCAGACTGCTGACAGTTGATTTTCTGAAACCACAGAGGCAGAAAAAGAGTAAGATGGAAAAAAAATACAGTCCCATCTGACTACAGAAAAACTAAAAATTCATTGGACCAAAATTCACAGCTTATCTTCTGAAAGATGTGGGAAGAATTTGATCTCATGGATGTCATTTCAATAACATGCCTGTCATATTAAAGCACAGACATGACAGATTACATTAAGATTTATGGGTGAAAAGCCTATGGTACCATGCGATTTTCCTTTTAGACAGAAGTAGTATCTAAGTTACTAGTCTATAAAACAGTTTGAATCATGGTATATGCACTTGACAAAAATATCTCCTGACGCTGTCACCACAAACCTAACAGATGTTCTCCCAATAAAGAAATATCATTAGGGCTAACAGCCTACTGTCAGTACCTTCTATGCATGATGGGTCTCAACAAAGAAATGTAGAAGACAACTGTTGCATCAGAAGCATCAAAATATCTTGAGCAAGCCATCACCAAAGTGCTATCTAGTGTTTATGCTAGAAAGAAGTGGAAAGAAGACAAGAGTGCTACCATAAAATGCAGAAAGAATGTCATTAGGGGGGCAGTAAACAGGTGGCCTTGTAGAAGTCCCTATAGGTCCACTGAGGAATCCGCTACCCAGCCAAGTAATAGTTCATGTATGGAAAATATGTTACATTATGAAAGCTACCTCCAGTTCTTTCCATATCCCTGATACTGTTCCTCTTCTAATGTTGAAGTGCTCTATTGTCAGCCCCTGTGATTTTATCAACTCTCATGATGCTGGTCTTAAAGACCACGACATCTAGACATTGAATTCACATGACCATACCAGCTGTTACAGCTTTCCTTTCCCTGTAAGGGAAGACAGTTCCCAGTTCTCACAGCTACAGAGCAAAAACTGAACATGTGAAGTGTCAATGCTTAAACACACAACAGCATATATAAAGAAATATAAACGTACTCATTCTTACAGCCTCTTTCGACCAACTCACAATATTTAAATGCCTGGGAGTGAATAAGAGAAGCTGTAAACATTCTACATTTTTAATCAGTTCTCTCCTGTTCACGTGAACATTTGGGAGTCAGGAATACACTTCTATTTGACTACTTTATAATCCAAAAAATATTAATACCATGTTTTAACCGTCACTGTAACAAGTAGAAAGTGTAAGATAAATCCTCCAAAAGTACAGGCAAAGCCACACACTAAAAACAGGGACAGGCAAAAAGTCACTGGAAAGAAGGTTTTGCATAATCTTTCATTTTCCAGTGTTAGAGGAATCAGAGAGCCAAACTGAAATGGACCAACTGAAGAATGAATGTTAAGGCAGCATAAGAAATTGGATACTAAGCAGCTTTTGTCTGCAAATACAAGTAATACTCAAATTCCTGTGCACACGAATTTAAGAACACAAGTGCCATAGTTATTCTGAAAGGAAATAGTGCAATTTAGTGGGGGGAGAAACTTTTCATACAGCAAGGCAGCAAAAAACCCAACTCTTTTCATATAGCAAGGCGGCAAACATGAGAAGCATGTTATTGTGCAAATAACAATTCACGCGATAATGAAATGTGCTAGCTTTCCTGATAGTTGAAGTTCACTGTGACCCTGTAACTTCTCCCACGAAATTCTGTATCCTCAGACAAATTACAAATTGCTGGCAATTCATTCAAAGTTCATTTTGATGACCAGACCTCCTTTCCTGTCCATGAAATAAAATACTCTGATTTACCCCTGTTTAAACCGCTGAAATATAAACATATTGAGTCATCATGCCAATCCAAAATACACAGTATCCTAGTAAGGGAGATGTCATATAAAGCTGAGCACATCTTTCCAAAAGAAGTATTTGGTTAGTACTAAATGCCATGTTCGGCCAGATTCTTTTGGCTGAAGCAGAAACCTGAAACACCTTTAACGTTTCTGACTTAAATTTTCACTTAAAGTAAGTAAACTGTGTCAGTGATGGTTTTTATAGAATCATAGAATCTTCATGGTTGGAAAGGACCTTTAAGATCATCGAGTCCAGCCAAACAACCTACAGTCTCTGTCACTAGAACATGCCCTGAAGTGCCACATCTAGACGTTTCTTAAACACCTCTAGGGATGGTGACTCAACCACCTCCCTGGGCAGGCTCTTCCAGGGCCTGACCACTCTTGCAGTAAAGTAATTCCACCTAATATCTAACCTAAACCTCCCCTGCTGCAACTTCAGACCATTTCCTCTGGTCCTGTCATTATTCACCTGGGAGAAGAGCCCAACACCCACCTCTCTCCAATCTCCTTTCAGGTAGTTGTAGAGGGCAATGAGGTCTCCCCTCAGCCTCCTCTTCTCCAAGCTAAACATGCCCAGCTCCCTCAGCCTCTCCTCATATGACCTGGTCTCCAGACCCCTCACCAGCCTGGTAGCTCTCCTCTGGACACGCGCCAGCACTTCAGTGTCCCTCTTGTACAGAGGGGCCCAGACCTGAACACAGGACTCGAAGTGAGGCCTCACCAGTGCCGAGTACAGAGGCACCATCACTTCCCTGCTCCTGCCGGCTACGCTATTCCTGATGCAAGCCAGAATGTTGTTGGCCTTCTTGGCCAAAAGGCCGCACTGCTGGCTCATGTTAAGCTGGCCGTCCACCAGCAGCCCCAGGTCCTTTTCTGCCGGGCAGCTTTCCAGCCACTCTTCCCCAAGCCTGTAGCGTTGCTTGGGGTTGTTGTGACCGAAATGCAGGACCCGGCACTTGGCCTTATTAAACCTCATACAGTTGGCCTTGGCCCATCGATCCAGCCTGTCCAGGTCCCTCTGTAGAGCCTTCCTACCCTCAAGCAGATCAACCCTCCCACCTAGTTTGGTGTCATCTGCAAACTTACTGAGGGTGCACTCAATCCCCTCATCCAGATCATCGATGGAGATATTAAACAAAACTGGCCCCAATACTGAGCCCTGAGGGACACCACTGGTGACCGGCCGCCAAGAGGATTTCACCCCATTATTCACAACTCTCTGGGCATGGCCATCCAGCCAGTTTTCAACCCAGCGAAGAGTACACTTGTCTATGCCATGATTTGCCAGCTACTCCAGGAGAATGCTATGGGGGACGGTGTCAAAGGCCTTATTTTACACATTGTGTCTTCTGTGTACAAAAGACACAAAGTGTAAAGTACGGTGATTCTTTTCCTTTCAGACTACCACAGAGACTCATTGGCCACTTCTTCTGTTCAGGTGACCTTTCAAGCTATTATTAATCCAGCATGAGACACAGTGTAGTAAAAATCCAAACCAGGCGTCACCAGAAGTCTCCAATTCAGACTAATGAATGTTGGTGTGCTATTCTTTCCTTCATTTCTGTCACACAAATTTGGGGTTCTTAACTCCTGACAAGTAATTTCAGCAGTTTTGTGATCCACTGAGACAACTTTGGAACTGAGAAATCGTGGAGATATGCATGAGAAGCTCATAAGAGAAAAGGTGACATTCAGGTATGTCTCACCCAGCTCTGCAACAACACACTTCTGATGTTGGTCCAGCTTCAGTTTGAGACAGAGACAGCAAGCGATAAGTCTGCGGAGACAAAATCCAAACACAACTATGGTGTTCCAGATATCTGTGTGTTTGACACCTTGCACTTCTGCCTGCCAAGCTAGATCTCCTTTGGAGTATGCCTACAGTGCTGTCCAAACAGCGTGACTGCAGACCTCTCAGACATAACCCAGCCTTGCTTTGACCTTTCTAGCTGAGGTATGACCAGCTATCAGAGCCACCAACACATCTGAGTTCCAAATCTGTTTTTATCCAGGACGACAGATGAATGCTGTGCTGCCAGTGGTGTTACCAGTGTCCAAGTTACTATCGTACAGCATATGCTTACTTTAAGAGAGCTAGGTCCTGGTGCTACATCTCTTTCATAATTCATTCTTCCCTTTCCGAAGGCTTTGAGGGAGGTGGAAATAAGTTGGTCACTCACACATAAGCACTATAGTTAGGAGATCTGAAGAGTTTATTCATGTTTCATCTAGTTCTTTTGGGAAAGGCTCTGGTGTTTTATCTTGACAATGTAGTGGATTATAAAGGCACTTTGAAAAGCATCTATTTGATACTGAAATAAATCTAAATAAGCAATGTAATAACTAGTATCCCTGAGAAGATTTGATTTAGAAATCAGAAGGTTATTCAACATGCAAACAATTGACCTTGGTTCTCCATTACAGGTGACATCTCAAGGAAATGGGCTGAAGTGGGAAAGAAAGGATTTTCTTGGATTCCATGTATCTGGTGTGATACCAGTAACTGCTCTCCATTTAAAATGAGAATTAGACAGACCATTTATCCATCATATAGGGTCAGTACTGTTCACTCTTCAAAATTTGAATTAGCAGAGACGGGAAAAAAGGATATTTACCACTACTAGAGAACAGTAGTATCACCTCTTCAATAGCAATATGTTTTAATTTCTTCCTTTTTCAAAAGAAATGCTACTGAATAATGATTCCACTTTGGCATAAATGATAATTGTTTACATACTTACTTACGTATCATACATATTTACAATTATTTGTAATTTCACTGATGTAAACTTGCAACTACAGCAATGGATGCTTCCCATTTTTACAATGGAACTTTATTGCATCTTCAAGAACATTTAGATTAAGAAATAATTCAGCTGACGACAGACTTACTACAATTCTAAGCTACCCCTTTTTAATCACTAACAGCTGTTGGCAAAGATGTGTGATGTTGCCGTGTCTTATAAACTGAGCAAGATTTAGTAAACATACGGAAGATATCCAAGATTTTTCAAAAACTGAAGTGTCTATGGAAGACATTAATTTTTTGAACTAGACTATGGTTAGCATTATCTGGTATTTCTCAACACCAGAACATGAACATCCATTCAGCCCACCTCAGCAGGCAGTGGGAAAGTGCTTGGGGGAAATTAATCTTTAATTAACGCAGAATTTATGCTTCAGGGGTTAATAGTTTTCTTTAAGTTTCTAGGGCTTGCAAAAATTACTCACAGAAGTTCCAATAGTGCCATGCTGTTTTTCTGAACACACCCAGAGACCACTGTAATGCCTCCCTGACTACCCAGATGTTCAGTGCATTGAGATTTGCTAAGCAAGTAGAGCACCGATGGCAAGTCTCTGGCTATACATTGCTAAGAATCACAATCCAACAGACAGAGGAGTAACACAGTACTCGCTTCAGGTTCCTGCTTTGCTAGGAATTCAGTAAGCAGATGCCTGGACAAGAGCCATTAGCACCAGAAAGCAAAATTGGAAACCATAAAAAAAAATAATAATAATAAAAAAATCTTAGTGTCCTAATTTGTGACCATAGAAAGGTTTTGAAAAAACATTTTGAGGGGGTGAAGGGATAAAATTAGAGGAAAATCTCCTCTTAAAAACAGCTTTCAAGCCTGCAAAACTAGAAGGGACAAAAAGAAACCCTGCCTGCCCTGTGACTCCCATTCAGTCTATCAATCACCGCCTGTGTAGAAATCCCACTAGAAGCCCCATCCCACACAAGGCAACTAGACTTCATAATTAGACATAACCTTTTTTTTGCCGTTAATGCCTGATCAGTAGGCTTAGCCTTCTGAACTGGAAGATGACCAGTACATTATATATGTGCCATGCGCATTGCTTAATTATACAATTACTTAACCTATTTAAAATCAGAAGTGACATGAATTGGATGCTAAACTGGAATGCAAGCTAAAGAAATGGCAGGAATCTTCTTAGAAGCATTTGTTTCCTTATGCTTCATGCATTTCTTACTCATTTTTCTCTAAAATGTATAGATTATGCTTATACTAAAAAAATTTTAATTTCTTCTACGCAAATGTTTAATTTGAATGTGTAATATTAACTTTACACTACTTTTTTCTGAATTGTGAATAGAAAGATACTAACTCTTGGACCAAAGATAAGAGCAGCAGCAATATTAATCAAAGGCAAAGACAGGGCTTAGAGTCAAAGACAAGCTTCATCTGATCAGCATAGCTGGATATTTATTTGCCCTCTTCCCAAAGATGAAAATGTACTTACACAATGTCTCACAGGCCAATAACCTACTACCGAAAAAATTTAGAGGTGACTCATTCATTTTTCAGTAGGATACCACTTTGTTCAGAAACATATCATTTTGCTTCAGTAGGAGAAAAAGAAAGAGAAGGATATTTTTGAAACTACCAGGATATCTTGACAGAAATAACTGAAGAGGTGACTAGAGATTAAAGCTATTCATTATTGCTGAAGTTATGAAACAAGCTGATAAAGAAAACTCAAGATTAAGTGGGTTAACAAGGCGCATTGGTGTACATGTTTAACTATGTATATCATAGTATCAAAGGTTTATGGATCACATAAGGATTTGTAGTATAAAAACTTCCACCTAAATCACTGAAACAATAACAATATCTGGTGAATTATTTTGGCAAAGAAGAAAAATCCTACTGTATTTATGGCTAGGACTATTCAATTTAATTGTCATCCCTAGAACAGATGCCAGCTTTCCTTCCATTCACATTTTCTTTGGAAATCTCAAAGAGTCACATAACAATCCTATTTATGATGAGGAAAAAGGAATGGAAGCCATCTGGATTCTTATCCCTTCCAGACCACTAGCAACACTGTTCTATATACTCTGACTTTATAGGGGAAAGGAGAATTGCTAATAACATGTAAACACATTCAGTTGTCATTTCAGACTTCCTTTCAATCCTTGTATACATGCACTACAAATGACTTAAACTTACATTTAAACTTACACCTTTAAAATGGCTGAGAAGGAACAAATCAAAGCTTAACTTAAGCACCGACTGCTTTCTGAAATTTAATGAGATGAACAATGCAGGGAGCACGTAAGTGGTTTCTTACTGCTTCATTCAGAGGCACCAAGGGGGAAAAAAATGAGTCTCCTTTCCTAGGAAATGCTTCCTGAGTCTGAGACGCTCTCGAGTAACTTTCAATAATATTGGAGTGACAGTATAGGCTATTTTGAAACTAGGAGCTCTTTGAGGTGACAAGCAATAGCAATTGCCCTGGGTAATTACTGTTAAATCACTGTTAAGTTAAATCTCTCTGGTATCAAGCAGATCAGAAGTGGAAGATTCTAGTACATTAGTTTTTAAAACACTAGGTTCTGTATACGGCAGAACTGAGTGTTACAGGTTTGAGGAAGAGAAGGGGACAACAGACTTTGACAATCACTGATCAGCCAGTCCCAAAGCACGAGCAGCATCCACCGAACATTGATCTTGAACTACAACACATGACTTGGAATAGATTCAGTCTGATGCAGTCACAAAGAAGGAAACGCATGTCGACCTTCAATTCCTTTCCCCTAGGGATTGGGTGAAAAGGACTTAAATGTTCAATATAGAAAATGCTTCTTTTGCAAGAAAAAATTAGCCTTGCAATTGAGGAAGAGCAGTAGCTTACAGAAGCACCTGTAATGATGCAACCTGACAGTCTGCTTTCCCACAGGTTTAAATAGAATAATCTCCATGGATTATTCTATGGGGAAAAGTTTTTAGAACTGTCTCAATTTCTGTGTCCTCTCTGGGGGAAAAAAAAAAAAAGCAATATTCATTGATTTAGCATGTACACAAAAGCTGAGGTCCCACAGAATGCATACTGTTCTGGGAAACATGCTTTGCAACAAGCAAGCATAAACTTCACTGTTCCAAAGCAGTTCTGGCAGTATCTGATTTTCAGCCTCTTTTCACTTTCTACAGGGCAACATGCTAAAAACTACCTTATGCTGGCAACAACATGAACAAAACTAGAGAATCATAGACTGTGTGGCAGACAAAGAAGCAGATATTGCAGGGGTTCCACTCTAATGACAGAGATGACGAAAAGGAACTGAGGGACGGCTGGATTCATTTCATGCCTTCATGATTTGGGGACTGGGGAAGAGGGACAGGGGAGCAAACAACCATGGAGGTAACACTGTGACTTTGGTCAGTTGTGAGCAAACATACTTTCCCAAGCTAATGCTACAATGAGGTGTCCACCACTAGATAATTCTGCCCCTGATTACATGGACATCTGTACTGGGTGCAGGTGACAAGCGGCTGGCAGTCAGGAGACTGGCCTGTCCCATGCTGGACTCGGCCGCTTCCAGCTGGCTCTACCACACATGACACAGCTGAACCAATCAGCCAAACTGGTGATGCCTCTGTGAATACATATTTAAGAAAGGTCAAAAAATATTACATGGGCCGAAGAAGTTGAAACAGGGTGAGAAACAGCAGTGCAAACACCAAGGTCAGAGAAGCAGGTGCTCCATGGCGGAGCAGATATTTCCAAAGAGACTGCGGCCCATGGAGGATCCACACCAAAGCAGAGCAAGAGTGAGAAGGAAGGAGCAGCAGAGAAGAACCACGGTCCTCCCCTGCACCACTGGTTCCATCACTGAAGGGACATGGTGTCACCTGCGATGATAACAAGCGGGAAATAGAGGAGTCTGGAGTGAAGTAGAGCCTGGAATGGGGCAGGAGAGGTGTTTTCCCCAAGTGCTTTAATGCTTGCTTCATTTTTTGTTTTTGTTTCACAATACCTGAATCAGTAATTAAATATTTATATTAATCAGTAATAAACTCCTTTCCTCCAGTCGTAGAATCATAGAATCGCTTAGGTTGGAAGGGACCTTAGAGATCATCTAGTTCCAACCCCCTGCCATGGGCAGGGACACCTCCCACTAGACCAGGCTGCTCAAAGCCCCATCCAGCCTGGCCTTGAACACCAGAAATAACATCATATGCATTAATAAATAATTGCAAGCATCACCTAAAATTACAGTGGCTTGAAACCACAGCTGAGGAGAATCTGTCCCTTCAGGGGAGCTGTCTTCTGCCAGGTAGGCACGGGATGAAATCTAATTCGGACTTCAGAGGTAGCAAGATTCTCATCTCTTTTTTGAAACAGCAAGCTCTTGACTGTTGTCTCATTATTATTTGTACATTTAGGATATTAAACCATTATCCCTGGTCTTTCATGTTTGCTGATGAGAAAGACAAGCCGAAATTAAAAACCCTACTTGGAACTACCTGTTCCCCAGCAGAATAGCAGAAATGAATTACACTTACATCTTACAGTTAAAAAAAAGGAGAAAAGCAGTCACCATCAGGGTATTAAAGCGGGCATCGATCGGGATGCGGGGAGGGCCATAGGCCGCGCTGCGCTGAGGCGGCGCAGCTCGGGCGGCGGGAGGGGAGCGGTGAGTCTGAGGGGAGCCCTCGGCGTGAGGGGAGCCCTCAGCGCCGGGGGCGCCGTTAGCGTGTGGGAGCGGGCAATGCCAGAGAGCCGTTACGTGAGGGGAGCCCTTCGCGCCCAAGGAGCCGTTACCCAGAGGGGAGCCCTCGGCGTGAGGGGAGCCCTCCGCGCCAAAGAAGCCGTTAGCGTGAGGGGCGACCTCGGCGTGAGGGCAGCGGTCAGCGCCAGGGGCACCGTTAGCGTGAGGGGAGCGGTCAGCACGTGCGCCGGGGCGGCACCGAGAGCCAGTGGGCCCCGGCACTAGGACCTCCCGGCGGGGCTACCCGGCTGCTCTATTTTTACTGCGGTATTTTTTGCATTCAGACTTTCCACTGCAGGCGGCCCGGGTCAGGGGATCCGCTCTGCCGGGGGAATCTGACAGGTCAGCCCAGCAAGAGTTATTTATAGAGGGGGGCGGTGGACAGACGGAAGGGATGCGATCGGCATCACATTCTCCTGTTGGCGGGGCTGCGGACTGGGAGAGGCACCCACCAACGAGCCCTCTCCCCCCGCCGCCGCGTCCCTCAGCACAGCCGTGCAAGGCGGCTGTGGCGGGGGGAACCCC
>VXBH01001517.1:0-119642 GCA_013400035.1 Rynchops niger | reverse complement strand
CCGGCTTGACCTGCGCTTGCCAGCCCGCCCCGCCGCCGCTCACGGCATGGGGAGAGGGGGCAGTCCGGGCCGGCCGGAGGACACAGAGTCTGCGACCTGAGCCAGAGAGGCAAGCCACCTAGGCAAGCCCCAGACTGTCTTCCTTCTCTTTTTCTCACCATTTTTCCTCATGCAGCCTCTCAGGAAGTGAGGACCACCTCACACACAGATTAACTTCCCCAGTTACAGATCCCAGCAAGCGGAAGGGGACTCTTACACCCTGGCACTCAGACTGGGCTCAGGACAGTTCCAGACAAAACTGCATACCCTTACATGAAAAACAACTGACTGCAGAGGGTCACTAGAATTAAAAATACAGAGGCAAGGAGGGTAGTCAAGCTGGAGCCTGTCTGGCTTGTTAGGTGTGTGAAGACCTTTTCAAGGAGGATTTAAACTTTTCTTGTCCTACTGTGACAATCCATCACTTCACCAAGGGCTATAACCCACCTTTCTCCGCTGGCACTGGAGAACTGTACTTGCCTAACCTGCCATTTATGAGGTCCGTTTCGTTTTGGTAGGGAAAGAAACTAGGACAGAGTAGAAACATCAGTATTTCAAACTGTAACCAGACTGCCCCCTTCAAGCCCCACTGCTCAGATGCTTTGTCCTAAAGGCATTTAAAAATCAGGAGGTGCCTGTCTGCCACATTTGGACGAGCCTAAGCTACATGCGCAAGCCCAGAACTGCCCAGCTGCAAGTGGGCTGACACCCGCCCCTGCCAAACCCTGTCTGGCATTCAGAAACAAGGCCTTGTAAACAGTGCTGCTGACACGCTGATAGGATTCGACTCTTCCCACACAGTGTAGTGGTAGCTGCTATCTTTTAAAGCCTGACCACACCAGGAGATAGTGCCGTCACGTGTAACTGCCTCACAGCGCGTGCTGCTCAGCCTGAAAGCAGATGACCTGGTGTCCACAGCCTCCTGGTCCAGGTGGGGTCAAGGCCACGGCTCACATCTCTTAAGGAAGTGCCTGTAGTGCTTATATCATGCCTGCTGTATTGGGATGGCCTGAATCTGATGGGCCTTGGTGGCAAAAACTCAGAGACCCCAAACAGCCACTAGGCCACATCGATGGAAGCACTGTCTTCCCGCTTGTGTACAAAGGGCTTATTTAGAGTTCAGCATTTGTTGGTTACAGCAGTTGAGAAGTGATGAGAGCAGGAGACGCTGGGTTTCTTCGCCGGGTGTAACCATCCCAACATTCCCTTGCTTGTTCCGCCTTCTCCTGGAAGGAGCATTCCCCTCCTGGTAAATGAGATTTCTGTATGGGTGCTTTTCCACCTCAGCCCCTGCACGCACTCCTCGCTTGGCCATGCAAGTAATGACAAGAAAGGATGTGTCTGGCAATACATGGAAGGCAATGTTCCTTGAGGGAGCAGAGTGCTAAGACCTAAACATGTATATCAGCTTAGCAAAAAAAAAAAAAAAAAAAAAAAAAAAAAAAAAAAAAAAAAAAAAAAAAAAAAAAAAAAGACAACCAAAAAAACCTCTCCTACATTCAAGGAAGCCTGCATTTTTAAATAATTACTGGCACTGTTAACAGTCCTGGCTTTCATTTGTATCTGCAGACATCATCTAATACATAGTTAACAGCTAAACAATAATACAGATATTAAATTGCCACACGCACATTGTACATTTTATAGGACACCTCCAATCATGACAAATTTCAAGCTATTTTACACTTTTGATTCACTGCCCATTGAAGTTATCTACCACAGGCACACGGTTAAGTGCCAGGAAAGATTTCTGCAGGGGAAGTGAATGCTCTCTTCAGTATTTTATAGTCCCAGCTCCAACAGACTGAGGAAAGACAATGTTTTGTCCTGACAATCCCATACCAATAGAGCACAAGCAGATTCCTCTCATCTGGGCAAGTGAGCGGTGCTGCCTGGCTCACTGCCCCGAGAGCCTCCTCAGGAAAATGAGTACTGGTGGCTTCCTTAAAAACACGTGCTGAGTGATGATTATATGCGAGGTTGAAGGGACAGGCTTCCCCACAGGCAGAGAAAACAGGCTGGTTGGATACCCCATAAGTGGCTGATGGAGGAGGGAGGAAAAGTCACAAGCACTGCCTTTCTACAGGAGGTTTGGACATTGTTTGGGATTCCCTTGCCCCCACAGAGGAGCCCACAGCTTCCTACAGGACCTTCATATCCAAAACTCTGGAGATGTCACCAGCTTTTGCAGAGACGCACAAGCAGAGGGTTCTGTAATTCCTTGTATTATTCCTTTATAGTTGCTTGGATTGTCTTAGTGATACATTAATTGAACGCCATGTCACAGTACCTGAGAAGCTTTTAACAGTGATCTCCAACTAAGGGGTCCATTACAAAAATAAAACCAAAGAATTACAATTTAGTCCTGCTGCCTGGTCCACCTTTTAGGAACACAGGAAGGGTGAAAGTGGCCATATGGAAAAATCCATTCCTATATTTTTACTGCTGAAAGCTAAATCTTCCCAAGAGACCCCGTGAATGCATTGAAAGCTCCAGATATTTGATTTCACTTAAGAGTTTCATCATCTCAGCCAGACTGCTAATACTTTTTTTTAAAAAAAGGTTAATTAATTAATCGTCTGCCATGAAACGCGTCCAAGGATCATGCATTTTAAATCAAGTGGAGTGACGGCACTCCTAAAGTACACTGCCGTATTTGCAAACTTGTGAAACCCGCTGCTATGCCTTGTCGGTGGCGTGGGGACCGCTGCGGGAAGCTCCGCCGCCCTCTCCAGGTGCGACAGCGCCGGGCTCAGCGCCCCCGCTCCCGCCACCGCACCGCCGGCAGCGCTGCCCCTCGCTGCCTCCACCCGACCCCAGGCTGCATCCGAGGCGGGGACGAGGTCACGGTGCGGCGGCTCCCCGGGAGCCCGGCCGCCGGTGGATCTGCCACGGCCGTCCTGACGGAGGTCAAGCCCAAACTCAGTTGCCGGACCTGTTGCCGTCGCGCTCGGCGCTACTCCGCCCCGCTCCTTCCAGCGCCACAGCAACGAACCGGCACATCAGCCCCGTTGGTCTTCGCCGCTGACTTTGCGAGAGAACTGGGGAGAGGGCGCCGCTAAGCTCTTAGCGAAACGCTAACATCGACCGGTTGTTAACTGCGACTCACCTACATCCCGCTCCTCCCGCGCAAGTTCCGCCACGGGAGCGCCCTGGGAAGGCAGGTTGGGCACAGGCGGTCACTTGTCTCCGGCCCCCCCCGCCTGCGGCCGCGCCTCCCGCGGACGCGGCACCGTCTCTGCCTGCGAGCTCTCGCTAGGGCAGATGGTGGGGCTCGCCCCTTCTCCGCTTGCCCGAGCAACCTGCCGCTCGGCCCCGCGGCGGCAGCCCAGGGACATTCACCGCTGGACCGCGCCCCCCCTTCTCCCGTCCGGCACGCCGGCACCCGGGGGTCGCCGAGCGGCCGAGGCAGCCGCTCTCACAAGCCCTCGGCCCCGTGTCCCCCCAGGCGGCCCCACCGCGGAGGGGAGCTCCCACGGCCTGGCCTTACCCTGTTGGCGGAGAGGACCTGCCGGTAGCGCTCCTCCTCCGCAGGCAGGGCAGGAAACTGTTGCATGGAGAGCATGCTCTGGCTACTGCTGAACCCTCTCCACTTCGGCCGCCCCCCGCACCCTTCTCTACCTCGGTCTCCGAGGAGCCGCGGCCGCCCGCCTCCCGCACACACACACTTGCGGGGCCGTGGGGGCTCCGCATTTTGTCTGCTCGGCAGACTCCCCCTCCCCCCTCCTCCACCCAATAATAATAAACCTCGGCGAGAAAGCCGCCGCATCCCCACCCCCTTTTGCACACAAGGCTCTACCCCTTGGGGACAAGCCGAGAGCCAGCCCACTTGCTAATTGCGCCCTAAAGCCGTCCCCCAGGGAGGGCGGATGAGGTGGGCACAAGCCTTTGCCCCCCCGCCCCCGAGGAAGGAGGCCTTGTCACGCTGCGAGGGGCTTCAGGTGGCAAGAGTAGCCTGAGCCAGGGACGATGTGCGGGCCAGAAACCGGCGGAGCTCGCCCCTCGCACCCTTTACCTTGGCTCGCTTGGGCTCTTCTGCGGGCCAGGCAATGGGGCTGCCCCCGCAGCCCTCGGGGCTGCCGGCGAGTCCCCGGTCCGCCCGGATGGGCGCTTGCAGCTGAATCGGTCCGAAGCCACCTCGGGGCAGGGACCGACCGGCACTCCCGGCCCGCCGAGTTGGATGGAGCGCGGAGTTCAGAGCTGGGAGTGGCGAGCCTGGGCCGAGCTCCCGGCTCCATCCCTCCGCGGTTCCCGGGCGCTGGAGGACCTTCCTTCTTACTGGGTGCTCTTTGTGCAACGGCTTTCATTTCACCCCAAGGGTAGAAAGCTTGGCGCCTACAGAGACCGCAACGCTTTCCTCCACAGCACAGCGACTCGCCTTTCCCCAACCTGTCCTCCTTATCTCCAAAAGGAGGGCTGAAAGCGGCGCCGGGCGCTGCCGCCGGCACAGCAGAAGCGGAGGGGAAAGGAGCGACAGCTTTCTCCATCTCCTTCCCCGCAGGCAGGCTCCGCTCCCAGCCCCTCCGGGGGATACGCAAGCCTGTCGCGCCCCGTCCCTGCCGAGCGAGGAAGCGCCGCTCGGGAGGACAGCGGCGGCCAGGGACGCTGCACCTGTCCCGGCCGTCACCGACCCCAAGGACCAGAGGCGTGCGCTCTTTGTTAGAAACCTCTCGAGGCAAAGCTCTCATGCCAAGAGACAAGTGCCGCCTGCAGCTGCAAATGACAGAGCAAATGCCCCACCCCCATGAGACATCGACTTTTAAGACTTGCATTTTGATGCATTTTTCTTCTCTTGCCTGTACCGCATCCAAAGATGCCGAGTCTGACTGAAGCCCGGGTCTGTGTACTAACGGAGCTTGCAAACGCTATCCAAGAATGATAAAGTCAACAGGACAAAAAGCATAAGGTTGACGGGCAGAAAGTGGGCGCTACAACAGACACAGTTCAGGACCCTTCCAGGAGTTACAGAGAGCTGTCACTGGGTTCTGGGATGATATCTGTAAACCAGAGAGGCTTCCTGTTTTACTGCATGTTTCAGTGCTTCTGAAATGCTATCATTCAAAATGTGAGTTAGAAAACACCCCAAAAATGTCAACCACCACCTACCTCGACATGAATATGGCTTCTATCCCTAGTCACCACTTGTGGCTAGCAGTGAGGATGATACCCCTCATATATAGAGTTTGTTTATATATATCTAAGGCAAACATATCTTCCTAACTTTTTTTTCCAGCTATCTTTATTTCCATACCTTCGGATTTAGGCACTGTCACTTTTTGTTTGTGTGCAAACTTTATGAGGCAGAGACTGGTCACTCTGTGCTTCTGGAGTGGCATTGCACATAACTCCTGTTCACGGTAATTCAGTCCTGCATTTTTTTTTTTTTTACCCAACCAAGCAAAGTCCCCTCTGGAAGCAAGCAGTGTTTTTGTTTTTAAAACAATTGCACAAATAATAGGAAAAGCACAGAAAGGGACAGAAACAAGAATGTTTATGCAAAACCTTCAAATTGCTTAATGTAAACCAACAAATATTTCATGCTGTAATGCTGATAAAAAGAGGAATCAAACCATAATTCATTACTTATTACAGTATTTTACAAAGATTAGTTAGCCTTGTCAAAAATTACAATAGGAACAACTCATAACAGAAATCTAAGCGGTGCAGTACATGGCTCAGACTGCAAAGCCATGGATGGCCAACCCCCTCTTAGGGTTAGGGGTTGGAACTGGATGATCTTTAGGGTCCCTTTCAACCCAAACCATTCTATGATACGATTCTCTTTGTCAGTAGCACTGTGAATTCCAAACCCCAAACCAATCTTGACTCCTAATCTCATACTAATTTCCTCAAGTGGGGGAGCCATTCGAATTGCAGTTTCACAACTACATGATTCAGCCACAGTGTTCAGCACACAGAGAAAGCCTAAGCCAAGTTCTGTTTTTGTTGGCAATTTTACGGAAATCACTGCATGAGAAACAATTCTTTAGATTAAATAACACTTGGTTCAATAAAGCCACAGTTCCCTCAGCATACAACTTATTTCTAGACATCTGCTATGTAGTCTACCTTATGACTGACTTTAATGTATCCCAGAGCTCATATTGATACACTATCCGTACCAGAAACTTGTTTTCTGGTTGCATGGCATATAAACATTTTAATGCAGAGTCCAAATAATTCATTAACATGTAACCACTAGTGGAAAGAAGCAAGCATATCTCATTATCTTAGAACTGATTTGACTTAATTTGATTTTTCTCTATTTTTTACCTTGCATTTCCCTTCCTAGTAAGTACAGACCACTACAGGATCTTCATTTTATAATTCTTCAGAGCAATTGATTGATTTAATTCAATGATCATGGCAGACACAAGTTTACGTTCATGAAGAAAGAGGAAGAAAAGGGAGCAAGTTAAAATCCCCACAGATAACAACTGGTAATGAAATGAAATCAAAGCAGAAGAGGGATATCTGACCTGAAAGCAAGTGAGGACAAGGTTCACCCACGGGCTGTCCAGACATGCTCCACCCTGAAGCACGCACCGGAGAGCAGCCACCACACATATCACACTTCCACTGCCTGGCACAGGAACCTCCCTCAGACCAAGCATCTCTGTGCTCTAACACCACCACCCACAGGCGCATCCCTCTCATAGAAGCTGGCATATAGCAGATATGCTCTCAAAACAGAACTACTTTACAGCAGAAACAGAACAGATTATAAACTCAGAGTTCAGTGCTTTAACACCACAATCAAGTATAGAAGCTTTAATGAACAAATTTTGGTGCTATCTTTATAGTAACATTTCCTTCTCTAGTAGCTAAAGTCAGGACAAATGTCTAATAAATCAGCTATATTTCCTTATATGAGGCCAAAACCCACCATCTGTTAAGTCCATTGCCATTTGTTTCCTCTTTATCCACTTCCCCAACCCATTCTCGCAATTTTGTCAGAGCAGTAACATGAGGGAACAGGATTCCATAATCCCAGCATTAATCCCAGCAGTAAGAGCTATCACTGCCAGAGAGGGGAACAAAAAGCACACCTAGAACTTCCACTGCACTATGTCAGTCCTCATTACCCAGGAGAAGTCTGCTGCTTTACCACACCAGCCCTTGAGAACAAACAGTTTTTCAAGTTGTTTTTGATGCGTTTATTGTCTGACTTGGTTTTTACATTAAATTAACACACACAATGGCTTTGTTACTGTTACAGGGAACAAAGTTGTCCAAGGAGTTTCCGATCCAGAATATATTGACAACTTGTAAGCACCTTGGTTCAGCAGAAGGATGAATGCTCACCAGAATGCATTCAGAATAAGGAAAAACTCCCCAAGTTTTTTCATGTTATACATAGGTAAATATTCTGCATGCGACGTATCCTCACGATCAGGTTTGTCTCTATAAATTTCCCTTCAACAGCAGGTCAGATTATATGATTTGTTTTAATGTATACTTATCAATATGCATTTTTTGGTAAACTGTTAAAATTTTAAAGTTTTTGCTCATTACATTATGTAACAGTACATTACATTTAAATTACTGGAAAAAAAACACCCTACCTTCAGTTCAATACTTCCTTTTTAGAACTACCATCTTTCATGTATGCTGAATAATGGTGATTTTATCTGTACCTTTTACTTCAAAGGTTGTCATGCTTGCAACATGCAGCTCCAACCAAAAAAATTAACTGTAAAAATAATTTAAAAAAGCAAACAGAAACAGTGATTTATTAATCTGCAGATTGCTCGAACCCACACACTTTTTATTTTTTATGACAAGAAACAAATATCTGGTTCAGCAGGCAGACCAACAAAGTGCAAATGACTCAGTTGGATAAGATATACAGAACTATTTTGAATAAAATTTCAAAAATAGGTATGTCTCGCATATGTGAGGTTCAGGACCAATACAAATCCTTTAAGAAAGGGAATATGCCTACTCATATACGTTTGTATGAATGGAATGAATCTTTAAAGATCGGTGTGCTTTCTTACTATAATAAAGATGAGAAGCAAGTCTTTTTCTCTGCAGTATTTCACGCAAATACTGCAAAATATGCAGAAAAGAACACTAAGAACTACATCAAACATCTAACTCCAGTGCAATTCATTTTTATAGCTCTATGGAGATTTCTTCTCTTTGCTGTAGAGGCAAGGAGAAACTTTACATTATACCTGTTTTAAAGTAAAACTGAACAGTAAATAGAAAAATGAGCTACAGTCATGTAAGATAAAAGCTGTTTCCACAATGGTCTTGTTCACATTGATCTACGTATTTCAGCTATAAAGGTATCTTTTTACATCAGCTGAACAATCACATTTCACTTCAGCTGAACAATAACCTCTCTTTTTCTCAGTGACAGAGTTATGGCATAAGCAGTCACACAACAGCATCACCTCTCTTGATCAAAGAAACGCTTTTATGGAATTATGTTCCAGGCATTAATATTATAGGAAAGAGTTAAAGTAACAATGTGGAAAACAGTTTATTCCTTATACTGGAAAGTAAGAGAATTCAACAGAGATCCAACTATCATTGCCTCATGTAATTTCAATTAATTCTACTTTACATACTAATGGCCTGACACATCATGGCAGAAGTAGTATGCATTTCTAAAAATCAATTAAAACCCCCCACAAAATACTATCGGATAGCACCAATCCATGCTAAATATTGCCAAGTTTTCCTTACCTCTATTCTCTTTCACCAAACTTAGGTCAAAAATTGAAAAGAAAGTTATTTTCTCCCCATTTTGTCAATCTAAAAGCTACTGCCTTTTGCAGCTTTTCTGTTTTTTTTTTTTCTGCTGCTGAACCATAATTATAATTGGATATCGGCTCAAATTAATACCGTGTCCCTTTACAAGTGGGCCAAAATCAACCGAAGCAACTTTCAAACAAACTGCAATCTTCTCTATTAATTCACACAAATAGTCCCACAGCTTTTCCAGGATTTGTGATAAATTGTATGCCTGAATTACAAGGGCAACCTAATGCCCTTTGGCTTTGTACCTCTTCTTTCTCAGGATCCTGTAAGCACTTTTCAGTTACCCACCCAACTATCAGCATAAAATTTCCAGCACAGGTTTAAAAATTCAGTTTTCTGATTTCCCCCGCCCCTGAATTTAACTTGCAGTCCCTCAGCTGAGACAGTGTTGCCTCTCTAATAATCTTGAAGCTGTGTAAACCTTTCAGTTCTACCAACCAACACTAATATCCCAAAAGCAAGGTATCCTAAACTGTCAGAAAATATTTAAACATTTAAAAGATTAGCTAGTTTATACATGATAAGCAAGCACCATCCAGATGGCTTCAGGATGACATATAACTGTATTGTTACATTATTCAACTATGTTTTTGCACACCTATGCAAATATTCAAACGTGACATTTATCTATACAAATAGTTAAGTGATGTTCATGATGTTCAATTTCAAATTGCTTTTCTGCTGTTGGCGCTGGGGGCAGCGATGAGAACCCATCCCTGCCCCCTGAAACTACTTCAAATCCATGCTCAGTGTATGCATCTGTCCTCTAAATGAAGTTTTCAAGCAGTCTGAGTTTGTTGGGGGAAACAATAACCAAACATCAAACCCTGCAGTCTGTAAAGGGGCCATTTTATTGTTTGTGGTACAGTTTACTTGAAAGACAACTTGCACTTCCTTTCTCTGAACAAAGTTCTGACATGAGGCCCCAGAATATTCAAGCCTCAGTGATCTGAAGTTCCCCATTAGCTGTTATAACTAAGACCGACATGAAGCACAGAAATTATTGTATGATACAACACAAAGACTAACATAATACTACTAATCTTCAATAAACCACTAAATTTGATTTTACAGGAAACAAGTATTCAATAAAGCATTTTATACTAAGCTATTTTTAATCTTATGAAATGGAGACAAGGAAAATAATATATTAATAGAAGAGATGCTAACGGATCTCCGTCAGACAAATTACATCAGCACTTCAGTGTAGACTAAAATCTACTATTACTGTCAGTGTCTGAATTCAGTTTTGTGCTGTGAATGTAGTAATGCAAAAGGTGACGTTTCTTCCCTCCTCTGCACTTTTCTTGGCAAACAGTATACATACATCATCTATGCATATGAAGTTCTGTTACGCACAGACTAACATTCTAGGAATAACAGCTACCTAAAGCCCGACTGAGGTATATTAAATATTGAGTTGTTTCAGTCATTGTAGACCATGAGCCATGCAACCATCACAACAGCAACCCCAAACACTGGCAGCATAATGAGGTTCTTGTATTTTTGCCATGATGATTGTTCCACTTCCACTTCATCCTTTCTTCTCTTATTCTTTCTTCGCCCTTTTAATCTGTTTTCAAAAGCTTCCAGTTCAGCCTAGATGAAGAAAAACAGAAGTAGCTGACATCTGTCTCAGAATCAAAAACAAGGAAATGTGGAGATTTTAAATAACATTCCCAAAACCCATTTTATAAAAATAACTGTCAGGCCCAAAAATTAAGCAAAGCAACTGGAAAAATAAGAAGCTTCCAGCCAGAACAGCAGTTTCAGGGTGATGCCCGGGATGAACAGAAGGATCCTTTGATCCCTGTTCCTCATCCCCCTCCACATCCTTTTAAAAGAGAGAATAAAGACAAAACTCATTCCAGGGTACAAAGCTGAAATAAAACTGGAATTAGGCAGCCTGGAACAAAGAGTGTAAGACTGGGATGAGACTCCGATGAGGAGCCATCTAACTGCCAGGCACAATCAGAAAAGATGCTCTAAAGAAGAGCTGAGACAGACTAAAACCAGAAAAGGTCTGATGATTGCCTGGATTTTTGGGTCGAGTTGCCAGCGACTAGAGAAAACATGGGCCAAGGAGCTGGGGAGCAGAGAGAGGAGAGATGGGAGCAGCAGAGTGCAGCAAGCCAGGACTGGCTGGGCAAAAGGCGCAAGATTAAGCTGAAGCAGAGGAAACATGGACAGTGAACAGAGACAAAGCCTGGCCACGAGAGGAAATAAATCTACATGACGACTACTGCAGCACTGCCAGGAAGAGCGGGACTAAGACAGTAAGGTAGGTGCATTAAAGAAACAAAAATAAGAACTGTTTTGGGAAGTGGTCAGAAAAGTAGTCCCGTAAATACAATTTTCCTTTGGAACTCAAGATGGCCTGATGTCTGGTCTTCCTTTACTGATGGCAAATATTTGTCAGAGTTTCACAAACCAGATCTTACTTCCCTTCTTGTGCCAGATACCACTGTTAGCAGGAGAAAGGGACCCATTTTGATGTCTATTCCTTTGTACCTAATAAAGGCAGAAATTGTTGGCATTTCTCTGACAATATGGGAGAAGAGTTCAGACAAAGTTCCACAGCCTATTTGAAACAAGATTACTTTCAACTAGCTAATCATCTTTTAGAAAAGCAAAGTGTTTTAATGACATGGTTTTTCAAAATCCAGAATCTGGAGGCAAGGGCAGAGTTCTTAAGGTTTTATAGATAATATAGCAGCATTTCATTTTTACCCAGACATTCAATAAAATTTGGGGCTTCTATAGTTGTTATATACTTGTGATCTGGAAGTTTTAAAAGCAGAGTGCTTCATGAATTGCAGTAATCTGAATTAAAATATAGGCCTCGAACAATTATATAACAGGTCCTGAATTGCCTTCCTAGTGCTCTTTATAAAAACCCAGCTAAAAATAAATACATTATAAAAAACAAAACACAGAATGGGAAAGAGGTTCGTGGGCACAGAATACGAGAAAGAAGCCATCCTTGAAAAGCTACCTATGGATTTTATATAACTATCATCGTTCCCAAAGTGTCACCTCAATGATCTCTGAACAATAAAGTTAACGGTTGTGCCCAGTTTTCAAACTACCTTATTTTCTCAAGCTAAACAAGCTCAAGCTTTTTATTTAGAGTAAGAACCTAACTTCTTTGCGTATAGACATATTAAAAGTAAAATGAAATGCATTTATTTAAACTGTATACTCAAAACAATTTTATGTCAGGTAATGTCTAATTTAGTGTTATTTTGCTCCTTCGTGTGATGTTCTCTGTATTCTTCCTGCACTGGAAGGTGCAGCAGCCCCATGGGAAAACGTAGCTAAATGAATGGCAAGCAACGGTGACTATATAGACACAAAGCATATATCCTGAAATTGCAGGTCGTGCATTATATGGGAGTTGCGGGGGCAGGGGGTATTTGACTTTTGTAACTTCTGAGGAGCTGTTAAAACATTTTTCTTTCTAAGAAAAAAGGAAACAAAATCTTTCATACCACTCATTAAATTAGAATCAGGTTTGAGGCCTCGATTTTCAGTACTGAAACTCTTGACTGCTACCAGCTGGCTCAAAAATTTAACCAAATCTTTTACACTAGAGTGGGACAGAGCGAGAGCTTGGTCTGAATTGTGAAATAATCAAAGCACTGATCGTTTTTCCACCTCTAGCGATTGTGAACATGCCGGCCTCACGCGGTGCCTCTGAATTGGAAACAGAAGGAAAGTTTGGCTGCTCGGGCCATGATGAGAAGCCTAACAAGTCTTCTCCCTTTCACTAAGAAACAAGTGATTCCATCTGTAAATGCTATTAGCAGAAACTGCTACCAAATACAGCAAATATCAAAATACAAACATGCAGATTTACCAGAGTACTAACTAGTTTGTATATAAAGGATTTAATGAAGTATTAATCAAAACAGGTCTCAAGAAGCTCTAAGAAACAGATGGACTGTCTACATAAAAATGTGGTAATGAGATCAGGAAAGTGGTACAAGATGCAAACTTTTGTCAGAAGGGAATAAACTCAGTAAATAGATACTCTTAATGTGACCCAACACCCTATAATAGTGATGTCCTCCAATCTGCATCACCAGAAGGCAGATTAGGAGATCAAATTGAGAAGGAATCAATTCCAGATAAAAGGCGGCAGTACCTGAGGTTAGTACTTGTGTGCAATTCTAGAGCTTATTTATTAGTTATTGTTGTCCTATTTTTTTTTTTATTGGTTTTGTCCAATGTTTTTTTACTGTTGTTGTCCTCCTGTTTGCTATATAACTAGTAACTCGTAATTAACCTTTTAATAGGCTTGATTATGTATAGGTGAAGTCTTCTATCCCTGAAGCTGCATCCATCACAAAACATGTACACAGAAGCAGCTGCCATGTGCTGCACAAGGCTACTGCTGACAGAGACTTCAGCCAACGTACGAGTAGAAAGCAGTGGTGGTGTGACTACAGAGAGAAACAGTCGCTGCTGAAGAACCAAGCCAAAAATAACATTGCACACTATGCTAGAGGAGTGAATCTGCTGCAGTTTCAGAGGAGCCTCATTAGTGAACCATAAGTTAAAGTGATTTTGAGGCAGAAATCATTAGTAACGGGGATGCCTTCTGGAATGCATGAAAACACACTTGGTGCAATACAAACACCAGCAACTTTGAATTTCTAGCTTTAGAATTATAAGCATGTTCTTTACACGTGTACATGTCCATTAGTACACATCAGTACTTAGCTTGCAGAACCATCCATTACAGATTACCTCTGCCTAACAACACAGATGTTTCAGACATCTGTATGCAAGCTACGCTTCCCGACCTCTGCTCTAGAACCGACATTTCCAAGGCCAGCTTCAAGAACACAAAGAATTAGATGGATTGTCTATAAGTTGTATAAGGGAATATGTGGTCAATACTGTAGACAGTTGAGGCATGAATCTAACAGTAAACATAACAAGATCATCACGGAACAGTGCCTGGTCCCCTGGACAACAGGTACATAGCTGCACGCTTTTCCTGCGGGATGGGTAGACACAATCCCTCTTGAAAAGTGGGCCTTGCTACAGCATTGGCTGGTAGACATAGTGCTTTAATAACACCTCCAGGCAATTAATCAAAGTTTGCATAACAGAAGTTGTAACGCACAGATTAAATGTCTATCCTAATGAACTTGGGAGAAAGGTACCCGAGGATCAGGTCTGTGAGTATGCCTCCCGCACCCCCTTTCAGGCAGGAAGCGAGCTAGTCCGCTGCGATAAAAACAGAGTGTGACATCCAGGTGAAAACACAAGTATGACCTAATACAGAACTGCTGGGATAATTGAGTAAAAGGAGCATCAGAAAGCACACACTGGGTTTAGAATATGATTTGGTGTCAAACGCTCAGACACAGGCAGACATGCGTGAACTCGCTGGAGGGAGTGCATTACGGCTGTAGCCTCCAGATGACAAACCTGACCTACCATCACCACCCACCAACCTTAACCGTTATTGCCTGAAATACCATTAGTATTAGCGTCTCCAGGCAGCTGGCAAAGCAGCTTCTTGGATTACAATGCCGACAACATATGCTCACCACAACAGCAATCACAGTAAATACATATTTTTCCCCCCTTCAGAGACCCTGAAGGACAAAGACTCATTTAGGCTTCCTCATTCTTTCATGATGGGAGGGAGGAGGAAGCTTCATCCAAAATTTAAGATCTTTATAGAGGCTATTCAGCAGTTCTGTGGGGTTTATGGTGTGATAAAGTGTTTGATTAAAGTCAGGCGTACTTGGTATTCTAAAATCAAACTATACTATACACAGGTATAGTAATGCAAGATTAAACTGATTAATTATCATTTTGCATAAAATTATGAAGACTGTTTGGAAAAACACGTGGGCTCGTAACCATTGTAAATCATCCACTGCACACATGTTAGAGTAAGGTAACAGCTGACAGGAATGACTGTGCATGTTACATTATAACTTATACATCTTTAGTTGCGTGTAAATTAAACGATTTACTAACAAGAGCAAGGTGGGGGAGGAAGTAGAAAGGTTGATACCTGTTGTCTTCGTTTCTCTTCTTCAATAGCAGCTTTGGCTTCTGCCTCTTTGATCTGTCCAGACATATAAAGTGATAAGCAACTGTTCTTATAGAGTCATAGTTACTCCCATAGAACGGTTCTCAGCAAAAGCAAGCAAAACCCCCATCAAGTGAGCTCTTAACTTAGTCAGATTACAAAATATTGTCAGAGAAAGATGCAGCATCTAACATTTGGAAAACATGAAATATATAATGGATGCTACAAGGTTATAAATTGAACTTCTGACTTCAACTTGACAAGCTCAACTGACAAATACAAAAACTAAAAAGAGTATTTTGTTCACTAACAACCACGAAAATCCCTACATAGAGTTATTCTAAGTTTTCAGCAACTTCATCCTCAATTCAGTACACTCTACACATACAGATAACTCCTAGATATGTATATAATTTACACATATACATTTCATCCAAGTACTTTAAATATTCCCTCCTGACTTCTAGAGCAAAAGGAAACCTCTGTATTTGTACCAAATACAGCATATATTAGATAATGCAGAACCACACTGCTTTAAAGCTCTTGGTGTAATGCAAACCAAATGTAATTGAAAATGCTGCACCATCAGAAAGTCATATGCAGAGTCATGAGAGTTATAACTGACAACTGATTATCTAAGTGTCTTGTAATGTCCAAGAAAGCAAATTAACTGCTGGAAATTACTAAGAAAAGAATAGCACAGAAAAAAAGTCAATATGTAAACACATGATGTACTCGAATCTTAGCTCCTGCATTCAGTTTTGGTCCTGCAATAACAAAAGATGTAAAGCCTGAACATAAAGAAAAGACAACTGGGTGGAGTGGCTTCCATCTAAAGAGATGCATAACTAGGATTCATCAGGCAACTAACAGGGCACAACACCCTGAAGAGTGTGAAGATGCCAAATAGGGATAAAACATCAATAATTATTTTTCAGAATATAAAAGCAAAGGCATAAAATTAAATTACCAGGAGGCTGGTTCGTAACAGAGAGAAGCATTCTACTCCCACACAGTATCCGGCTAAATGTAGTAATTCAGTGCTACAGGACATTTATAGATGCCAAAAGTTTATGTCGACTGAAAAACAATTAGGCATGCTAACAGGAGATAAATCCAACAAAGACCATGAAACAGAAGGACACCAGCTCGGTCTCTAAAATTCCCATAGCTGGAGATCACTACAGTAACAGCAGTAGCAGGAAGAGTATACTGGGGAACTGTAGGTGTCTGCTGCCTTCTTTACATTTCTTGGACCTTTAGCACTGCGGCAACTGAATCACTACCTTAGAAAAGTTAGATGTAAACATACAGTTAATAATTTGAAATGAAAAACAGTCTTGATTTTAACAACTGGATGATTTGCATACTAACAGTGACAATAATTTACTAAATATGGTTTGCGCAGGTGGAATTTGTTCCAAACAATTTACAATTTGAGAGCTCTTGATGGGTAAGGAGAAAGCACACCAGCCCATGCTTTAGCGCACTGTAGCTAAAACAGTGTGCACTCAGCACAGGGTCAACAGAACCATCCTATTTGCAGGTTTTCAGACAATTTTTTACATTGCTAAACTGTCTATCAAATAAAACCACTATTGTGAACTTCATTAATCTAGACACAATGGCTGAGTCTCTAGAAAAATGTATTAAAGGCCTTTTCAGCCACATGCATCTGAAATCACAGTCTGGTGTGGAAAAAACTGCACAACGAGCCTCCTGGTATTTCACTGCCACCTAATGGCAGAACTTCAGCTGCAAAACAAAAAGTGACCCACAAGTCTGGGGAAAAAAAGGCAACAGAAGAGCTTTTTACACTGGTGTGGTCGCATTTGTATAAGATACGTAGGCAGTGTGAAGCTTAACCATTATAACCATTATTAATATAATCATTATAATCACAGTATGGCAAAACATTTCTAGAACTGTGTCTTTAATAAAAAGCACAGTACAAGATGCATTCAATTACTGAGGAGTCCATGCTCGCTAGGTGCTATAGACAAAGAGCTTTATTAAGACTTAACACACTTTTGGTTTTGGAAATTGGTAATTGTTTTGCAGCTATGCAAACTAAAATATCTTTGTAAATGTCTGCAGTTTTTAACAGACTTTTTCCAGTCTTGATGCATTGACCAGTAACTGATATAATAAACTACTTTTGTAAAGTGCACGTAATAGACCATTCCAGTACGTCATTTACAAGTCAACACAGGCCTGGTAGATGGCTGTGAAGTACCAGGAGGCCAGCTGTGCAGTTTTTTTCCACACAAAATGCCTAGTAAGGGTTTAAATAGAACTTCACAGTTCATATAAAAAAAAACCCTCAAATCGATCCATGTTCTTCTGTGAGGAAGGTATGCAAGTCTGTGGCATTGTTACAGCAAAAACTTGTAGCCATTTGCTGATTGCATTAGACCCTTCCTCCCCATTGGATTACAACGGCAGGGGTGAGAAACGGGAACTAGAATCATAGAATAGTTACAGTTGAAAGAGACCTTTCAGATCAAGTGCAATCGTTAACCCAACACTGCCAAGTTACCACTAACCCATGTCCCTCAGCACCACATCTACATGTCTTCTAAGATACCTCCGGGGATGGCAGGTCCACCGCTTCCCTGGGCAGCCTGTTCCAATGCTTGATAACCCTTTCAGTGAAGAAATTTTTCCCAATATCCAATCTAAACCTCCCCTGGTGCAACTTGAAGCCATTTCCTCTTGTCCTATCGCCTGTTACTTGGGAGAAAAGACTGACCCCACCTGGCTCCACCCCCCTTTCAGGCAGCTGTAGAGAGCGAGAAGGTCTCCCCTCAGCCTCCTTTTCTCCAAGCTGAACACCCCCAGCTCCCTCAGCCGCTCCTCATCAGGCTTGTGCTCCAGACCCCTCACCAGCTCCGTTGCCCTTCTCTGGACTTGCTCCAGCACCTCAGTGTCTTTTTTGTAGTGACGGGCCCAAAACTGGACACAGCACTCAAGGTGGGGCCTCACCAGTGGCTGAATTAAACCAGGAGCTGACACTGCACTGCACCGAGACACACTGCTGTGTCCCAGCTCGCACAGGCTCTCATGAATCCACCTTGCTTTAGTGCACTCCGTGTCCTACGAACTTGTCTTCACACCCTTACTGGAACTGTTTGTTACAGTTGGGATTTTCTAGAGGCATATCCCAGGAGTCTTAGCCTCTGACCTGCTGCAAACTTGAAGGATTTGGTCCATCTGGTACTTGTTAGAATTTGCCCATCAATCCCAAAAGTCTGAGCAGAAGCTGACAAAAGTCAGCTTTACCCATTGAGTTTTTGGGTTGTACATTTATTACATGTAACACTTACCTGATAAAAACCAAGCAAGTTATGCACCAATTCTTTTTTGTTTATGTTTTTATAAAAGGCTTATAAAAGCAAGGGTGATAGCCCTTCTCTCTGGGTAGCAGCATGCACCAATTTCTTTACTTCATAAAACGGCAGAACTAGGGAGGGGTCACACTGACAGCAGGCTATGAAGTAGTGTAAATTGCTGAAAACTCTTCATTCTTCTGGTACAGGGTAACTCCCGCAGCCTGACAGGGCTACACTCCTCATGCTGGACACGTCCAGCACCCAACAGCTGCAACACTTTCACAGGGACGAGCAGATCTATCAATGCCCTGGGAGGTGGCCCGGCCCGGATCCTACAGTACTAATCAGCAGTGACTGCTTCATCATCGCTGATCATCACTTGTTCTTAGCCGAAGAGGGAAGAACCAGTTCTAACAATATTTTTTTTTAAAAAAGGAACTTAACAGAATGCTTTTTTAACATAGTATTTCGCAAGTTAATTAACACTGTCTACAAACACTGTCATTTTCCCCACTAAGCCAAACGCAAGTCTGAAAAAGTAGCTGCTACCAAACAGCGCATCTACTTCTGTTGGTGGGGTTTTTTCTGGTACTGCCTTGAAAAATAATTCTGTGCTCAATTTTTCCCTACTTTTCTTGAAGCACTGAGGAAAAAAAAAAATTATAGCTCCAACGGATACATTACCTCAGATGCTTTCCGTTTCATTTCCTTGCATAATGCATCACATTCCAGTGAAACCTGGCCTTCTTGTATCTTGCTGCACTGTATTTCCTGTTAAGTATAATTTGAGACTTTTATAATCATTTCCCTATATAAAATTTCAGTTGTACTGTCCATTTCTTTATGTAGATAATTATAAAACATTCTCATTTAGCAAAACATTGGTTACACAGAAAATAAAGCTAATGATTAAACAGTATTTGAAGCTGTAATTCTGTATAAAATTGTCCTTTTTTCTTCTCCTTCTTTGGCATAAGCTAAGCTGAAAGCAAGAATAAATCACATACTCCAGTTTAATTCCTCCCCTCTTCTCTTTGCTCACTTGTTTGCGTAACACAAAGTAAGATAACCTTCTGAACTCAGGGCAAAAAAAAGCCAGCATTCAGAGTCTCAGTAATTTCATATACATTTCCTAACCGGCTGAGAGTACAGGGCAAGCTCTGGTCATGGGCTAAAACACTCACAATTCCTCTGCTCCCCCTAACGTTGCAGGAAAAAAAAGTTAACAGGTGGTTGTCTGTAAGCAGAGATTTGAACTTGAAGCACTCGTTCTGTCTATGTCATCCTTTCTCCTGCTGAAGACCCCACCTGCCAAGACTTCTGGTTGCACAGGCCAGTTCGTGGAGAATCTGAGAACTCCGGGGAACCGCAGCCTGTTTGGAAGGCTCAGAAGTTCACTGGCTCAAGAAAAATAATGTAAGCACCTTTTAATTAAGCCAGACAATAATTTTTTCATTAAGTCATTATTATTTGCCAAGACTTCACATCATTTTCTGTTCTTCTGTCGCAATGCTATCTAGCTCTAATAAACTTGTTACATGACTTTGTTCCTTATCTTTGTAAGAAGCTAAGGCCGCTGATGGCTGTACTTGCTTTGAGGTCTGCAGAGAACCGTAACTGATTACATTAGTTAGGGATTCACAACATCTGTGCTTGTTCCAACTTACATAATTCTAAACTTTCCAAATATCATCAGGAAAAAAAAGAAGAGTTTTTCTTCTCAAATCACTGCAGGTCACCTGACACTTCTCCCAAGGGAACTACAAAAATTCAAGTGTGCTTGAAGATAAAACTGTCTTAAGTCCGGGCAGCCAACATAGTTTAGAACTAACAGGATTTTATATTCTCCAGTGAATCTTTTGATATCGCAGCCCAGATCTTCAGTTGATGTGAACTGTCACGGCTCTACTAGAGTAACTAGACCTATTCTAATCTGCACCAGAGACAATCCATGCATACAAGCCTAGGAACATGCAAAGAAAATACATCCTTCTCAGGTTTGTAACTTAGAAATTTACCTTTTTCAGTCTCTTACAGAGACACCGGAGTTTAACCTTCTGGCTGCAGTTCAGAGGACAGCTACCTGAATGGCAAACCTCCTTACACCGGTGACCACAGGGCAACTATGAAGAACAAAACACACAAACAAAACCCCCAGACCAATAAATGACTGTAAAATTACAAAGAATCTATGAACTGGTTTTATTTCAGACATAGCAGTTTAACAGAAAACTCACTCAGCTTATCAGTTTTTCCACTTGTGAAATAGTTGATTTTTATTTTTTTTTGGCAAATGTTTGCTTGTTATTTCCCGTGTTTTAATTCCTATAGAAAGACTGATCTTTTATTGGCCCAGCTTGATTAAAAACCAGTTTCTCCTTTCAAATGTTTCAAGAATAGTCATCTCCACAGCAATTTATACCATTACCCTAGCTATCTATATTTTTAGTATTTTTTTTTTACTATATCTATAGTATATATAGTATATATACCTATAGTAAAAAGAAACTGAAAACTGAAATTAAGTGTACTGTAGCAACTTGTAGATCAGAGTCAACAAAAGAAAGAGGGGAGAATCAGAAGCAAAAATACCATAAAATAAAATTTTGCATGCAAGAATCTTCTGAACTATACAAAAGTCTAATACAGGTCACCAATATTCTTATCACGTCCAAAATAATTTCCCAAAATCCTAGATTTCCACATTTGGCAGATTATCCCATTTCTGACATCTGTAAGACAGAGACTTCTTTTACTGCCAGTGCAATTTTTAACATTTATAACGAAAATATTATCATTCAATTACTGTGTTAAGAACTGAGACACTAATTTAAAGACGCTGACTGTTAGGAATGCAGCAGTGCTCCCAGCACCAGATTAGACAAAAGTGTCAAGAAAGCAAGCAAATTTTTTTCTCTTTTTGTTAAGAACTTGACTGAAAAGACACCTATAAGAAGTCACATGAATGATTTTTCATTTTCAATTACATAACTGTTAATAACCGGAGATGGAATACCCCATAAGATTTCCAATGGATTTATTTATAGAGGTAGCTTTAAATCCCCAAACTATTTCAAATGGCCTTGGATAGTATTCTTTATTAAAAGTGAAACTTCACCTCTTTAGCGCCATCAAGGGATTAACACAACTTGCAAAATGCTGTAATACGTACAATTTTAAGATACATTTTTTCACATTTTTTAAAAATGGAAGATGTATATATACTACATCACTTCATCCACAAGAATGAGAATATACATAAGACAATTATAAACCCCAGCTGTACACACTTCTTGTTAATTAGTAAATTTGGATTCTCAGAAGCCTGTTGGAACTGGCTCAACCTCTGAGCCAGTATCACAAAACACACATCTAAACAGAACACAAAACTTTCTGATTAAAAACTACGTAACAGACATACATATTTTCATGTCCACACCAGTCACAAGTTATAATTACACTGATAGATGCTTTGCGGTTTAGGCTCAGGTGGTTTGGGTTTTTTTCCATCACCGTTTCAGCACATTTCACGCAGGCCTAGAAGGAACCTCTAAGTCATCACATTCAGTCCTAAATCCAGTCCTGCCAGAAGCTGACACCTCCGATGGCCCCACTAGGGCTGGACAAAGTCTAACCGAGAAAACAGTCCCCTGTTCTACTCCTTTTCTACTGTTTCGCTGAGGAGGCTGTTCCAGGAGCTCCCTACAAGACACAAGAGCTTTTTTTTTTTTTTTTTGAATTTCCTACATTTATTTTAGCCAGTCTAAAGCCATCAGTTCTTATCCTTGCATTGAAATATTTCTCTACTGTCCTTTCATAAAAGGCTCTTTATTCCCATCGTATCCCCTGCACTGAATTCCAACCACCTTAAATCAATGTTTCTTGAATACAGTAGCCAGAACTGCCTGTAATATTCAAAATGACATCTCAGCAGGAAGGACTTTGTACAATGCCTTAATTGCACCTTATTCTTAATAGAACATCTCCCCCAGTACATCTTCAGCTCGCATTTGCATTTCTCTCCAGCTAATCATGCTGTGACAGTAAGAATTTTTGCCATTTCCTCAGAGCTTATTATTAGCCTTGACATGCATGGTCTTACTGTTTTTTCTGTACCTAGTAACACGCCCCGAATACGTGTGTTCTGCAGATGCATCTCCTCAATTGTCATGTACTGACAACACCCCGCAAGTTTTCATCAGAAAATTCCAACATGGTTTTGGTGCCAAGGTCAGCACTGAAAACAATGCAGGGTCAGGTGTCAATTCAATCCTTGGGAAAATTTCCTTATTGTTAACGTCTGTTGCTCCAACTTTTCATTTAGTTTTGTTGGGGATTTTGTTGTTTTTTTTTTTGAGGGGGGAGTGGGGGAGTGGTTGGTTGGTTTTTTTTAAATAATAAAACACAAGCAGTTGTTTCCTTTGGACCACCTTCACCCTTGTATTAAGCCTCTTCTGTATCGGAACTAGCTGTTCACTAAGTGGCACTGACTCAATTGCCCTACCGAAGTCTTATGTAGCAGACCTAATCCGTTTGCTTTATCTGGAGGAAAAAAGAAATATAAATTGGTCATCTCATCAAAGGAGGAATTTAGGTTTTGTTCAGGCACAACTCATCATCGGCAAATCTATCTTGCATTTTGCCTCATTTTGGAAAGCTGAGGGGAAAAACTCATCTTTAAGCCTTGTAGGCTGCTGAGGTCAGACTGCCAGCCAGGAGCAGGGACTCTCCCAGCTGAGTCTCCTCACTAACGACCACGACCTCTGCAAAACCAATTTGCCACTGTGTGACCTCCGTGAAGCAAGAGGGCCCTCCTGGCTCCCTACCCCAGGGCATCACACACAATATCGTGATCTAGTCTCACCTGCAAGTCATCCCGTGCTGGCCAGAACAATCTATTGGCTGGAACTGTTACTTCCAGCTTACTCTTCCATAATAATTAGGCACATTTCCATTAATTGTGCCAAAGCCCAAACAAACAGTCTAATAACCGACATGTCAGAGCTGGGAATTCAAGATAGTAGCCCTCACCTCAATATTACGCACCATTAGAGCAAAATTTGCAGAGCAGAGAAATACATTTAGTCCAATACTGAAACCCAAATTTGCACATTTAGTTCTCTGCACAGAGCTACACAGTCTACATCACAGGGATGCAGGACAAAAACGAAGCTTTTTTAAAAATAAATAAATAAATAAAAATCAAGAGGAGGAGCAGTGAAATGAATGGCAAAACAGCATTTCCCCATGATCTCAAAAACCAAAAATCCTACCGCTGCTTCTGCTGGATAAATAATGTAGTGGGAAAGGATTATATATATATATTTTTTTTTTTTTTGCTTGTTTTTAAGAGTCCATGCTGAGCTACTTGGCGCTAAAATATAAAGTGTGTGCCCCTGTAGATCTTTTTCACCATACAAGATCTCTTGTCAGTAGCTTGCGGACTAGAGGCAAAAATGAACAGGCTTTATGTTTGCCATGGCAAGACCTTTATAAGAAAGGGATTTCATCCACAGCTCTGAAAACAAAACACAAAACAAAAAAATAATCCTACAAGTATTTTCCCTGTAGGCAATAAATTTAAATCTTAACATTATGTCTGATGATGGGAAAACCCATCAACGTTTATGGAGGCTTAACTGGTCTCCACCAGAAGGTAATACACACAACTTAAGTGCGAAAGGTAAGTTTATCACTTCCAAGCAAAGGGATAGACTCTTCAGTTCAAAGGCTGGCCCTGCTTCCAGGGATCTTACAAAACCCTCCACTGCTTAGGCCAGACATTGAGGAAAAATCCTCTTATTACGGACCAAAGCTGTGCATCTGCCTTTTAAAATTAAATTTTCACAACCCACATACAGTTTCAAGGTGTGTTTACAGAATTTAGTTAAGCATTCTGGAAATAAATTTATTTCATTTATTAAAAAAAAAAAAAAATAAAATCGCATTGTCTCTACTGCACTATCATGTTAAAATAAATTTATCACAATGGGGTCCCATATTTCACATCAACACAGTGGCAGAGTGCACAGTGAAAGTATAAAGGACAGCTTTGTCAAAAAATACTAATTACACAGAATAAAGTATGAAACAGATCCACAAATACTGATATGAATATGTAAATGACTAATAGAACTAAGAGAATGTTAAAACTTCTTTGTAAAAATTGTCCCAAAACATCTGCAAAGACGATCATAAGAATTTAATCACCCCTGATTAAAAAAAAAAGTTAAATTTCCTTCAACAGGATATTTTGTTACTGCTACCAAACAAGAGAAAAAACTTTTTAATGAAAGCTTCTCATCTCTCAGCTGTGGCAACATCAAAGACACTGCTTCTCCCTAAAGCAGAAAGGAAATGTGAGCTGTACTGTATAATACTAGAATTAATTTTTATAGTTTTACACTGCCATAGCCAAAACAAAAGCACGAAACCTTTCGAGACTTTCAAAGTTCCTGCTGTATTTTTTTCCAAGTCACCAGACAACATAATTGAGTTTCATAATCCCCAATTGTACCACGCTACCTGTAATTCAAACATGGGAGTATACTGCCTACCACAACTTCCATTAACCAAAAAGAAACACATCTCCAAACTAAGACTTCAGTAAAATACTGTATTCTACCGAACCGAAGCTGCACCATGCTAAGCTTGGTGGAGTTACAACGCGCATTGATGTTTCACAAACAGCAACTCCACTGAGCTCTGCTGATGCCCACAAGGTCAGCTTCTGACATCAAATAAGAAAACTCTCATAAAACACTAACTTGAAATTTACTCGAGGCTGTCAGGACTACCCACAAAACGTTTCCAGTTTAGTTTTGAGCAGACATATTTGATTTGTAAATTTTAAAAGTCTTATCCATCTTATCCTTTGGCCAAGCTGTTTGCAAGTTCTTGTCATGGGGTCCTCTCAGTGGGTTTGATCTGTATGTGCTGCAGGGGGGGTGTGTGTGATGGCAGGGTGATGCCTGTTAAGGCTGCTCTTTCAAATTGTGTTTATCACCGGTTCCTTTGAAAGAGAACTATCAGTACAATTTGCATTATGATGCAGCTAGCTGATTTTCCCAAAGTTGGAGATAAATATTGTATACTTATAAAACAGACAAAATATCCCTAGCACTCTTCAATATTCAGAGAAACGGGAACAAGTATTTTTTAGACAACAAAAAAAAAAAAAAAAAAAAAAAGGTAAAAACCCCAAACAGTACCTATGAAGTTACCAAAGTAGGATCAGAGGAAAGCAGGATAAACTGTAACACAAAGATATGAACTACATGAAGCAGGATGTGCTAATACTTTTATGTTTCATGAAAGGCAGTAAGACCTAGAGCAAGAATCACAGGAAGGGAAGAGCATGCATCTTCACATCATCGATTGCACTAAAAAGATTCTCTGGATGTCAGAAGCTGCATAAAACCTTATTTTTAAAATTATCATCCCATAGATGCCTTGAGAGTTAAATAAAAGCTTTATAAAGCTGAAGTGGACTCTGTTGTCCTAAGCTTTCTTTCACGTCCCACTGAATTAAGTAAAAAAGACATCATCTGTGGAACCGGGCAATTCTGAAATGCAAACTAGAATTCAGTACCACTACTAGCTGGATTTTAAATCCCAGACTGAGCCTCGGGAATGTGTCCGGAAAAATCACAACAGTTACGTTAATCAAAGTCAAAGACGAGATACTAAAAAAAAGTCTTTGAAGAGAAGCTGAAGTACAAGAACACACAGTTCATGTTAAGAGATTATAAACACCCTTGAAAATAAAGAGGAGGAAGTCTTGGAGCAAATAAAACCAAAGTAAAAGAGAGGAAAATGAAAGCACAAAATTAAGCGGTAAATGGACAATGAAATAATATCCGAAAGTGTTCCCCTGCCAGGAAGAGAGCTTTCAGACATCCAGATGAGAAGACAGACACGTTCATTTAGAGAAAAAGACATCAGAAAGGCATCTACAAGGGCAAACAGCGGAAGATACAAGAAGGCACGCAGCACAGAGCACAGCCTTCCTCTGGGGGATAACACAATCCTGCCCGAAAAACAGAGGAACAAGCAGGAATCCTGTGAATTTTTGCATCTACACAAAACCAGAAAAAGCTTTCTAATAGAGGCAAGGATTCAAATTCGATGCTTCTGACACTGGAAAATAATGAAACAAAAGTAAAGTTTTGAACCTACGTTTGTTAGGTTGAGGCAGAACTCAGAACTACAAGAGATGAGGTAGGAAAAGAGGTAAAACAGCACAAGGGGAGTCGAATCAGGGAAGGAGAACGGGTAGCATCAAATTATTTATGAGTGCTAGCCAAACATTGCACGAGACAAAGAGACTCAGCTACACAGTAAAAGGCCAAACCAGAACAACAAAATAATAAGTGACTATGGGGTAAAAATGCTTGTACTAAAGAAAATATTTTTTTGCAGGGAAGAAGAATTTCTCAGAAATTCTGCAGAGTTTAACAGTAGAAACACTGTTAATGTATTTCTTCCTTTTTTTTCCACTTCATAAATTTTCTAATCCTAGAGTGGGGAATGGAGTGAAGAAAGGACTGTCGCCCTCACCACAACTAATGACAACTAAAGAACAAACATACAATATTAAGTAATGCATGGATTTCTGAAAGCACCCAAGCAGCACATAAAAACAGCACTAGGAGGGACAAGGAAGAAGTCACTTGGCCCGTCCCTCATGTTTTAGAGCAGTATTATCCACAACTGGATAAATCCTGATACACATCTAAGCTGTTACTGATGAAAATTTGGTAGCTCCTCCAACCACTTCTTCCCCTACTCCACAACCTTTACTACTCAAAAGTAGTATTTAATATTAATCTTCCTCACTGATGCCTATATATACTGGTTCATAGTCTAAGCATCATGCAATAAGGATATTATTCTTCTCTTCACAGCAACCCTTCAGATATACCCAGATACAACAGAAAGATTAACGGGCCTGTCTTCTATTTCACACTACTTAACATAGATTTCACTAACGGAGCTGGGCATTATTAACTCATCTCACTTCTTAAATAAAAAATCCCCTCCCTCCCCAATAAACTGTAGCACAGACAGGGACGACTAGACCTGCACTTGGACAAGAACAATCATAAGCACAGTCCTCAGCATTTTTCCTAATCAAACAGCATCCCACTATTTTGGGGATGTAAATCCAAGACCTGTTTTTAACCACGTTCGAGGACATATTCTTCCATGTTCAACCTCATCTGCATGCGTAAACATTCCAGCCATTAATGCCTTGGAGACAAATCTGTGATATGTCAATATAACCTTCCAATTTCACAGCAAGACATTAATAACTGTCCTCTGAGTACAGCTGACTAACCACCTTCGCATCTATCATTTAGCATATTCATTTAGACTAAGCTTCTCTAGTTTTCTTGGCCTATGGAACCGTATCAAAATCCTTATAAAAAAAGTACAATCCACAAAATTCCACACATCCGTCAAATCAAGGATTTCTTTGTTCATATGGCTCACCTCTTTTGGACACTGATTTTTGCAGGAAGTAAGAAGCTCCTTTTCTGCTAAATCAGCACAGGTCAGTTTCCTGTAAAATAAAAGATGTACTTGTGATAAATCCCAAATTAAAAGCAATGAAAGTCAATACTATTAGGGGTGTATTTTAAGTATATCCCACTGTAAATAAAAGTGGGCTCAACTGTCCACATCCTGTGGGAGAACTAATACAAGCAACACTATTTTACAGACAAAAACCACGTAAATTTAGAGCATTTGAGGTACTTTAAAGAAAATTAATACACAAAGAAGAGCACACATGCATGGGATGAAGGTTTTCAGAGCAATACATAGATGATAATGTTTAAATCACAAGTCCCATCTTGTAATTAGTAAAGCCTAGCTTACTCTGCCCACATACATGATTAAAAAGAAGTACAAATGATTACTAAGTTTTCCAATTAAAACAGCTAGAGTTTGAAGGACAGTAGTTGTAAAGACCTTTTACACTAACTACATTCATTCTAATTCTTGTTATAAAATTCTTCTTCACATAAGGTAAAAAGGAACCTCATATAGATCCAATATTATGTCAATTACTATATATTTGCATAATTCAAAATGTTACTGTATTATATAAACCAGTTCTGCTCATGAGCCTCCATGCTTTGATAATTTTAGCAGTAATACCAAATAAAACACTGGCAGATTTTAAATAGAAAAAAAAAGGAGCATTATGTTACAAATTATAGCCTTCAAAAGAAATCTTATAACTTGCTGTAAGAGTCGCTCCCATCCCCAGACATTTCAAATGGTTTCCAGCTAGCAGCATTCAAATGAAAAACTGGGTTCGGTTCCGACACTTACAAGCATTCAATGTACAGTATTGACAGTTTGCAGTGACACTTTATTTTGAGCATCTGGAGACAGGATGGGCAATCCCCGGGATGACAGGGCAGAACGCATCGGTGAGGACAGCCAGATGGCCGCGGCTTGGTACACTCCTCTTCACACTGCGAACATTCTGGACCTGCCTAACAAAATAAAAACAAAGTACTAAGGAACATGCCAAACATTTGTTAGTTAGATGCCATTACCGAGCTTTAATATAGAAGAAAGAGTTGGGGTGGTTTTGCTAAGGGAATCAAGCTATTCAGTAACATATCCCTAAAGTAAAAATAATTATTAAAATATGCTCTTAAAAGAAAAGCAAAGATGCCACTGTTTGTTGGTCAGAGGGAACAACAGAGTTCTCTCTTGCTTCCTGGGCATAAAAGAACCTCTTAATATCAGTGCTTTGGAAAATCGACATTAAGCCTGTTAAATTCTCTATAGAAAACTGTTAGAAAAAGAAGTAATTTCATATTCAGAACTAACTTTTCCCACACACCACGTTACTTTAGTCATGCCATACTGCTCTGTAATACAGGGGTGGGGAGATTGGTTTGCTTGATTTTAAGAAGGATACTTTCATCAGCACAGTAAATTAAGCTCCATTTCTATTCATGTTCTTATCTTAATAACTCATCCAGAGCCCCAATCTGCAATCAAATACACACAGATTGGTTGACATGATTTATCAAGTGAACCTACGCAGCACAGTATTTAAAGGCCCACCACCATCTTCAAATGCTCAGTTTCACAGAAGTCAAAGTAAAGCAAATTTATCCCAGAACGAAGCTACACAATACTTCCCCCAAAGGGCTAATACCACGCCAACGTTTCACTTCATGCTGTTCAAAATAAGGGCGTAAGAATTTAAGTTTTTAATACAGTTTTCCCCCATTTTCTTCCACTCCCCTTTTCTTCTACAGTTGAACAATTTTTCTGAAGTTTAAAAAGGAACCATTGTACGACTGTTAACAAAACCTAACCCCCAAAAATTCACATCTAAGAAAGTCAATCGCAACTGAAAGCATTCAGAAAACTGTGATGTAAAATTTAACAGCAGGTAAAAGCAAACAGCTGGTCTTTCTGCAACATTTTCTAACACAACATGCAGAACAAACCTAAATTCCAGACAGAAAAATCACTCTCAGACACATGAGCAAGAAATTTAATCAGCCCTTTCCTGACTACACCTGCAATTCAGTCTGTCAAAACACCAGAACAAAAGCTGTAAAGGGCAAAAACAACTGGACTTTATAAAAATTCACACAAAATTGAGAAATGGGATTTACCCATAATTCGCAGGTACACAGACTCTTGTTTTCTGAGACTGTATTGTCAAAATGGAGGTAGGAACGACGCTGACCCATTTACATTGGTTTCACTGAAGAAGTAGGCAACCAGTCATAACTGGAGATGTTTAAACAACTGTCACTCGGTATTTATTGATGTCACGCTATTGCTGCAGGTTGCTGTTCCACAAGTTGCACCAACAGCTCATGCTCCTCAGACAAAAGTTCCACAATCATTAATAGAATAATACTGTAACTTCTATACAGTTACTAGATAACAAAAGCACTTCTAGGACTGGAATCCACAAGGAAATCGTCCTATTAAAATTAAAATATAGCAGTAAGTTAGAATATAACACTTACATTTTGTACCCAACTGAGCGCTTGCTCAGTTTTCTAAGTGCCCAGAGAGACCAAGTTACAACTTTTTTCTAAAGTAATGCTTAAAAAAAAAAACTAAAGCTGTTTTCATCCAAATCATGACTCTCTAAGACCACAAGCTATGTGCTTTTGACTGCTCATAACTAGAACAATTTTCAGCTTCGTACTTACTTTTAGTTTTGTTTCATAATATCTTCAGCAACTAACACCTTCTTAATCGCATAAATGACAGTTTCTAGTAGACACTGATAAACATGAATATATCACCTCAGTGCTTTAAGAAGCCTTCACCTCTCCTGCAACGTTTCCAGTGCACTCTCCTGAAGATTTGCTAACCTCCTCATCCCATTTACAGCTCTCCTCAGTAAACAGTCTCCCCTATAGAATAGGGGAACAGCACATTTCAAGTGCATTTGTATATAGGGATTACCAGTAGTTCACTTGATCTTGACAGTCACAAGAACTGACTTTAGAAAAGACATGTCCAGAGTGTTAAACAAGGTTTTGATGAAGACAAAGTAATGTATGCCAACATAAAACAAAAAAAAGCGTAGCATTTGCAAAATATATAATATTGTCTCAGTTTCACTGTCTAAAGGAGTGTAGATTACCTTCATGTCACAGCATCAATGGGAACAGAACACAGCCAAGTCTCCCAGTGCAATCTGGAATAGATCCTGTGCCTTCCAGCTGCAAATTCTTTATTTTCCAGTTAAAACTGCAGACAACATTTAACATACACAAAGCTAAAAGCAAAAAGGAAATCAACCTACCTTCTTTCCATCTGCACTACCACTCAATTTAGTAACGTGATGACATTCTTTCATACAGGTGTGATTCTGACAATCAAGAAGCCGCCCACAAAATCTTTTACATGAGTAGGGATTTGCAGAGTGACACGGTAATGGACTAACCTAAAAGTTGAAAATAAATAACTATGAACACATATGTTTACAGATAGTGTATATATACGCACACTGCGCATGTGTGTTGTGTGTGCTATATGGATAAACACACACACACAGAGGCACAGCATCATTACAGAGAAATTTTGGTTCTTGAGTATCTTTGATAAAAGAAGAAAACCAGACCGATGTCTATGCAACCTTTTTTTTTTTAATAGCCTTTTCAACATAACCACACACATTTGTTCTACACTGATTATAGCAGGTAAAAAAGCTCACTTTAGTAATTAAACAAGCTGTCTAAGTTATGCAACATGTGTGGGGCTTTTTTTTTTTTTTTTAAGCAGACTATTACATTCTCAAATCCTTTAGTGTGGTTTGTTCCTTCTTTCCAAATAACACTGGTGCCTTCCATTAAATGCTCCTCAACTGCTTTACGGTTATTGAAGACGACAGTTACAGTTTGCTGTCACACAGCTAATTGTGTTATGGTCATCATAAACCCAAAACGTTTTACAATTCTACAAACAGAAAACACCCTGCAAAGCCAGAAACACTAAAAACCAGATACTGACTATATCAACTATAACTCCTAGGAGTGGGAAGGGGAAGAAGAAATGGCTTTATGAGAGGATTAGGATTTTAACATCTTATGATAAATTTGTACTTTCTAATTGCAGGTTAACGCTCCAGTTAACAGAGTAACTACTCAGAGCACCTATTTAGATGCCTTTAATCTTCATTGGTACTGGAGTGTAAACTTCTAACTTGGTTAACTAGGATACTTTCCTAAAGTTGTATATAGTACAAGTCCCTCCATATCACGCGCATTAGAGGAAACTCACTGTTCCCGTTTTCCAACCATTACATAATATTCACATGCAAAAAAATTCGCTTCTCTGATGCTGTCAAAAAAATTGATTTTTTTTTCCTTCATATAATGATCATTTTGCAGAGAAAAAGAGAAACTATTTGTGATGTTATTACACAATAGGATAACATGACATAACTCACTTTGACTAGACTAAGGGCATGAGTTTGTGTTATGGCTTGAGTTGACTGAACAGCTTTGCACTGCACCCCTTCCTTTTCTCTCTTCCAACTCTGTAATCCCAACGGCACGCTCCTGCCATTTACTTTGAACAAATCCTACCTCACATCTGTCTTTAGAGCAAGACAATTCCACTAATCAAAATGGAAGAAAAGGAATTAATAGAAAAAAAGTCCCTTGTCTTTTGCTAGGTTTGAAAGTTGATTGTCCGTACAATTAGGTGAGCACAACTGAAACGATGGAAGAGAGGTCGGTCCCCACAGAGGGCAAAGCGAGAGACCCTCTCCCTTCAGCACTGTCCATGTTGATTTCCCTCAGTCCTAAAGCAAAAATATACAAAGTAGGATTTGAATCCACCTGCCTATGGAAGTATTTTCTGGGCTTCACCCAAAAAAAAGACTGTCAGTGCAAAGTCATTGCAAAACACAACTCATTCACAGCTTAGTCTAGCGGGAGGTGTCCCTGCCCATGGCAGTGGGGTCGGAACCAGATCTTTAAGGTCCCTTCCAGCTCTAACCATTCTATGATATGATTCTATGAAGACTTCTGAACTCCTTGTCTTCTCATCCTGACCAACAGCGACTCTGTGAACAGGAGGAGTCTGCATGGCAGGCTGAACATCAAGCATGGAATACACAGGAGAAAACCTTAAGGCTATCACGTCCAGCTACTCTCCCATCCCTATGTCAGAGCTGAAGCTCATCATGCTGGCTTAAGCCCTCACACAACCATAGCAAGAAGTCTGAATGCCTGGGTCATACTCCTCCTTGCAAACATCCTACAACTCGATCTCTGATGGCTTACGTTTCTGTTGACCAAATGAGCAAAACCCAGCAACAGGGCCAATAAATAGAGAGTCTGAAGCTGAGCATGGTACTAGGCCCAGCAAACACGCACCAATCACCAAACCTTTTATGCTGTCCCTTCTCATCCTCCTCTAACTCCCCCAGTCACAACTTCCTTTCAGTAGCAACACAAGTAGACAAAGGATGCTGGAAGGTAAAAGAATGAGGGAAAAGGTATACTAAACATTAAGATCTGCCACCGCCCACTTCTCTCTTTTCCTTGCTCCCCCATTTCCACTCAATTTTATGACTACTGGTTCTGCTGCAGCTCATGCAGTTACAGCAGATTAGGGCAGTAACACCCTGCACAGTTCAATATGCTGATGGGACTCCTTTTACCAAGAGTTAGCCTTCCATCAGATAAGGACATAACCACTAGTTCCAGTTAAAGAGAATTAGGAGAAGCACACAGGCAGATGTGGAGCATCCCTTCTGGTAGCCTCCCTCAAGTATAATCATAGAATTGCCTAGGTTGGAAGGGACGTTTTAGATCATCTCGTCCAACCATCAACCTAACTCTGACAAAAACCATCACTAAACCATATCACTAAGCACTACGTCTACCCATCTTTTAAATATCTCCAGGGATGGCAGGTCCACCGCTTCCCTGGGCAGCCTATTCCAATGCTTGACAGCCCTTTCAGTGAAGAAATTTTTCCCAATATCCAATCTAAACCTCCCCTGGTGCAACTTGAAGCCATTTCCTCTTGTCCTATCGCGTGTTACTTGGGAGAAAAGACTGACCCCACCTGGCTACACCCTCCTTTCAGGTAGCTGTAGAGAGCGAGAAGGTCTCCCCTCAGCCTCCTTTTCTCCAGGCTGAACACCCCCAGCTCCCTCAGCTGCTCCTCATCAGGCTTGTGCTCCAGACCCCTCACCAGCTTCGTTGCCCTTCTCTGGACTCGCTCCAGCACCTCAGTGTCTTTTTTGTAGTGAGTGGCCCAAAACTGGACACTGCACTCGAGGTGGGGCCTCACCAGTGCTGAGCACAGGAGGAAAGTACACCAGATGAGCCGCAGTGTTGGATGAAGCCAGGGGCAGGGAAGCACACAAGCCAGCAGACACGAGGAGCAGCTTTCAGCCAGCCAACTGCAGAGAACATCCCAGCCCTCTGGCTGCATCCAGCACAGCTTCAGCTTGCCCCACTCACTGAGTTTCCCAAGTCTTGAGTCCAATAAAAGATAAGAGAGACTTCTGGAATCAATTGACATTGTAGCCAAAAGCAGAAGAATTTCAATTAATTTAAACCTACAATATATTTTAAAATTTTATTTCTGTTTCTCGACAAATCAATCTGTTGTGGATATTAGTAATAAATCCAAAGGACAAAGCAAAGCAAAGTTTTGCTTTCTATAGTTGGAATGCATTTCTGAAATAGCTAAATGGAGGTCGCTGCTCTTGTTACAAAGACAAATATCAAAGAAGCCACAAACTCCAGGAGGCTGATGAGCTAAAGAATAAAGAACACAGATGAGAACCAGAAGCATTTTATGAAAGCTGATTGGAAGAAGAAAGAAAGAAAAAAAAAAAAAAAGAAAAAAAGACCACAGGTCTTCCACAGGATAAGGAAAGGAAGGCAAGGAAAAAAGGACAAGACAACTTTCAGAAGCGTTCCAGCACGTCTCCTAAATGCATAAAAGCAACCAACAGATACAACAACAGGAATATGAAAATAAAAAAATCAAGTACAATAGGGCAGAGAAGTTTTGGATATATTCATAAGGTATTTAGCCATAAAGATTAATCTCATCAAGTTTTACATAAAATTTTACCTACAGGCAGAGTAATGGTCTTCCTCTTATAACTGAACCACAACTAAACAAACAACTTAGAATAATAAGCATCAAATTCCTACCAAAAAAAAAACCCACCCCAAAACAAACTCAAGAAGAAAAAAAAGAGTTCTGTCCGCCTGAGAACAACAAGACTGATATCACAGGATATTCAACATACCCATCACAGAAACAAAACCAGAATGTTTCCCTTCCCCTAGAACATTTAATGAAATGAAGCAACTACAAGAGAATTAAATACAGCAGATAAATTAATACCATATCCCGTTAAGATTTCCTGGTTTTCCCCTCATTTACCTTGTATGGGCTTTAATTAATGTTCTTCCATAAAAATAGATTTTGAATATAAACATTATGTCTCATAATCTGATTTTAAAAGAGCGCATGTATACTATTGCTATGAAATGACAATGCTTACAGCAGTTCAAAGAAAAAGTAAAACACCAAGTTTTCATTTTGAGGTGGCAGCAACTGTTGGTGATTTTTCTGACCTATAACCTGAAACGAAATTGTGAGCTACTTTTAAGCACCTACAAATCAAAGAATGATTTTCTAAATATATATAAAAACATCCAAAACTTGCACAGAAAAATTATTTAAAAGAAGGCTGCACAACGTAGCTAAAAGAAATTTTATTTTAGGTTTTAACCTAAAAAAGGTCATCATGTAGAATCATACCTCCACTCAACATGGATTTTATACAATTATATAATCTGAAAAGTTGCTTTAAGTTGTTTTAAGAAGCGATAAATTGCTTCTTCTAAATACCCTAAGACATGTAAGAACTCGAACTAAGTCAACCCCTTAGAAATACTTTTTAAACTAAATGCCAAAGCGAAATTTAAATAAACAACCAAAACAAACCACAAAAAAAACCCCAACAAAACAACCAACTCCAATACCTACACAAATTAAAGTTACTGTCCAAGGAAAATTGTAAAGACAGTAGAATTGCTTATTAATACAACTCCTAAACTGTTTGCTTTCATTCTCTCTTCTACTCATCGTCCGCAGGCATCCTGGTAAAATACAAGAAGCCTGTATAACTCATTTCACTCCTAGTTCGTTTCTTTTATACCTCCTCCATTACAGGAGGTGTAACAACAGTCCAACATAAGTAGTAACATGGTTCAGCAATGAGCCCCTCTTCACAGCCAAAACTTAGTTTGAGAAAATTGCTACTTTCATCACCCATAAAAAGTTCACTTTTCCCAATGAAAAACCCCTCAGGGGCTGGAAGCTACTATAGGAGGGAAGTGTTCATAGATACATACATATGTTTTACCTCATTAACAGAATTAGTTTGAGGTGAGATTACTTGTTAAGAGACAACGTGGCTGTAAAACACTGAACAGACATTACATATTTGGTTTTCTTCTTTTTAAGAGATCCCAGACCATAAAAATGTACAATGCACAGAAAATACACTGTAGGCACCTGCCCCTCACACACGCATTAACAAATAATTCTTTTCCTTGACTGCTATCAAAACCTCAAAGATTAGGACACTTCATTCCATTCCAGAAACCGCTGAACTTCAGGAAGAAGGAAGCACTGCGCTCTGCTGGCTGAGAGAAGGAAGGTTTAATCCAGAATATCATATAGTATCAATAAATCTGAATAATTAAAGTTAGGTATAAACTCCCTGGGATTTTTCCTTATTTTTTAACTAACTCACAGAGAAAACATGACCCAAAGCCATTGACTGATTCTGCTAAGACTAGTATGCAACAAAGAAGGGATTGGTTTTATTTTTTTATTAATCTGAAATAAGTAGTTATAAATACAGAATCACAGAATGGTTTGGGTTGGAAGGGACCTTGAAGATCACCTAGTACCAACCCCCCTGCCATGGGCAGGGACACCTCCCACCAGACCAGGCTGCTCAAAGCCCCATCCAGCCTGGCCTTGAACACCTCCAGGGATGGGGCATCCACAGCTTCCCTGGGCAACCTGTTCCACTGTCTCACCACCCTCGCAGTAAAGAACTTTCCTAATATCTAACCTAAATCTCCCCGCTTTCAGATTAAAACCGTTACCCCTCGTCCTACCGCTACACCCCCTGTCAGTGTGTGTAGTAATATGCAGTAACTGGAACCATTTTCACTAAATAGAGGAGCCATGCTGTCCTCTGTTACAAGAGGGCACATAAACTTTACAACCATGTACATCTGAACAGTACCAAACCCAAAATTATACACCACGAACTATATACCACAGCTGATATTTTGTTTATACAGAAATTCATGAAAGTTAGGGTAAGATTCCATATGTCCTATCACAAAACACGTCATTGACTCTATAAAACCTTGGCTGAGACAATTGCAAGTTTTACTGTGAAAAGCAAAACCAAAACCCAGCTGTTTCAACAACAAACAAGAAGGCACAGTTGTTCTTTTCATCCATTTTCACAGCACATTTTTCTTTAGCAACCGACAAGCTGCAAAGTAGCTCTCTGGAAGCTGTATTCACACCTTGATTGGATTAATAAATGGGCTGCGCAAACAGACTGGGGATATATAAACTTAGTTAACAACATTTGTAGGTGTTGCCACCACATAATCAAGCCAACATTACAGCACATACCAAAAGATTATTAAAGAAGTTCGAAGTAAAAAAAAAAAAAAGGGCGGGGGGTTCTGTAAATATTTTCAAGTGTTTGCTGTTTTCTAGAATTTTTTACTAGCTTAAAATGAAACTAGGTTTGTTACAGTATTGTTAGCTGCACTTTGATAGTGAATTTATGCCAGACTTACTAGTAGACAAAGCTGTAATAGCAATAGGGATTTTAAAGATTAGTTTAGCAATCAATGACTTTTAGAAATGACTGTGAATAATGATGGTATTTGTTTAGCTTCAAGGGTCAATTAGTTTTTCTTCTCATGTAAGTCAAAAAAGACAATGACTTCATCTAAACCTGGAGAAGGCTGCACACCAATAAGACAAGCTAATAAGTAACACCGAAGAAGTTTGTACTACATTGTCTGATTTCATCCACAGACGCTTAGACCCAAGTCAGATGAGAGTTTTCCTGTATGATACTATGTTCCTTATCCTTCTAAAATAAACACAACAGTTTCTAGAAAAACTGCGTGACAGGGAGAGAATAATAACAATAATGAGGGGAAAAAACCCCAAGAAGTATATAATGTAAAAAGACACCCTCAAAAAAAATTAAACACTATTTAAACAACGGCAGAAATATACAGATAGCTTCACAAATCATGAGTTGAAATTTCTGTCCAAGAATTCTAAAAAGTCGAGTAGTTATATAGCCACTGGTTTTAAAATATAAACAAGCCATATAATATTTATCTTTAATACTCCTTTTTTGCAGACTGACAAAGTGAGGTATACTTCATATTCCACTTAAAAAGGCAGTTTCCATGACTCACCTCATGCTGCCCAAGACACTCCCTGTCAAAGAGAGAAAAATCAGAGATTTAGAAAACATGTATTTATTTAATAAGGGACTTAAAACAGTGCTGGTGCTTCTCACACAACAATAACGCAATCTATTTTTAAAAGGTGCAAACTAAAAGAAAATCATCTATCTATGCAGATCTTCTCTTTTTCAGCAGTTGTTTGGATTGCTGTATTTTATGATGGTAATCCCAAAAATCAGTGTTGTATATGAAATTAATAATTTTTATTTTAGAAAAATTATTTAGAGAATTACCTGAATTGCTTCCTAACATCTTCTCCTTTGTCTTTACTAATATATCACTTCATATATTTCAGTTATTTCAGAGAACTACCCAGTCTACTCTTATGTCTACAATTCTATCCTTTTTAGAATGGTCTACCATCCCTAGGAAAGAAAAATGCACACTGATCAGAATTGCGAAGGTATTAAATGGTGACTCATTCAAACACTGATCTCCTAAAAATTAAATCAATCTTTTGCTCTTTTATTTTGAAAAATATATTTTTCTTTTTACCTCTGATTTCCTATCTGCCATCTCCTTCCCAAGTATTATTTTGATTTCTCTACTGAAACCCTATAAGGGAGAGTAATGAAAACGTCATTAATATTGAAGCTAAAATACCTCTACATCAGTTCCTAAAAATTTCTAGAAAAGTATTAAAAAAAAGTATCCCTGATAACTTCTCTAATACAAAGCAACTACAAATAGCTACAGATGGTCTTTAGGACAGAGGGATATTAACAAGAGTAATCAGTCTTTCACCTAGTACAGTAAGAAGCACATGTTGCAAAGGAGCCTGTTCTTCACTCTACACAGCTCAATTATCTCCAAGATACTCTTTCTATAACCAGTTAGTTTGGTTTTTAGGACCTCCGCTTTCCACTGTAGCGTGCTTCTGTTGCACTGCAAGGGGAAACTGCTTGACCAGCCTGCTTGCTTCGTGCCACGTAACTACTACGTTAGTAGTTAGGAGAGGTTAGGAGAGGTTCCCCACAGCAACCCTGCATTCGAGTTGACATGTACTGGTGTCAGATGAGCTACCAGATGCATGAAAAACTGGCAGGATCACAGGGCTCAAATGATAGTGGCTAGTTTTTTGTATCCTACTGGGGTTCCAGTTACACGTGGAATTCTTCAGCCTGGGATCTACCTTGATTAAAATTTTTTTCCCCCAGTAACACGGAAGAGACAAAATGCACGAATTTTGCAGACAACACTAAGGGACAGTGCAGTCAATACAATAAAGGGCAGGAATTCCGTTCAGAAAAAAAAAATTCAGTATAATCAAGCACTGAAAGAGGTTGTCCAGAGAGGCTGTAGAATCAATGATGTACTCAGGTTTTTGAGGTCCAGCTGAACAAAGCTGGAACAAATTGGTCTGACTTCAGTGTTTATCTGTTTTTGGCAGGAGGTTGGACTAGATGACCCCATCCTAATGTACCTTCGAGCCTCAAAGTTCTGTGAAATATTCTCAGCAAATAATTTTCCAGAAATTCCCTTTTAACTATTTACAGAAACAGATACCAAATAAATTCCATTCCAAATCTCACTGCTCACGTGCAAATTATTAGAAAAAACATCAAAAAGTATTGCAAAGCTTCAGCTGTGAAGGATGGAATCCCCACTAACAGCCACTCATTCATACAGAATAGGACTATTGAAACTATTCCCCATTACCGTATTTGTTCAAATGCCACTGTTCTAGCCATGATTCTAAAAGCCCTGCTAATGATCTAAGAAGGTGTCAGGTATTTTGCTTCATAGCACCACATTACTTTGTATCTATGGTTTCGTTTACTATCATTATTTTGTTAATTCAGGAAACTTTTCTCATATCTCTTCCATTAAAAAGAAAAAAAAAAGAAAGAAAAAGAACATTACAGTTGCAAAGATCAATCAAGAGAGTTAGGATATTCTGGAATTAATGTGATCTAATGCTAGTAGAATCTTAAGTCGCCCCAAGTACTATGAAGCGTAACAATGCGTCCTCTAGTTAGAAAATTAAGTACAACTTTTCCAGTATGGTTTCCTTCTCCCTTAGCAGACTTACGTCCTCTGGGGAGGAGTCTTCAGACTAAAAAAGGTGGTTTTGAGGTTGGAATTCAGAGATGCACCCTACATAATGCACGATGTTACACAATGACCTCTGCTGAATACCTACACTAGATGGTTTCTACAGGCATCTACCCAAATACTGAAACCAGACTGTTCCAAGCTACACATTTTTCAGCTTTTGGGAGTCTGCCTTCAAACTCTGAGCTCACATATTAGAAGTGCTGAGCGGTCACAGTTTTGAAGTACAAAAAGTTGTAAGTACAGAAGTACAACCTATCATAGTACAGTCCTTGAGAAAGTTCTAAACATATCTATATAAGCCGTTAAATGGATATTTTTTATCATCTTCCTCTGTCTACTTCTCCCTTCATAAAATGAGGACATAATATTCCCTCAATAAGGAGGAAGGTTCAGAGAACACATAGGCACTAATGCCTGTGAAGTATGCAGGGTTTAAAACAGTGAGAGACTACAACACAAAAACAGACCAAAAACCCCAGCATCTCCTTTTTCAGATAAATGTTGAATTCTAAGTCCTTATTGCACAATATAAACAGGAGTTCTATCAAATTGAAAAAAGAATGGTGAAAAAAAGTCATCATCGTATCTTCCCTTATATCCTCAGCATCCTCACAGAAAGAGTTGATTCGGCTCTAACTCAAGGAGGAGAACCTTCTGCACAAGTAAAAAATAGAAATGAGATGAGCAGATGGGATGAAGGGCATCCACCTGCCATTCTTTATCATATAACTGAACAACTGAGAAACAAAATAACAATTTACTATGCAGAAAATTAGGATGCCATAAACTAAACACGAAAGAAACTATATGGAAAAACCTGTATGTGACCAAAGACTACCAAATTACAGTGGCTGTCTTTGCAGTTTTCATATTTCTCTTTTAAGGTAGCATTGCGCACAACATGCACAACCAATCTTTACTAGAACTATCAATCCTCTCATACAGTGAGCACGAACTACAAAAATATCTATGAAACAACCACCAGTGCTCCCAGTTTTATAAGAATGGTGTTCACATAGACTCGTTGTATCTGAACAGGAAAATATGGTTGTTTTAACGTCCAGCTCTACGACAGTATGAAAAGAAAAAGCCTCTTTCCATACCAAAACTTTATTTCATTTCTTTTTTAATACTTACACTGGTATAGGAACCTGACAGGGAGGGCATGGTAATGCAGTTCGAATAAAAGCTGGCTCAGATGGCTGTTCCCAAGGACCTGCAGACTGATGCTGAGAGCAAAAAACAACACTAGTTGAATACAAAACACAAAGAGATCTGCTTGACCATAAACAAACATATCATCTAAAGAGATCCCAGTTCTAACAACTTAACTTTTTACTAATGGAAATCTCAACACACCCTAGGCACAAAAAGTTAGTATTTCATCCTTAGCATGGATAGGGATAGGAAAATGAAGGCCTGTGGCCCTACTGCTAAAAATGACACACAAAGCCAAAAAAACCCCAAAACCAACAAAAAAATCAAAACAGAAAAAAAATTCTAAGCATTTAATAGAGGTAAAAAAAATAAAAATATTTCAATTACTAAGGAAGTTAAACTATCATCATGCAGTGCATGCGTCACGTTTAAAGATGCCAAACAATTTCTCACTTAGAACTTGTGCAAATGTTGATGGTTTAGTTAAGTATCAGAGTTAAAATCTACTTTTAACATAAGAGTAAAAAATAATTGCTTATATTTGAAATTAAACGTTTGTAATACAACTAACAAAAATTCTCGAGTAACTGTAACTGCTGAAAACTGCAGTTCATTAGATATATTACAAAGTTAATTAGATTGCAACAGAGGAGCTAGAACCACTTAGTTCCTCGGTTAAGCGGTATACATACCTCTGTGCTTGATTATTTATTTTCTCTGAACTCCAAAAGCCTCCAACATAAGATTAAGGTCAAACAACTGTTGCTCATTCTTCAGAACAAAGATAACATGCTATTTTTCACTGTTTACTTACTACGCCAGCTTGCTTCACAAGTGCTTCATCATGGCAGGAGACAGGGCACAAATGACCACACGTTAATGCTTTCTGGCAGGGCTGACGACAGGGAGGACATCGACCAAAGTGACAGTAGTGTTTCTCCTGGGTAGAGTGGTGACAGGTAGGTGGTCGACTGAAGTAAAATCCAAGAATGAATCAATATGATAGCAAGAAATACAAAGTTCCAGTCACCGGACAATTATGGTCAAAATACAAAGCACTGAGATGAACAAGTTCTCATTTTTAAAATGAGTTTACTTCTCACCTTCAGCAGTGGTTAATATTGCAGTAAAATTCTACAGGAGCTCTCGATTAAATTAAAATCAAAGTTGGGTTTGCATATTCAAACAGCTATTTCACTCCTAATTCTACTCTGCGCTAAGTAATCTTGCTACACCCCAGCAAAATATATTCTCCTTTTTCCTTTGGCTAGTCAAGTTTTCTAGGTAAACTGCCTCATGGAGGTACTTCAAAACGTACCGGACGTGACTTGAAGAAGGGAATGTGACTACAGAATTAGAAGTGCTCGATGGGACAGAACATCCCCCTTGAGAGCGGCAAGCTGCTCGTGAAACCGCAGCATCAAAGAGGTGTCTGATAGGAAGGATTATTGCTAATCTCCATCTGCATAGTCAAGAATACAGAAAACTGAGAAGTAATACCTGCAATCATATTAAAGGAATAATTTTTTCCTTTTAAATTTATATTTTACTACTTTCTTTAAGGATACCTTCAACTCTACTGACGACCCACTTTCTATACTGACCTGCACAGCTGTTTGCATTTGGGAGGTTTGATGGTGCGCTCTCTGCCACAGGGCACTTTAATGACAGTTTTTCCACAATTGCATTTCACATCTACAGTCTCAGGACACGGATTACAACTACCTAAAAATAAATATAACAACAACATGATATTCTCAATAAGCTACTGATTATAAAAAAAATGGTAACTAATGTAACTCTGAATATGCACATGGTACAATTATCCTATTCTGTTTGATTTAAATAATAAATGGCTGTTAATTTTTATTTCTGCTTAGTTTCAAATCCCTCTTGGCAAAGAGAATTTCACGATTCTTGAAGAATAGCAACAATAATCTCGATTATTCTAGTTGTTAACTGGTAACAAGTTAGAAACAATCCCTCCCTCACAGTTTAAAAAGTCAGCATTATAAGCCCAGAAATTTCAATTGCACAACACTTAGATATTTGCTGTTTAAATTTCAGTCTTACATACATACAAAGACATCTTTCATCTACGCTCAAAAGAAAAAAAGAGACATTGAAAAACTGGTACAATAAAGTTTTGCAGATTTTATATGACGTTAAAAGTTAATCCTCTAGGTATAATTAATGCTTTTCAAAAAACATCCTCCTCCTTTATAAAGTTACTCATGCTACTAACCTGATATATTTAAAAAGAGATCTGTAAAATACCTATGTTTTAATTTATAGCTCTCTCACACCATTTCTTCATCATGTGCCAGCCGGTAAGTTTTATTATTGAGTAATATGCAGTAACAGTCCTCTAAAAAAAGAGCAAATTTAGACGTGGGATTTTGTCTTACTAATCATGTTGCATCCTGAAGTTTTAAGGAAAGCGATGCTTTGAAAGCGTTATCAAGAGCACAACTTTTTAAGCAATTCTGACTTGTTAGCAAGATCTGAGAAGCAACACTTCAAAACGCAGATCTCTCAATGACAAAAAGCTGCCGAAATAAAAACGGTGGAAGTAAACAGTCTTCCTATTGCAAAGTAAATTAAATTATAATATATTATCAGCACACATAAACAGCTACTTTTACAAAATAAATTGAAGGTCTAAAGCTATGCTGCCCAGAGTGGCTAATTTGTGTACAATTTACTTAAACATTTTATTAATCAAACAACTGCCTACATACTCAAAAAGACGGTAGGGCAGAGATCGCATATAAAGCTAAAGTTAAGGTGACAGCACATAGTTCTCAAATCAAGTGTTACTTGTACTACAGTAGGAAACAAAACATTTCTATTCCCCAGCACCACATTCTAAATTTCAGCAAGCATGGTTACATACTTAAGAAAAAAAAGATAGGTAAAAATCAAATCACAAATAGAATAGGTTAAGTTACCTTTTTTCAGGGACCCCTGCTAAAGGCCAAGTGCTTACTATCAGCACACTCTAATAATTCTGAGATCAGGTACCTTCTAAAGGACCTGATCTGGCAAGTGATTTTCTAGGAGGTATACCATTTCATTTAAGATCAGTAGTCACTGAGATCTGGCAGCTCATTGCAAAATAACCTGACCTGGTATTCCATACTGAAGATGAACTCATTAATCGTAACTTTCAGGAGCTATTAAAACATTGGTGTATAAGGAGAAACACATGAATATAAATATTTTGAAATAAATAGCTAAGTAATCCTGCTACATCCCAGCAATAATTGTTCTTCATTTTCCTTTTGCTAGCCAAGTTTTCTAGGTAAACTGCCTCATGGAGGTACTTCAAAACGTACCGGACGTGACTTGAAGAAGGGAATGTGACTACAGAATTAGAAGTGCTCGGTGGGAGAGAACTTCCCCCTTGACAGCAGGTCAATGTTCCTTTATTAGGAATATTTTCAAACATTCTGACAAGTAATGACAAATTGTACTAGACTGTAATTTGTTAAAGCACACGGAAGTTATTGTCTAAATTTATCATCTGATAACACAGTTATTAGATGCAACTTTTGGCAAGAGTTAGCACTTACATATTGACAATTGTAGTGTTTTAATAAATCACATATACTTTGAAGTGTATATATTTGATATATACATTCTCAAAATTCACTTTTGTTTTCTTACAGGCACTGACTTACTATTTTTATGCTGCTGTTAGTTATTAGACATCCTTGTCACTTTTAGCCAGACTGTAAGATGCAACGCTATCAAATATAAACAGCTATTCAGTGTAAAAGTTCATCCTATAATGCGGCATTAGCTCCTTAGTTTTCCAACCAGAATTTTATTCTATGATTTAGTTATCAACCAAACCAATGCAGAAGAACAATGTTATGAGTTTTCTTCTGACAGTACCAAAAAAAAAAAAATTATATTTTTCCATGATTTTGTAGGGGTATAGGGTAAAAGAAGGGAAAGGGAAGAAGAGAATGAGCATAATTAAGAGAGAAAACACAAACCACCAGTTTGTGGTAACAGATTTAAAAGCAAGTTAACTAGGACAACTACCACATTTACCTGTCCTGTCCTCTTAAGAATCACTGCCTCAAAAGCAAGATTGGCCGAACAAGTTGGGAATTATTTCCTGAGTTGTTGCAATTTAAGGTCCAAAATACTAAGGGAAATTACATAGGGTACCGAGTTGTTGTTTCAGCAGGGCAGCAGCTTCTGTGGGGAAAATTGCTGAGAGGGCAGCCACTTTTTCAGTCATTCCAATTTAATCCCCTGCCAAGCAAATGTCAAAGCAATTGGCCAGCATAAAAGCTGCTAGGTAATTTTGGCCATTTTCAGCATCTTTTTAACCAAGGTCACTGGATGCAGAAGTAAACTTCTTTGTTACCCTTCATATAGCCCATAACAAGTTCTTATTTTCTCTTTTACCAGTACGATACCAATATACATTCAAATTCCATCACCTTTATTTTATTTTATTTTGAGCCCATTCGTATCGCACAGTGATTTTTAAAAACTATCCAGCCTCAATCAGCACGGTCATTTCTATACATAGTTGGACTTTGTTATGCATATTCAGTGAACAGAATTATTCAGGAAAAATAGCCAAGCTATGGATTTTGAATTAAGCAGCTGGAAAGGGGACAGAGCATTTTCAGAGGAACGATGCTAAGCAGAATTACCAGGTAAAAACTCAGGTTGTCATTATGCAAGACCTTAAGCTCCAACCAGCACTGAAAAGCTTTCAAACACATCGCCCCCACAAAAAGCCCACATGCAACAAGGGAGAGAATTCATTGAGCACCATACAGAGTCATGCAAGCACGAATATCGTTTATTGGAATAAACAACGTTCCATCATTACAGGGATCTTTCTTACCTCTGTGGCAGCCTGAAGGGCATTTGTGATTTCTGCAGCCTAGAGTCCGCCCACAGACTTGATCACAAGGTGGGCAGTTTCCAGGACAGCACTATTAAAAAAATAAATATATAACTGAAAACTTAGACATTTCTGGTATAAATTTGCCCTCTTCTACTATTTAATTTTTTCAATACTACTTAAAAACAACTTTCATGCTATTTCATCAAATTTCCTCAAATTCACGCCAGATACAGAAAGGAGGCCATCTGTAAAATGCTTTTTAAGAACTCAAATTATAAAATAATACCACCCTAAAAAGGCAGAGGGCTTCCAAGAAGCCTAAGAACATTTTAAAAGTTCCCTGGCACAAAACTGTTGCTAACTACTTTTTTAAAAAAAAAAACAAAAAGAAACAACAACCAAACAATACACCTTTTACGGTTGTAGGAAAGGTCAGATAACTTTAGGATCTACTTTCTGTTTGTACATAAAGTAGTAATGTGGAAGAATCAGAACACATCACACCACCACCACAACGGTGGATGCCAGGTCAGGAGAGAACCTCATCTTTTAACTTGAAAGGTACCCTCCTTCCAAACTGTATAAGAAAGGACAGCAATTAGGAAGAGAAACATGGATTTTTTAGCATAAGACATCAGGATTTCACTTACTTGCTTTGCTGTCTTTTCACATAAAGTAAATTCACTGTAATAATAATAATACTCAAAAATACCTAAGAAACAGTATTTTTCATGCCTTTCTGTGGTAAGAAGTCCAACTTCCATAATGTCTTAATTCACACACAGCAGGCAACTTTCAGGCCTTCATGAATCAATAAACTGAAAAGAATGGTCTCAGCTATCAACTATTCTTTTGACTTCAAACAAGCAGGGAAACAAGATTCCCAATTGTCAGACCACCGCTGTTTGCAGTGATGCATATTAGAAGGTGGGGTGGAATGCTGTGTTGTCAAACATAAGAGTATGTCCCTTACAAAGTTGTGAGAGACCTCCAGATCTTCCTAGGAAGTAAGGGAATAAATTGATTTAACTACTCCAGAATGCATAAATCATCAGCAACTATTCAAGTATCTGAAAGCAAAACTGCCTTCTGAAGCTGGAAAGTTGTCAAAATCCCCACCCAGTTTGTAAGGCCACTGAGTTTTCCTGAGTGACATCCTCTTCAGAGGATTCTGGTACACAGCAAACTGTTCTGAACGACACTGAAGAAAAGTCTTTCTATACAATAACATGAATTGGAAGAACAGGTTGATGTGCTTTATATATAATACAAAATATTATATATAAATTTAAAATATGTTATCTAAACATCATTTAGAAATTATCATCCCTTGAGAGAGAGAGAGAAAGATGATCTCTGGACACTTACCTTTCTCCTACATTGGTGCTTTTGGCAATCACGAATTTTAGTACACTTTGTTTCACAGAGATATGGCTTATGACATGGCATGCGTTTAGTGTGCTTTCCACAGCGACATTGTTTTTCAACTTCCTGGGCAGCAAGATAGGGAAAAAAGCAGGGCATTTTTAATAAAAAAAAAAAAAAAAGTGGAAAATAATGTTTTACTACTAGCTGTAAAGAAAAGTTCACGGGAGAGTAATACTACAATGTTGTATCACAACAGGCAGTACATGACATGCTCCAAGCAGATCACCTATCTGTGCAATAACTACTTGGGGACCTTGTTTCGGTGTTGGCAGGGGGTTGGAACTAGAAGATCGTTAAAGTCCCTTCCAACATAAACCATACTATGATTCCATGATTCTATTGCAAACACTGTGCTCTAGACGGCACCTCATGGTACCCATGGTCTCACCAAGAGGGAAGCCACTTCAAGGTAACCACACAAGTGTGTAGTGCAAGATGTCAAGCATAAACACAAAACAAATTCATACCAAAATGTACCTCTCCTCCATAGTAAATTAGATTCATTCATTGCGTATACAGATAATTTAAGAAGTTGGTGAGAGGTTTATCTGACCTTCATCCCAGCTATCATGAGCTAACTACTTCCACCATAGTCTCTGTAGCCAAAGCTGGTTCAGGAAGAGACAACTGAGAGCAGACAGAGCAACAGCTTTATAGGCCAGACCACAGAAGCACCGTAGAGACTTAGAGCAGAGCATATTCTTTTTTTTTTTTTTACTAACAAGGAAATAATGTTATGTTACAGCATCTTCGATTGCACTAATGAATAGTGTAGTAAGAAAAAGCAGCAAGGAAGCTAGAAGAGCTGGGGAAAAAATTGTTTTAAGGCATAATTAATTAAAAACAAAACAAATCTAACCAAAACCAATAAACCCCTCATCCATGCTTCCAATCAGATACATAACGCTCAACTATTAATTCAGAATTGTGCTGGGGCACGGCAGGGGGGATAGGGAAAAATGTGTTGCTTTTAATGATCAGGAAGTCATAGATTTTGTAATAGATATGACTTCATTTTCCTTAGGAGACTTGCACTGTTCCAGGCATATAGTGTTTAAAAACCCTAATAAAATGTGAACCTGCTACAGTAAGACTGACCTGTCTGCATATTTCACAGGGACCTCGATGACAGCGCTGTGAACATTTATGGATGCCACATTCCAGAACTTTGTCACAACTATCACCACAAGTGGGCACATCTTCTGTACAAGGCAAGGTAAACTCTAGATGAAGAGAGAAGTACAAGCAAAGGTTTAGAAAAAAAGCCAAAATATTTCGAAAAAAAAGGCACTGTGTACTGTGACTTTAAATGCCAATCTTCTCTCATTTCTTTAAAAGCTTCTCTCAAATTACTCAATTAATCACATTCCTAATTAAAACCCTGGTATTAAATAAAGCTTTGAAAGAATTAAGCAAAAATGTAAATAATAAGCTGTCACAGTTCACGGTTTGCAAGAACTTTTTATGGACCCTGCCCTGCAGAATTAGCCTAAGCTACTGACTGTCAAAGACTGGGTGACTTCTTTTTCTTTAAAAAAAAAAAAAAAAAAAGGCAGCTTACTTGATTTTTCACATGGACAGGACCTTTTCCCAGAACGAGGACAGTCTCCACAGGGACCAGCATGACAAACTTGTTCACATGTGTGATTACCGCAAGGCAAAGGTTTCCCACAGACCTGGAGAACTCAGAGAAACGGAGTCAATGCAATGTAACAAAACTACATACCAAGACAAAGCAACCCAAGGGGGAAAACTATGGGTGAGAGACATCTGGATGGAATTTAACTTTTTCTGAATTTTGTTAACAAGTCTTATATTCGCTGAGTTTGCTAAATAAAACTGATCACCCCTGCAGTGATCCTGACTGGAAGACCACCGTATACTGAAGAGTTAGTGGTTCACATAACATTTAATCTCAGTAGTCCCAGGCTTGTGTTGTGCTGCACGTACAGCCTGGCCTTCAGGCCTGTCTTGTGCTGCACATATCCCTTGGCCACAGGATAAACTTATTGTAGTGGAGGAGGCTGGAGGCAGCTCCCACTTGGTACCACTGACTAAGCCACCTGCACGTCCTTACCTTTATCTAAAAGCGCAGCAAGAAGTTGCCATGTGAACATCCTTTCTGTTTGACAGTAGAAATGATGAACAGAGTTGCTTCCTCGTAACAAAACCCAACAATAGCTTCAATGACCAAACTAGGGTAACCCTTTCTACAGATGGGGTCTGCACTGCATGCTGCACATGGGTCGGGGCTCATTCAATGCTGCACAGCTTGGGGTTCTCAGCATCTAAAGGACCCTACTATTATTTATAGTATAATCCCTTTCTCTATAGCGTTATCTGAAATAAATCGCATTTGAACTGACACTTTACAGAGACTGAGTACCCTGCTTACTGGGATTCTTACTAGGTACCTCCTGGTGTATACTCCCCTGCCACTTAATTTTTTAAACTATTTTTATTTTTTTACAGTCTGTCAATCCATAGCCCTGGTCATAAGAATGAGCTGCAAATATACTTCAAAGAATGAATCACAAAGCTTTCATTCTGTTACAGCCACTAGAATAAGCATGAAACTCTTATCTACTAAGTTGTGGTTTCATGCTTATTTTTGAAGATAGCAGCTGAAGTTTCAACCTCAAGTAAAGAAAACAGAGTATACAAGGTCAAATTCAGTGCTAGCTTAACCCTAGCACAATTCCAGAAGTGACATTTTAACTGCTATCAGAAATGATATGTGCCACCAAGTAGATCCGTTCCCAAACACCGCTGCTTATATTTTTGATTGCACTCTTAAAACCTAAAAAATAAAATTATTTTCCTACCAAATGAGTTATTCCAATCCTTAATACACTGATTAATCAAATTTTATAATGACAAGAAATAAGCTAAAAAGGACAGCCTCACGCACCTGATCACACTGCCACTGAGGGCTCGCACAAAGTCTTTCTGCTGTCTGTCTTCCACAGATGCACCGTTGTTTACTGACTCGTGGACAAGGCTGACAATCTCCTGTATGCAATCAGAAAGTGACATTTAGAGTAGAAATTGCAGAAGAGGGATGTTCCTTAACAATGAAAACAACTACTCTGAGGTTTAAGAATGCAAGTCTACCTGCGTGGCAGGAATTCTCACAAGTGTGTTGTCCACACAGCAATGTCCGGCCACACGGCAGGCGACAGGACCATTCCTTGGCACTGCACCTTCGGGGCACTGGTTTGGCTTTCTTACAGTGACAGGTTGTTGTGACCATCTTTGGGCAAGGTGGACAGGGTCCTAAGTACAGGAAAAAAGAATATCTCACGGTCATTCAGCAAATGCAGCCCTGATTACATCTGTTTTATTCTGAGAATTTTAAATATAGTTAGCGCATTTTAAGTACAGCTGTGTAACAGCTACATAAATACAGGTCATACAACCAAGAGACACAACGGATTTACCTGGATGACAGAGCAGCAAACATTTATGACCACAAGAAGGTTTGAATTCCCTCTCACATATCTGACCACAGGAGTGAGGTACCAGCCATGGGTCCAGTGTTGGATTCTCCACTTTTCCACAGTAACAGTAATACCTGCTGGGAGTTTCAGACCGCTTGTATTCAAACCTACATTTTGGACTACAACAAGAAGAAAAGGGAGTGAAAAGAAAAGCAGTTTTTTGAAGAATTTTTTAAAAAGAAAACCAGTTTTTAAGTTTCCCAAGGCTGTTACCAGCCTACCAATTAACATTTTTACAACTACTGTAACCAGTAACAACCTAATTAAATTCATAATATACAATAAAGGTCTTGCTATATGTCAGGTTTTACAATACATTCATTAGAATGTCTAAGGAGTTGTCCTACCACTGTAGTCTTTTTTCTCTAAGAATATATAAAAAAAAATTCAGTGTAGCAAGCATACAGAACAATTTTTACATCAAGTAATACCAAAGGAAAGCATGCAACAAAAGAGTTAACCTACTTAAACAGAACCAATACAAAAAGAGATACTAAAATCCAGGTTTTTTTACCAGTAGCAATTTATAAGCTATGTAAAACAAGATTTAACGATACTATTAAAACTATGCATAATAATTAAAATATTAGCTGAAAGATTTTAAGTTGTATGAGTTCAGCATCTTAGATATTGTAAGATGCACACCTTTATTTATTATCCTTGAGAGTGGCAGATATTAAAAAGTCATATCCTAAAGGTAGACAGGCACCAAGGGACTGGAACTCATTAGTGCCAGAGGCCCTAAAGACTTTCAGGTGCAAACCACAGATGAGGGAAGCAACACAAGGAAGAAGAAACAAAGCAGCTCCCATTTCTGGCTACACTGAGAAAAGACAATAGAAGAGGGAGAATTCAAAGCCTCAATTCAGAGAAGAGAGGCTTTGAAGGAGCTAGGTACTCATTTTTATCAAACAAAATATCAGTTTGCCCCTATATAATACATTACAGTCCATAAATAATTTCTCCATGGTGACGGCACAGTTTTATCGTGTGCTTAAATGTTAAATACCATTTGCCTTGAATTTTTTTCATTATAAACACAAAACTAGTTTGTAGTAGAATAAGCATTATCAACTTGAGACGCTGTGAGCCAACAATTTTATACCTTATTTCCTAAGCATACCTGCCGAGATCCACACTAATAGAGCTTTTAAATCCACCAGACACTTTCAACTGAATTTGAGAGAGGATTGCGTCTCAAAGATACTACTACAACCTTCCACATAGAAGCAGATGGGCAAATAAAGCATAGAACAAACATGCACCTTGAAGGTACTTTCAAACACGAATCTATTCAAAAAGCAAGCTTCGTTATTCATGCAGTCACGATATCACCTCCTTTATAAAATCTCATGTAAAACTGCAAGACTGGCTTTAATGCTTGAGTTATACAGATACTAAAATAAATAAATCCCTAAATCTTGCTATTTTAGAACTGCTTTTTAAATATTTTTTTTATTTCATGGTGCCCATTTTAAAAGTGACAAGTATGTAAAGCCATTCAGAAATAAATATTAGAAGCTGAGGCACAATAGATAAGGTACCTTCTCAGACGTTAAAACAAATTCGATGCAGCAGGTTTTGCTATGAAATATTCTTGAATCACGTTACGGAAAACTTGAAATTAATTCAGAAAAAAGCAATAGCAAATTCAGTCTTTAAACTTTTTTTGGGGGTGCACATGTCATTTACAGGTACAATTCCTTCCTAAAGTAAACTCCAGTTAGCGTATGTTTCACAATACAAGTATACCATGAAGAGCTCACCATGGCCAGGGATAATCTTTCTTCCCAAAATCATCATCCGTCAAAGGAGAAGACACAAGGAAAAGGCTGTCCTTGGCCCACTTCTGGATACACACCAGATGAAATATACAAAAGCATCCACAACAACTCCAGACCTACAGAGCAGATTTAAGTGCCAATTGCTTTGTATTAGGTTTCTTTCAGTTTCCACTGATGAACATCCATAATATCTAAAGAAATACAAGCATGCTATTTTTTTATTTAAAAAACGGATTTCCAAAGATAGATTATACCCATTGTTAGATTAATACAGGCAGTTTTACTGTTACAGATTCATACCTATAATCTTTTTTCCTGCTGCCGTGGGAAGTTTTTGCCAAGGCTTATGGAGGCCCAAATATTCATATAATCATAGAAATGTTGATTTACACACACTGTTGGAGGTCACGTAGCACAACCTCGTGCCCAGAGTAGGACTACTGCCAACTCAGCTTGGTTCAGTCATAGCTTTGCCTAGCAAAGTTGTGAAATCCTGAAGGATGGGGACTCCACAACTATCCTGGGCAACGTGGTCCAAGTGCTGTAGTACCTTCCTGGTAGCCAATCTGCACCTCCCAAGCCCCAGTTTGTGCCATTGCCCCTTGTTACACCACAAACACGACTTTGGCCACCTTCACAACTCCAAGTAGACAGAGGCTGCAATTTTATCATCCCTTAGCCTCCTCTCTGCTAGACTAAACAAGCTCAGCTCTCCCTCCACCTCTCTCCCTGACCTACACTCTAGGTCTACAGATATCTTGGTAGTAAAAGGACTAAAAAGATTTTTTCCCCCTTTCCAACTTTAGGATTTACATACAATGCTTGTAAGAAAAAGATTTGATTAGAAGTGTGGCTTGCAACATAGTGGGTTTTGTTCAAAGAGCAAGAGAGGCATAAAATGGAACAGAATTAAAAGCAAATGTATTTGAGAGAGAGTTGATTTTGCCTGTGTCCTGTCTCCATCATTAAACCTTTATGATCTTGTTCCCAGTGTACTTCTCCCTGTCAGTTCCTGAGTGAAATCACAATCCTCTGCTTAGAATATCAGCCTGCTGCTGAAAAGCTGTTTAAATAACAGAAATGCAGTTTTATGGCTTTGGTACTTTCCACATACTGATGTCTTAAATTGTCAGCTTAGAATGACTATAACAATTTGGTAAGAGAAATGCAGCAGAAAGTTTAATTTCTTTATGTTTTTAATAACTTATGACATTGTTATAAAATTGTACTGTGAAAACAAGGAGAATTTCCCCATTAACGTATAGAGGGCAAAGTCAATGACATAAGTTTCTAAAAGTACAGTAACTAACTCCCCAAAAATAAAGCTAAACAGGAGGCATTAAGTAAACAAAGATTACTGTAAGACACTTACGGCTTGGTTCCTTTTAACTGAAGCAATGCAGATCAGACATGTCATAGCCCCCGACTGAAAAGCTTCATTCATGTACTGTCTTGTACGCTCCAGTTCACTTGCATCTCCATCTTTAATACATAAAAATTTTTAAAGCAATCAGTTATGTTTGATCTGCTATTTTGTTCATGTTGAGACTGCTGTAAAAGTCTCTTTTTTCTCTGAACAGAGGCCAGTCATAAATTCCTATAAAACCACATTATTAAAAGTACTTAAGACAGTTTTAAAACTATACAATTGATTCTGCAATAAAAAGGCAAGAAGTACTGCCAGCACACATTGCTGGGAACAAAGATTTTTTCTTTTTATACAAGACATCAGAATAAAGTGCTTTCCCTCCAATTATGGAAAAAAAATAATACACAGTAAGTAATACAGCATTGTTTATGCTTTCATACTGAAATAACAGTCAATAGGTGAAAAAAAATATTACCAGTTTGACTGGTGTAAATGGTAAATGTTTTAGCCAAAATCTTTCCTTGTTTTATTTCAGCATCTTCATCATCATCTTCGGATGAGGAGCTAAATTGGTCTTCAACTAGCTTTTTTGCTGCAGCCTGATTAGCCTTCTTAATTTCATCAAATTTCTTCTGTGAAGATAGTTCTATTAAAAGAACAGATTAATAATAATTAATACCATGAAATTAAGCATAACACCACAGGCAGTTCTACCTACTTTCAACTGTCCTCCTCTTTAAAGAGCTTCCTGATTTTACGTTTTTAAGGGCAGTACCTTGCTACCTTTTCAAAACTACATGAGATAAACTGTATTTTCTTCTTTACCACGCATTATCCTTAAAATTCACAGTAGGAATTACTATCTGTCAATTACTGATGACAAATCCAACCAAACATACTAGAATATATACATCTGTAATGATGCTTTACTAAAAGGATACTTAAAAAAACCCACAACACACACAGCCCACACAAACAATTTCCAGAGCGTGAGGAGGAAAGAAAAAATAAAAATCAGGCAATTCTTAACAAGAGCAACTATCATATTTGCTGGTACCCTACACGTACCTCTCTCAGCATTTGGTATTTTTGAAGTTATGACTTTTATTGATCTCCCTCCATCCAACAAGTCTTTATTGCAATAGTGGGTTCATGCTATTTCAAACGTGGCAACATGAAAACTAGTATTTTACAACATGAACATGAGTACTTTAATATAAGCTTTTTTCCTACGTTATTGCATGTGAAATAGAGGAAGACTGTCACATGGAGGAAAAAATAAATAACAGAGTTCATAATAAACCACCGTTCCTTTAAGATAACATATCACGGAGATGTAAAAGTCTTCCAGAGATCACAGGTCTTAAAGTACCTCCTTAGTTTTCCATTTTAGACTATCACACTACTGTAACCACTATGTTTCCTGGGGTTTGGTCAAGTTTAGTTTTTAGGCTTTCCTTAAGAAACTATGCTGCCACTTGAAGAGAGCTCAGTATTCGGCTCTCAGTATTACACTATTAAGAACTTGCGCTCAGAGCAACCCCCAGGGGCTGGCAAGCCCGGCTCTTTCCCCAGCCCGGGCCGATGTGGCGCTGACCGGGCTACCTAAAGCTTGTCCCTAGCGGGCTGCACCCCCCTGAACATTTCCAACCCTACTGAAGAACTGCAGCTTCATCCTTTACCTCACCCTTTACCTTCCTATTCACAGGAGCCCTGTACCCCGGGAAGGACTCAGCCCCGAGCCCCCACGGCTGCCCGGGACCCCCGCGCCTCCCCCAGACGGTACCTGCAGGCAGGAGACGGCACATGGCGAAACACCGGCTCGCTACCGCCTCACCGGCCCGCCCGCCTGCCTCCCTCACGGCGCCGGGACTCCCCAAGGGGCTCCCCAAGCCCCGGCCGGGCCCCGCCGGCGCCCCCAGCCCGGCACCCCGCAGACCCCGGCCGGGCCAGGATGGAGGGGGCGGAGACGACACTCACCGCTCGCCCCCTCGCCGCTGGTCCCCGCGNCCCCGGCCCCGGCCCTGGCGCCAGGGCGCCTCCATTTCTCCCCCGCCAGTGAACGAAGGACGGCGGAGGGAGGCCGACCACCCCTCACACCCCCGGCTGAAGCGGCCTCGAGGCGAGCGGGCAAACGAGCTCGCTCCCTCCGTCCGGAGCCGCAGGGACGCCGGTGAGCTCCCGCGGCGGCGCGACTACAACTCCCAGCGCTCCCCGCGCGAGCGGGCCGGAAGTGGCGACCGGCGACTACAACACCCAGCGTGCACTGGGGCACCGCACCGCACCCCCCGCTGTGGAGAGGACTGAGGAGGCCCGGTCCGCCCCGCCCTTGGTAGTCAAAAACACGTTTACTAATAATAGTTAAAGGTTGGCGTCGCTTTATTACTTAATGTTTTAATTTCTTTTTGCCTGCTGCTTTGTCTGCAGAAGCAAATGGCTACAGGTCTTTTTCTGGCAGCCGTTTGTGCGGCTGTTGGGCATGTTTTTCCTCACAGCTCCTCTTCCTCAGAGTAGGAGCGACTTGAAAAGTGTGTTTAGAAACTTTGCTGAAGTAACATCCAGGTTCTGCTGTGCAGAAATACATATTGAGGAACCTTTGTGCCTCCTGGAAAAAGTTCTGGTAGATCAACGCAAATTGAAGTAATTTACATTTGATGGACGTTTTCTGATAGCACTCATGTTCTGTCTTGCTGTGCCAGGAGGAAGCTCTGCATTTAGGGTTTTTTTTCAGCAAATATGTGTTTATAAAAGTTAAATAGTGCAAGATTTCAAATAATGAGTCTGAAAATAGTAAACTGCTGGATTTCAATTCTGGTTTTCAACTTTATTTTGAAGTCTTTAACGTAATGGTTATTCTCAAGGGCAGCTAGTGACTACAGTTTGTGTCGTAGATTGAGGGATTAATAAAAGAAAAAATACAAACAGTAGATCTCTGCATTTATTAATTGAATTTCCTATCACACGTTTCTCTAATACAAAGTCTTAAACTCTTCAGCAAAGGACAAAAGTGCTTCCTAAGCGCCTAGTGAAATACAACGCAGCGCTATAGGATGCTGCTGCCACACAGATTGCAAATTATACTCAAAGACCTGAATTGGAAGAATGCTGATTGCAAAGTCCAACATTTCACAATTCAGTTAAATGCCAGAAGAACCCTTCTTCTTGTGCGCACCAATAGAGTCTTTAATGAAATGATGGGATACTCTTTCCTCTCCCCAGCACGTTATGCCATTTGTCATGCAAAGCCCAGGATCAACAGCTGTTGATGGATGGACAGCTGTTTCATATTTACATTTATCTTTCTTGTTCCATATATATCCTATGCACTCATTACTTCAGAACATTTAATCCTTGCAGTGAAATCAGGAGTTACTTATACATCTCTGGCATTCTGGAAACCTATCAACATTACAAAAAATAAAACGACGAGAAATTAATGCACTTTACAAAAGATCCGATTTCTAATATCTCCATTTTACTAAGGAGAAGAACAAAAGTATAGAGAGATTATCAAGTGATAGTAATATTTGCATATGTGTGTTTTAAAAGTGGCAGTCCAGTTGATGATCAAAGTCTATGATCAAAGTCTACTGGAAATACCCAGCTGAAAATACCCAGCTGAGACCACAACTAGTAAAACCAATTTTTAACCAATGGAAAAGGACATAAATTAGGGAAGAAATCCAAGCAGATAATGCTTCTTAAAGCAGTTGAAAATGTATCTGACATATGAAAAAGATTTTTCTATCTTAGTAGTAGTTATGAACAGAAGAAATACCCTATCAATGAAAAAAGTAACCTATTTAGTCATTGTATTCTTTTCCCAACAGCAGCTATAGAAGATGCTGTAGGAAGAGTTTGGCCTCTTTCTGTTGTGTTTGCACCTTGCAATCTGCCAGCATCCACAACTGTTACGTTAGGGACATAAAAAATTTTAAGCACAGATCTTAAAAACTTGGTAGTCCTTGTTCAGCAGCCGTATGATTACATGGAGCAGAACAGTCTTCAATATTATGTATTTGTTATTATTGTGGAAAGAACAGCTGTATTTTGAGCCATCCATATTTGTCATATTGATGCTTGCAAAAAGTTGTGTTTTCTCCCCTCTCTATTCCAGCCTTTGCATGTAATATCCCAAAAAAAGGACCATTTAAAACTGCCCGCTTCCATTTCAAGAAATCAGCCAAGGTGGACCCAATAAAGTAATAATATTTTCCAAATCTTACAGCCTTCCGTACTCGCATCTGCATTGTAGATATACCTAATTCTTTATATAACAATAATTAATCTTATGATAATCAATAGATTTTAAAATGTGTTTGTTTATACGCAAATTTAATATCATGGTTCATGCCTATATTGACTTTAGATAATATAATTGCTACCAAACCTTTCTTTCTTGCCGTAAGTAGACACAAAGAAATTATTTTAAAATAGTCTGCAAAACTGTCAATATTTGCCAGTATATGACTGTACATAGATTGAATGCATTTGCTGTAGAGCGACGTACATAATGCATTAGCAGATAATAACACCTGTTTGTGCAGGAGCAAGATGTTATCTTTCATCCTCATTCTCAGTTCTTCTTCTTTCCAAAACTTGCCAAGTATGTGCTGCTTGTAGGAAATTAGTGACATGACCTCAACAAATAATTTTTCATAATTAATAGTCAGGTCCTACAAAGATTAGAAATGAATGTATTTAGCCCCATGCAGGATTTGACCCTAAGTCTTATTGGCAATCTCCAGTGTTTTTATTCCGGTTTTGACTCTCCAGGTTTATCTGTGGATGGATCTCCTTCTTCTAAGTCTGCTAATTCTTGCTGTATAACGGGCTTCAGTATTTTCTCGATTTGTGTTAGTCTTTTTTTCAGTTTCTGCTGTGCAGCTTCGTACTCGGCCAACAGCCTGGCAAACTTTGTTTGTAATCTGTCCATTGCTCCTTCCATGTAGGTGACCTTCTCTTCCAGATCTTTAGGATCGCTTCCTAAATTTGCAACTTCAATGTCCAGCAACCCATCTTTCATTAGGATTTGCTTACCTTTTTCTTCCAGCATAGCCTTTGCATCTGGATACTCTGTTAAAGCCTCCATGAGATCGTCTTTAGACAGACAAAACAAGTCCGAGTATCCAATACTTTTGATATTGGCTGTTCTTCGATTGCCAGCTTTGCTACCTTTGATATTAAGAATGCTGATTTCTCCAAAATAGCTGCCATCACTTAAGACCACAAATTGGGTAATTCCATCATCAGCAACTACTGCCAGCTTCCCTTCTTTGATAATGTACATCTCTCGTCCAATATCTCCTTTTCTGCAAATATAATCTCCAGGACTGTATACTTGCGGCTGGAGTTTCAAAACCAGTTCAACCAACAGACCAGCTTCACAGTCTGCAAAGATACGAACTTTTTTTAGTGTTTCCAGGTGAACATTGATTGCAATCTCTGCTCTTAGTTTATCTGGCAGATACTTCAAGACTTCCCTTTCATCCACAGCCTTTTTATTTGTCCACAGGTAGTCAAACCACTTTATAACTCTTTTCTCCATGTCTTTACTCACATTCCGGAAGTGCATATACTGCTTGATAGCATCAATCCTTGCTTGAAACTCTGCCCTGGCAGCGTTCATGTTGGAGATCATAGAGCCCACGTTACCAACAATGGTAGCGAAAATCAATACTCCAACCAAGAAGTCAACGACCACAAAGAAATACTCAGAATCTCTTACAGGAGGGGGTGTTTCACCAATAGTAGTCAGGGTCAGCGTCGACCAGTAGAGACTGTAGACATACTTTCTGATCAGTCGGGCAAATTCAGGATCGGAGGTGTTGGGGTAGACCCATGTGTCAGCCCCAAACCCAATGGCTTTTGAGATCGAGTAGTACACACAGGCGTTCCAGTGAATAATAATCACAATGTACATGACAAGGTTAGAGATCCTGAAGATGTTTGGGTAGTTTGTCCTTGTTTCTGTTCGCTGGAAGAATTCAAACATCCGAGCTACTCTGAGTAGTCTGTTTATTCTTAATTCTGGGTAATTTAGTCCTAACTTAAAGTATAAGAGATCAGTTGGTATGACTGACAGAAAATCTAATTTGAATTGAAAGGATGTCTTATATTTCTCTCGAAGCTTTTGTTCTTCTTTCACAAGAAGACCTTGCTCCAGGTAACCTAAAATCAAATTGTAAATAATAAAAAATGTTACACCTTCAACTTTATTGTGCTCAATGTCAGTCCAAATGTACTTTGAAAAATATTTTGGTTGCAAGTTCCAGATGGTACATAACTTCTCTTACTTTTTGACAAGCAATTTCTTATTTCCAAATATTCAACTTCGTGCTATACGGTTCAGCTGGAGCTAAACTATACAGCTTTGAAAATTAAACATTTCTAGCTCTGATTCTTTCCCTCCACTTTTCCACTATGGTGAAGATCTGGAAAAAAAAACCAAACGCACACACACAACCCCCCGCAAAACTGCACAGAATATAGGGAGGGTGGTTAACATGAGGGAAAGAATTTGAACGTGGGAATTTCAGTTCCATATTGAGTGTATCTACTCAATAGCTCTGGATGTAGCATAAGATTTTAAAAGAAACAGTTGCAGCTGAAGTTAATTGGATGTCTTTCTTGCGCAGTGGTCTTGAAAATCAAGCAAATACTTGTATCTCCTTAAATACAAAATCCAGATTTTGGTGCTAATTTTTCAGAGCCCCTGAGCCCCACTTGGCAGCATTGCATGTTTATTTTTTCTTGTTGAGTACAGGCAGAACAGCTTGTATCTAGCTTACCTCATGCCTTGCTTACTTCAGACTTTATATATTCTTTAAGTAACACGTCAGAGTTTCCCGTTTTTACAGGTCACAGACTACAGTCTTTCAGAGATCTATCTCGATGTCTTTTTCAATATTGCACCTCATCAAGGATACCCAGGTAATAAGAGCGGTATTCTGAATATTTTAAGCCACCTGACACAAATACATGAAGAGCAACAATTGATCATTGAGTATACTTACCTGTTCTTGTCCGTACAAACATGTCAGCAATATAGATGGCATCAGAAATGTAATCAATAATAAACCATGCCACTAAGTAGTCATGCTGAAGCTCTTCAAAACAGGCTCTAAATAGGAAAAGACAGAAGTAAATTACCGTAAAATAGAGATTAAATACTTGCATGAAATCAGTGATGAATAAAATATTTTTTTAATCTATTTGTGAGTGATTTGCCAGAAGTTTTATATAGTCATTAAAGAAGTACATCACCTAGCAATAATCATGGTCCAGTTGTACATAACAGGCATTGTGATGCAGAACAACCAGTTGTAATACGTATTTCCTGCTGGATCAATAATGAAAATATCTTTCTTCTTCCTAAGTGATAGGCAGGAAAAAAAAAAGGAGATTTAATGAGAGTCATAAAATACACATAGCAATTTTTGAGGAATGAAGCATTCCAGAAATTGTTATTGTTAAACAGAGGGTCTTTATATTAAAGTTAAGCTTTGTTTGAATGCATGGAGAACATGAAGCTTCTTGTTAGGTGTGACTTGGGATGCAAACTGTAGAATCCAAATCTTGCTGAGAAAAATCAGATTGGCAGTCCCACTTCAGTTTGTAGTGGCACATGTAATTTCAACCTTTTTAAATTAACTTGTTTCTTACCCAATTAACTGTCTTGTCTGATAATTGATTTGATCTTCTTTCAAAAAATAAAATGATTATGTGACTACTAATGTTTAAATAAGTGAGGCAAATCATGCCTTTCTCACTGGGAAAAGTTTAGCTTTGAGAAAGATGAAATATTGGCATAGTTTACATAAAGAAACCAAAGAACATGAAATCGTACAACACAAGTGCCTGCTGGACTTCTAAATTTCTCTTCCTTGGCCAGAAAATTGTGAATTTACCAAGCTAAAGGGAAAGCAAGAATTTTTAGATCATAGAAGAGTTTACTTGCTTGTAGGTGCCTTTATGTGCAGAAGAGATTGCTTTACAGTGGCACATCTTTTGCTGCAGGGTGTTATCCAAAAAAATATTGGATAATCAGAATCCAAACAAGATTTTTCTAAATTTTTTTTTCAAATCAATTCCATGCATGCATATTTCTGTTGTCCACTTACGAAGTTAAATCAGAACAACTCTACTCTAGGGATAATCACAGCAGTCTATACACTCATTCACTACTCTGTAAGCATCTTGTTTACAGGATGTCCATGAATGGATTTGATTTTTCATCAAAAGCAATTTTATTTGACTAACATAGCAGGACCTAAACGAAAAATACTTACTCTTCTTTATCTTCTTTCTTCTTGGGCTTCTCTTTGGTTTTATTTTTCTCCTTTTTTTCCTTGTTCTTTTGTGTTTCTCCATCCTTTTTTTTTTCTGACTTGCTAAGAAACAGATTTACATTTTCAGTTGTTGCAGACTAAGTTAAAACATATTTGGAACGAAATTAAATGTCTTAGAATTAGTAGTATTATTACTCTTTATCTTACCTCTTCTTTTCTTTTTTCTTTTTCTTCTCCTCTCTAAGGAAAAGAAAAATATGATAGGCTTATGGGATGCAGATAGCCATTGCCTTCACATTTATTTGAGTCATCTCAATTCAGTAAGGATAACATTATACTTATTCTATTCACATAGAACTACTTTTGTTTTAAATTAATAGATATAATACCAGTAACTTTGGTATTGAGAATGATCATCATAACTATATGTATGAAGTGCAAAAGAATATGCAGTCACTTATGGGATTACTTGAATGACATAAATATTTCTAAAGAAATTATTAGATATGTATCATTGTTTTTCATTGCTGCTTAAACAACCAATATTGCAGTACTCTCATTTTATGAAATGGCAAAGATACTTACTCGTCTTTATTACTATTGTTGTTAATATTGTAGCGTGCAAACGCACCAGGTAGATACCGTTGCCTAGGGACCAGCAAAACAACACAGTTATGTGATATCTGCTGAAATACAAATAAACTTTTGATCTAAATTGTCACAGACTGTTTCTCACCATTTTAATCATGGGCTAAGTAATATAAGGAAATTGAAAGAGCACAGATTTTAATCTAAATATTTATGATAAGCAATATATCACAATCTTAAAAACTTAATTTATTAATAGAAGGTGAAGAAAATTAGATGATGGCAAGTATCTGTGCATAGTTAATCCCATGCAAATTATCAAAGAAAAAAAACCCAGAGAGATACAAAATGGCAAACTTGACATACCTGTTTTCCCCTTTGTTCATCGGTCCAGGGTCCTCACTGGTGTCTTGTACTACCACACTGGGAACAATTGTGTGGGAGTGATGGGTCTCAATCACTCCTACCTTCATGGTCAAGTTTGTCTTACCTTGGGTAATTGAGGAAGACTGATTTAAAACAGAATCAAGTAATTTCACAACTAGCAGAAGTAACAAGCAATTTTTTTTTCCCTAAAGATGAATACTTTTTATCCTTGCTTCCCCCAAAACCAACAACAGTATTTGCAGTTTTCTTTCTCACATGACATTCCCACCAGACAAGAAATGGCACCAAGAGTGCTTCAGTGTGTGGAATGACCAGGCAACTGCTGCTGAAGAGAATGTTCAACACATCTTTGTCTTAGAGGAAGCATTCCTTTAGCTCTTACACCTGACTCTAATCCTACTTTGAAAATATTTAGACAATTGGTTTGAAGCGTCTACTACTGTTTCATTTGGTTTTGAACCAAAGGCTCGTAATTTATCGTATCAGGATTGATAAATAGATTCATGCACACATGATATCCAGAAAACCAGAAGCCTCTGCCTCCATCAGTTGGATGTCCAAAGAAATTTCAGTATGTCTGACATCTGAGAGTTACATGCTCTGTTGAGAGCAAAGAGTAGGTTCTGTAACTATGAACTTAAAGACTGATGGAGTAGTCTCCTTACCCACATAGCAAGTTGAACCTAAATACCTAAATGGAAATGTTAGTGGCTGTTCATGTCTGTTTTGGTCATCTCAATATTAAAAAAAATTGTAAAAGTTGTAGTGTACATTAGTGCACATAACTTCTTCTCTCCCTTTTTGCCACTATTATTACCATTTTGTTTATTTTAATCTATCTTGTCATCAATGAGACTGCCACCTCTTTGGGCATGAATTGTGCGATCTACAAGTATGACCTGCTCTTGACAGGGCCTTTTAGATAGGTTTTGAAAACAGATGCTATCTTCTGCAGTAACAATATCACTTCACGTATGAAGTCAGAGTATAGAGATGTCTGAAAGCCTCAAACTGACAAATGAATGGCTGATCAGTACCACTGATAAATGAAATAAAATGCCATAGAATGAATCAATCTTAAAGAAAGTACTTGCATTCTGGAATCAAACACACTGCAAAAGAGAAGCAGGATGATACAGCTGCCTCATCACTCCCAGACTTTGACCTGACTTTCCTTATTAGTCAATGAAACTAAAAATATTCCTATATAGGAAACAGCAGAGGAAACCCTTGTTTCCATGAGTCATCAGACATGATTGACACACAGCGCTAAAAATAATACAGCAATATACAACATTCTACAAAGTAGAAAGGTAAAGATTGAAGATTAAGGTATGTTCTTCAACGAATAGTCCTAAATGTAGTCCAACATTGCTGGTCAGTCTTTAAATGCTTGAGGGCAAGTGCTGAGACATATCAGTTGTTTAGCTTAAATAAGTAAGTCTTAATTAGAATAAATTACTTGGGTTTGTAATATAGTGTGATTTCTGCTGTTTGCCTAGCTTTACTTAGCATGAGTAGCTAGATTTGCTGAAGTCTTTATGCCACAATAGAGTTAATTTTCTTAGCAATTTTCCTAGCAGCTGGTACAGTGCGGTTTTTAGTCTTTTAGTATAAGAAAAATGTTGATAACACAGTGAAGTTTTGGTAGGATATTCCCAAAGTCTGGGACTTTTCTGTTCCCTATGTTCTGCCAGCAAGTGCAGGTGTACAAGAAGCATGGACCAGCAGATAAGGAGGCAACAACCCTCAGCAGAGACTGCAAATCAACAAGATAAGAGCAGTCAACAGTCTGCCTGCCTGGACACAGAAAAAGAGTCCAAGAAGGTGTTAGAAGACCCCAGACCAAAAACTACCACTGGACTAAAAGATGCATGAGCAGCGTGTCAGGGGCCGGTGTAGGGATCGCAAGGGTATGATTGCCCAGGCATTTCTTACGACATCCCTCTCTGGAGACACCCAGTCCGGGCTGACCCTGCTGCTGGACCTTTGCATTAAATTATTTATTTTTATAAAATCCTACGACCGAGACACTGCTGTGGAAAACCTAGGGTGTAGCCTGAAGAAGGAGGGAGCACACCCGAGAGAGTGTGTGCATGTGTGAGGAGTGGGAAGGGGCACCCGTCAGCTCCCAGGGGTCACCTGCTGTGAAGGCACCCTGGTCCCAGCAGCAGAAGACTCTGATGGTGTGTGTGCAACTCCTTGGATGGGGTGTGAATGCTCAGGCAGCAGCTCTAACACAAGGATCAGATCTAAGGAGCCACATAAAAAGATTCTAAGATATAGTAAACATGAGGTTAGATTCACCAGGAGCCTAAAAGCTGTAACAGGGTTTCCACCGACTTACTCCAAGGAGAAAGTGTGTTTGAAAGTGTGGAGATTGAAAGTACGCCAGGCTGAATTAAGCAGCTTTACGTCTGCTTAAAGGTGCTGTGAAAGCTCTGCTAATGCTGGCACACAAAATTCCATCCTGATTTAACCTATATCCTCTGCAGAGACACACTGGAGTCCACACAGCTCACAAATAATGGTGCAAAATAAAGCTGTGTCCAACCACTTCCAATCACTCAGCATCAGACAAACGCAAATGTATTCATCTCAAGGGAAATCATTCCCCCAACAAAGTGGTCTCTAAACCAGTCAGTTCACATTAGGACTCCTAGTACCATCATTTCTACATAGGAACTTATTTTACATGTTTATCTTTGGACTTTGAGCCCTATCTTTAGTTTCAAGAACCAAAAAACCCATCTTCAACTTTGTGCTCTCCGGCTGTACTGATTTGCAGAAGTGCTAGGGGTTAAAGATGACAAGAAGTGTGGTAAAATAGGATGTGTAGAAAAAAACACACCCATCCCGAGTACTTAGCCTGGAGTTTTGGCAAAAATCTGTATCCTGTTCATTCCCCTGTTCTGCAGGTAAAGAGGATTTTCTGTGTATTTTTGCAAATGGCTCCATTAGTATCTATTTTGGCACTTTGTGCTCTGCCGAAGGAGCTGTGGCAGCCATGCGTAGGACTTGCTGGGAAAAAGGAGCTGCCGTTTGGGGCAGGGCTGAATATTTCATCTTACTGGGGCACTGGAAGCATTAAGTGGGCATTAAGTATGCCTCAAAATCATCTGCACATGGAAATTGGAAGTGTTTACTACCCTGTGGTCTCAAAATACTAAATCTGAATGTCAGGCTCGGGTGACTGCTGCGCCAGGTTGTTTCCCTTGTCAGTCAGTCAGTATACGTGGCACAAGAATATCTTCAAATTCCATTATTCTCTAAGCAGATTTTGAAATTCTTGAGTCTAAGACACAGAAATGCTAACGCAGCGTGTGCCCAGCGCAAGTTGAACAGACACAGTAATTGCCCCTGGTTCGGGGGCTGTGGTTACAGCATTTGTGTGACAAAACCCCGACGCTGGGAACAGTAGTAAATGTCCTGTTAAACTCAGTGGGTCCAGAAGTCACTTAATGCATTTTTAAATTGTGTTATAGAGGTTTTGCAAACAACATTTCAGATGTTTTTCACTAAATTTTATCACTACTGCGTTTCTTATTCTGTAGTCACACATATTTTTCTTAAACTGATACATTGTTACAAATTGTTACACTACTTTTATTTTAAAAATCCAGTGCTCATTTTCACGTTATCGTATTTAGGTAGCAAGTTTGAGAGGTAATACAGATAAACACTTGGTTTCGAGGTATTTTAGATTTTTACCATATTGTTTTTTACCGTATCATCACAAATAGTTTCCTTTCACTAGCTTTGATTTTTAAATTTGATGATTATGATAAACAACAGAGTTTTCAGACATTATGATCTAAAACCTAATTATATTAATTGCAATATATCAAAATCATTGGGGCTGCAAGAAAACTCAGGCAACATTGTCCTTTTACAGGACTGTAATGAATGGAAGGTCAGCTTCCATCTCTTCTGCTCTTTTGTATTACCTATTTTTCACTTTCTTACTGGCCCACCACGTTCACTTCTCTAGTCATTATTTTCAGAGGGCAAATCCTTCGAGTAAGGATATCCCAGAACAGAATTTGGCATCATATAAGGATCTACTTTCTTTCTTTACAAAAAGCAACTAAAAATCTTGATGAACATTAGCATCTGCAATGTGTTACAGCAAAATCTCTCTTTTCTAACATGCAAAGAGTCCCTGACAGTTCTGCACTAAACAGTTTCATCAGCGCGTGCTTACCTTGGCAGTGTAATCTGCTGCTTCTAATAGCGATTTCAGTCCTTTAAATCAGCCACGTTTCCTTACTGCATAAGCAGGGCCACCATGGAAAGCTGAATATAATCAACATTTCATGCATAAATCCCTTATTGATCGATTTCTCGACCAGCCAGTCCCATGTGCAGTTCTCTGAATTATTCCCAAGGAAGGACATAGATATTAGAAGAGGATTTCCTTGACCTAGTGATGGATTTTGAGATTTAGAGAGAGATGAAAGTGCTAGTGGCAGTCACTATTATCCCTCGCCTGAGGAGAAGCTTACTAGCCCTATCAGCATGCACAAGAAGTGACAAATATTGGAGTGATAAATATAAGGAGTGACAAATATTTAATACTCTGTCTTAAAACTAAAAAAAATGTTATTGTAAATGACTATATAATCAGTCTTGTCTGCTGGCCCATTTTCTTAACATGGCAGATGCTTTTTTACTGTAGTAACAGGCCTTTACCAGAATAGATAAAACACCACAAATGGAAATTTCCTGTTTATTTTAATGTGTTTATCATATTGCTGAATAATTGGAAATACCATTTTAAACTAATGAAATTTCTTAACTAATCTTAACATAATTTTTACATTCCTGTTTTGACGCTTAAAAAAGCCCATGAACTGTGTGTGAATACATATTTAGTGGAAAATGGCATGATGATGAAGTGTTAAGACCCTGAACTAATCTTCAAGTTTGGTACGGATTATGACTTTGCAAAATGGTTTTTAAATTAGCTGCAGTCCTCCTTCATTAGAAATGTTCATCTGTAGTGGCCACACAATGAAGAAAGTCCCACGAGCATCCTAATGTGCTTTAAAAGAGAAGATATTGAGGTATTTGCATACCTCAACTTTCTCATTTCATTGGTGGGTTCCACAGGAATGAGGAAAATTTCATTCTCAGGAGCTTGAGTGATTGATTTTTTTAATCTGTCTTATTTTACATGGCCCATTTTTGGGGGAAAAAAAAAAAAAAGCCTTGCTGAGCAGGAAGTCCAGTGCAGAAAATCTTTTAAGCAGCAAAAAGAGTGAATGTTCGAATTTGAAATGGTATCTTTGCCACAACTGAGACATAGCTAAAGTTACTGAATTACTTTTTAACTTTGCTTCACAACAAGCAGAATCGAGGAAAGCAGTCCAGGCCCTGGTACCCCAGGATTAAAACACATTTGTTTCCTTAACCAAGAGCAGGAGGCAGCAATGCCACTGGCATTCATACGGACCAACTTCAGTCTTGCAGCCCAGGTGACTGAGTGGTCATTCATAAGTGGATTGACACGTTGTAATTTAATCACAAACCCAAAATGATGCTCAGTATCACAGGTCAGCCTCCTGACCAGAGAAACAAATTAGGCACATCTGCTGCTATGACTTTCCAACTGTGTAGACAGTCAGTCCATTTTCTAGGAAAGACAATATGTACGCATTTGAAATTTAAAGAATAAAAAAATGTTTTAAATAAAACAGTAATGGGCAACAAGGAAATGTGTAACTTTATGCCCAGGAGAAGCCAGATACACAAATCTATAGTAAGGTATCCAACATAACAAATGGACAAAGAAGTGAATATTCTTTCAATTTCTGGCATATGTTTCACTGTTGGTTTTGAAGGGCTGAAATACAACTCCTATTCTAAAATCGTAGCTAGGAAAGGAGTCTTAGAAATTTACTGCATCCAGCTATTATTGAATCAGGAACAGTTTTACCTCTGTCATTCTCATGGGTTTTTGCCTGGTTTGCAGTCTGAAAGATCTCAGTGTCCAATGCTGAGCAGTGATTTTGTGAATATGTGGTGGCACTGAGTGTCTGGAACATATGAGTGTCACAGAAACATCAAACTAATTGTGAAACCCTGCATTTGGTGCATGGCTTTGTCCAAAAGTTTTAGATGATCAACCAAGCCAGACAAGTCTATGTTGCATCTCTCAAGCCAGTAAGAACTGCAAAGGAGATACACCTTTTTACTCTGGTGGAGAACAGTCAGTTCTCTTTTGAAATAAGCAGTCCGGTGAAGAAACTCTAACTTATTTTTTCTTATCTGTTTTACCATGAAGTAAGAGTGATTCCTCAAACAGAGGAAGATGAGTCCTACTGAGCCAGACCAGCTCCTTGTCTGACAGTGGTCAGGACCTCACTTATCTGCAAAGAGGTGTGCAGGACAAGTTCTGGGTGAGCTCAACGCAGTGGTCTCAATTCTGCCCTCCTTTAAAAGCCAATTACATAGTTGTCATTAGCTTCACCGACAATTATATTAGTTTAGCATCAATATTTTTTCACAGATATTTTTCCTGTCATTCCGTATTCCAGTGAAGTAACCTTGACTGATGGGAGAATGACCATGCTAATGGATTATTGTTTTAGTAGGCCAACTTTAATCTATTTTTGTGTCTTGCTTTGTCATCATCTGTAATTCTTCTCAATCCTATTAAAGCTACCTCTAGTTTCAGACACCCATAACCAAAACACTAGATACGTTATATATATGTATTTATTTATAAATAAGCAGGTTTTAATGGCAACACATTGCCTTTCAGCTTACTGTGTTGGAGCTGTGTACACAGATGGGTGTTTGGATTGGGACCACACTTTTGGCAGGCTTATTTTCTGCAAATCCTGTTCTGTCTTTTCTAGTGCTGATGCGATTTCAGCAATGAATGTCATGTTGGAAGCGCTGTAGCTGAGAAGGCTACAGGGCTTCCGGCTTACTTAATACTCTCTTGTGTAGACTGGTGTTACAGCGAATTCAGTGTCATGAAGCACAGTCGGCCCCAATGAGGATTGGTGACTGGAAAACCATGAGCACAAACAGTATCTCCACCAGTAGGTGGTACTGTATTTTTACTTTAGTGTTAAATGAGTGCTTGATGGATAGGGAAGAAGTAGAAGCAATTTAAGATGCGTGTTGGTGTGTTAGATTCCCATACGCAGATGAGGCTGGCATCGGAAAGCACTGGACAGACTGCAAGCCTTCTGTGGACACGAGCACTAGCAGGCATTATCAGCATCTTTCAGGTCCATACCCTGGTTTTTGCAGGGGTTTTTGCAGAGACTACTCTGAGCAGGTATTAGCACTTCTGAAATGTCCACAGGCATGACAAGCGCTGAGTCTGGCCATTTCCAGCAGTCATTTGTGTGCCCTGAGCTCAACCTGCAATGAGGCCATCCTTGTGCCGCCCAGGTTGGGGTGGCTTGAGATGTCTCTTCCCAACCTGGAACCTGCAAGTAACAGAGGGACTGGCCCATCAGAAAACTCTCTGGAAAAAAATGGAACTTCATTCAGTAATATCATTGGGATAAAAAACAAATGCGGTGACCCTGCAGGAGTGTCAGTAGCTGTGAAGAGTCAGTTAGGATTTCTGTTTAGCAGAATTTAATTTCAAGCTAAAATAACATGGGAAATCTGTGTTGGTTGCACAGAATAATGATGCTAAAATGTTTATACATACAAAGGTGACTCAACCCTAATTCTACTTTAAGAATATCATCAATATATGATATTGTCACTGATAAGAGTGGTAGAAAATGTGCTGTAGTTAAAATATGTTTGATATGCCTAGCCTTGCTTGTATTTCATTCATTGTAGTAAAGTAGGAATTAAGGTGGCACTATCTGGGCATTTTTAAGGCAAAATTATAGAATTAATGTCTTCACAGCAAGTACAGCAATCTAATCATATTGAACTGCAATCTAGAGGCTCCATTTTTTGTTCTCTGTTGAAGTTAATTCCTTTATGTGTTGCTCCTGTGGGTCTGCACTAAATCACCAGCATTTGGGGCAGGTAGAGTTCCCACGGTCAGAGCTCCACTCTCAAATCTGGCTCATTAGTTTTTTGTGTGGCTGCAATAAGTAATAAATAATAGGTAATAAACCTGTCTGTAGTTGCTGGATTGAACAGAGCTCATGTTTGGACCCTGTTGGGTAGCAGCAACTGGAGGCAGAGGAGAGTAATGCAGAACAGGGAAGATGAGCAATGATTACAGAACTTCAAAATCCCATAGGCGGCTTTTCTAAATAATACTAATAAAAAGAAAGATAGATCTTGCTTCACGTCTGCACCTGGACTAGCTGCACAGTGAACAGTTTTTCTCACTGTGGTGAAACTTGTCGTCATAATCTTCAGTATATACGATAATATAATGATACATTGCATCATAGCACATAAAAGGAACTTGATGTAAATGTGTATGAGAAAAAAAGTCCTCAACAAAATTAAAGAATTTATGACAAAGCCAAGAAGCCACGGAAACTTTCTCTAAGTAAGTCATTCATGAGGCAAGCTGAGTTTTATTAAGGCACAAAAATGCGGTTTCTAATGACTATTTTATTTATAAATATAAAAGTATAAAGGTGGCTGGATATTCAGTGCTTCCATTTTTATTGATAATCAAGAATTAGAGTCAGTGCTTGCTTAAGTTTCAGCAAATCTTTAATTCTTTGCATAAGTAACAGAATTTTAATATAACTTCTCTCTTGCATTTTCCACACATTTAATAGAAAAAATTAGTACAATAACCCAGAAAGGTACAGCAGGGTTTCATAACATCCTCATTTCTCTTTTGGAGAAATGGAACTGCCACAAAATTGCTTTGACTGTTAGTGCGTGCATATCGTTACTTCATACACAAAAAGGTTGATCTGTGCTGAGCCATAGCTGGCAGAGCTCTGCTGAAATAAGTGCGGCTGCGCTGATTTGCATTAGCTGATGAGCCAGGCATTGCTCTAAATCAGTCACAGGTGCCATTCTGAATGGTAAACTAGCATCTTTTTCCTCTTTATGTCGGGTGATAAGATTGTATAGCAAGACTTCATTTTCTTTCCCATTTGACCTTTACATATCATCCAAAATAAAGAAAAATATAACAATGCTGATAAATTACTTTTATGTAGTTTCTTTCTTCCTGGCGTTGTCTCAAAGTTCTTTGAAACGAGTTGAGTCTGAAAAGTACCAATCATCAATGGAGTATGGACACATGAATATACCCACTCCCTTCTGTAATTACATGAGAGATTGCATGTTCTTTATGTCTGTCCACTGACTTGGACTGTTAGCTGCAAGGTTTTTGTGACATCATTTTTTTTCTCAGGAAAAAAGTTTCATAGTTGTGGGAAAATAACGGAAGAGTGGTGAGGAGGGTTGTAAACACGCTCCAAGTGACTTGCAGCAGGAGGTGTAGGAAAACCACATACATCATACTAATCATTGTTTAGTCCTGTGTGCTTGACGAGTAGTGTATCTGTGTTTAGGTAACATAAGCCTGTGATAGACTCAGAGGCAGCTATCAAACATGCTTGAGATTCCTGCCCTGCTGTGGGAAAGATCAAAGTGCAATGGTAAACTGTGCAATCCCTGATATACAGGCGAGAACAGCAGGTTTGAAAACTCGCTAGCAAGGACCGATCTCTACGGTGCCTGCATTCGTGCTTGTGTGCCTCTGCCTAGGTGTTGCCTCTGAGATCCCCCTGGCTCATGAGGTAATGAAAATAAATTTACTTTTTGCGTTTCATCCATGGTTTTGTGATTGTTCTTGTGTCCTGCCTGTGTCAGCTCACGCAATAGTGGTTTTGCAGTTTCCTGCAGATTTAAAAACATGAAGTAATGTCTATATAAAGATTTTCAACTAAGAAACCAGTGTATAGAATCATTTAGGTTGGGAAAGATCATTAAGTCCAACTGTAAACCTAATGCTGCCAAGTCCACCAGTAAACCATGTCCCTCAGCATCACATCTACATGTCTTTTAAATACCTCAAGGGAGAGTGATTCAACCATTTCTCTGGGCAGCCTGTTCCAATGTTTGATAACCCTTTTGATGACGAAATTTTTCCTAATATCCAATCTAAACCTCCTTTGGTGCAACTTGAGGCCATTTCCTCTTGTCCTATCGCCTGTTAATTTGGGAGAAGAGGTCAGCCCCCATCTCTCTACACCCTCCTTTCAGGTAGCTGTAGAGAGCGAGGTCTCCCCTCAGCCTCCTTTTCTCCAGGCTGAACACCCCCAGCTCCCTCAGCCGCTCCTCATAAGGCTTGTGCTCCAGACCCCTCACCAGCGTCGTTGCCCTTCTCTGGACTCGCCCCAGCATCTCAGTGTCTGGTTTTGTGGTGAGGGGCCCAAAACCGGTCACAGCACTCGAGGTGGGGCCTCACCAGTGCCGAGTACAGGGCGGCGATCACTGCCCTAGTCCTGCTGGCCACACTATTTCTAATAAAAGCCAAGATGCTGTTGGCTTTCTTGGCCACCTGGGCACACTGCTGGCTCATATTCAGCCAGTTACCGACCAATCTGTATCTCAGATTAAATATTTTATTCATGAATTAAAAAGACTTTCATGTCCATGGTCTGCTAAAGGAGTGGGCCTGCAGACTTGCAGAAACGTTAACCATGCTGTGTCTTCCCCAAGCTGTGCCCGGGGAAGCGGTGGTCCTCAGCACCTTGCCCTCTCCCACGTTCTCCACAGGCCCTTGCGGGTGTTCCCACCTCCTTTCTTCTCTGCAGATCTGCCAACTGAGTCGCTTGCAAGACTGACGCTTCATGTGCTTTGGTCAAATTGCAGGAAGCTGGAAAAACTGACATGTTTTGACAGAGACAAGGGTGTGAACACGTGGAGCTGACAGATCTGAGGTGTCACAGAACAAAAATAGGAGCTGGGAGCAGGCTACAAATGCGTCTGTCCATATATGTGGTTTTATCCTATGGGCATGCTTATGTGGTACAAGAAGATGGAAATTTGCTCCCAGATTTTCAGATTGCGCTCTAAGATTTTAATTTAACTGTTTTAAATACTATTTAAAATTATTGTTCTTCTGTAGCAGTAATCTGTGGTTTAGAAATGCTAAAGCAGAGAAGTCAAACTCCTTTTATAAGGCAGCCTGCACTCGGTTCGAGCCACCTTCTGTACAAGATCCTATAATGCAGACGCTGTAAAGATAAAGTGGATAGGTAATTAAATGCACAAACCCAAATGCAGTGTTCCTTTTCTCCTAGCATACAGAGTGCTGTTTATATTACAGAATAAATACAGAAATAAAAGATGAGACTAAGACATCAAAACTGATCTCTCAGTTTAACCCCAGGACCACAAAATCAAGGATGCCTAAGGCAGGGAAAACTTAAGTTATTTTGCTGACACTGTCATGATATTTCACCAGTCTGCACCAGAGCTAATAAACTTTGCAAACCCAAAGATGATTAATTTAGGTGTTGTGCTGCAAAGCATGGTTAGAACTCTGCTAGACTCAAGGCAGCATGTCCCTGTGGTGCTCTCTGGAGGTGTGTTACACTTCTGGCTCAATTTGGCTCCGCTCTGGGGAGCTCTGTGCATTCTAAAGGTCCTCAGACAGTCCCAAGAAGTTTGCTGGGTAACCCTGGGTTAGCATGTAATGGCTTATTAAGCCATACATTTTGTAAATGTATTTCACTTAACCATGTTAAAAACAAGGGCTTAGACTTCTACCTTGAAACTATTGATTGGGTAATAAAGATAATTGTTTATTAATGACACCTTGGAGCCTGTTCAACCACCGGGAGTCATCTCAGGGTCAGTATCACCAGGTGCTGACCTAGTTCTGCAAAGCTGGGATAGTCTGGCCGGGGGGATCCCACCACCTGCCCACAGAGCCAGTGGTCAAGACTAGTCCTGGCAGCACATCATACACTTTGACAGAATCATAGAATAGTTTGGGTTGGAAGGAACCTTTAAGGAACATCTAGTCCAATCGCCCTGCAATGAGCAGGGACATCTTCAACTAGATCAAGTTGCTCAGAGCCCCATCCAACCTGGCCTTGAAAGTTTCCAGGGATGGGGCATCTACCACCTCTCTGGGCAACCTGCGCCAGTGTTTCATCACCCTCATTGTAAAAAATGTCTTCCTTCTGTCTAGTCTAAATCTTCCCTCTTTCAGTTTAAAACCACTACCCCTTGTCCTATTGCAACAGGCCCTGCTAAACAGTTTGTCCCCGTCTTTCTTATAAGCTCCCTTTAAGTACTGAAAGGCCACAATAAGGTCTCCCAGAACCTTCTCTTCTCCAGGCTGAACAACCCCAACTCTCTCAGCCTGTCCTCACAGGAGAGGCGTTCCATCCCTCTGATCATTTTTGTGACCTCCTCTGGACCTGCTCCAACAGGTCCATGCCTTTCCTGTGCTGGGGACTCCTGATCTGGACACAGAACTCCACAGGTCTCACGACAGCAGAGCAGAGGAGGAGAATCACCTCCCTTGACCTGCTGGCCACACTGCTTTTGATGCAGCCCAGGATATAGTTGGCCTTCTGGGGTGTGAGTGCATGTTGTTGACTCATGTCCAGCGTTTCATCCGCCAGTACCCCCAAGTCCTTCTTGGCAGGACTACTCTCATCCTTCATCCCCCAGCCTGTATCAATACCAGGGGTTGCCCCGACCCAGGTGCAGGACCCTGCACTTGGCCTTGCTGAACCTCCTGAGGTTCACATGGGCCCACTTCTTGAGCTTGTCCAGGTCCCTCTAGATGGTATCCCATCCCACAGGTGTGTCGAGAGGGAGGCAAGTTAAATATATAGAACACAAATACTGCCCAGGTACCCCAGGAGCATGCTCTTTCCTTTGGATGCAGAGTTCAGGTGGGCTCACAGAAGTCCCCTGGTGAGAACTAGGACTTTGTAGCGACTTAAACACACCAAAAGCTACCTGGGGTGGCGCCTGGAGTCCTTCATGTCCATTGCTCCCGGTGAGGGACGCGACCTCCGCCTGGGGCCGGGGGACCGCGGGGCGGGCGGGGCGCGCCCAGGTGCGCCGGGACGGGCGGAGCCTCCGCCGCCTCCCGCCTGGCTGCGCAGCCCGCGGAGGGGCCGCCCCGCAGCCATGGGGCAGCGAGAGGCGCTGCCCGCCCGCCCGTCCTGCCGCACCGGTCAGTGCCTGCGCGGGCGCGGAGGGGGGAACCGGGAGGCGCGGGGCTGCGCGGGGGAACGCGCGGCGCTGGGAAGGGGGAGGAGGCGCGGAAGGTGCGCGGGGGTGCGGGGAGGGGAGGGCGCGGGATGTGCGCGGCGCCGGTCCTGCAGCCCCCCCCCGCCCCTCCCGCGCTCCCTCTGCGACTCCTGTCGCTATCGCGACTCCTGCCTTCGTCAGACTTTGCTGCGCCGTGACGTCACGCAGTTGCTTTCCCGGGAGTGGGGCGTCGGGGAGGCTCCTGCGCTGTTTCTACCGAGGTCGCTTCGTGCCTGAACGCTCTTTTCGGCATCTTTTGTGTGCTTTTGTGATGGTGTGTGTGTGTCTGTGTGTGTCTGTGTGTGTCTGTGTCCGTCTGTGTCCCTTGCCACTTCCCGGCACATCCTGCTTTTGGCCCTATTAGCCAGGCCTTGGCCAAAGTGGGCTTGGGGTTTCCCAGGTGATGGAGACCGGCATTTCGTGTCCCTGCCAGGTGTGAGCTGACCCATGAGCGCAAGAAAAATGGTCAAATTACACGTCTAATCGGAGCAAATAGTTTTCCAGATGACTTAGGACCAGGATCTTCAGGGGCAGGTTAAAAGCGAAGCTAGCTATCGCTAACGAACCAGGACTGCAAACAGACAGCGAGTTAAACTTGCTAGAAAGGAACATGTAGTACCAGGCTGGCTGATCTACCTGACTCAGAGAATATTTAGGTATCGGAGAAAACATTTTTGGATTTAGCTGAATGGTAAAAATACTTTCGAAGTTACAACAGTACCCGCCTGAGCACAGACTGGTTTCCTGTTGCTACCAACCTTGAGTCAGAGCTGGGAGAGTTTGTGTAGGCAAGGAGGGGTTCCGCTGACAGGTTCGTGTTTGTTGACGTTTGGAAGTGGGAGGTGAAACTCGCTGAGCTACAGAAACTGGGTGCTGAGCAAGCCAGGCGGCCTCAGAGGTTTGTCACCTTCCTCGGTCCTTCCAGGTGGTCTTCAGACCGGTCACAGTGGGCAATAAAGTTTTAGTAATTCCTGGATCAGCCTCCTCTCCCCAGCTCTCGCGTCGTTCTTTGATCGGTGGAGTGACATACCACTTTACATGGAAGTGGGACAAATGACACCTCTTTTTAAAACTAGAAAAAAGCTTATCAGTGCAATAAACGGAGATCACAACCATTCAAATCGACTCTTCTCAGCTGGCAGATGGAACAGGCGAAAAATCCAACGTCTCTTTGTAAAAGTGAGCAAAGATGGCATTTCACAAAGGAGAGAAACATCCTGTGGCAGTCACTGAGTGACTTGCTGCAGATTAAACAAGGCGTGATTAAATTTTCGTTACTCGGTCTGATGGACACTGAGAAACTTATGAATCAGTAGAAAAAGTAGTAGTAGAGTCATATAGAAGGGAATAAGCCCGCCATTCGTCTACAGCTCAATAAAAGTATGCCATTCACAAAAAGGGGGAGAAGAGAGTTTCTTTCTTCACTTTAGAAACCCGACATGCTGATAAAAAGCTGGCTTTACCATTGCAGGTAGTTAGAAGACCATACTTATCAAGAGTCTTTGTCTCAATGCTTTCTTTTAATTAAAGGCAAGAGCTGTTGCTGCTTCTCCCATAAAGCCTGTAGAAGCTGCGTGGTGGAGGTACAGGTGTCACCGGTCCGGTTTAGCATCCTTAGAAGGCATGGAGAGCCGAAGGATTCATTCACTGGCAACCTTCCTGCTTTTTTGCCTTGCTCTGATGTTGAGTTACCCAAGACAAACATTTACGCCTGAAGAACTTCTCTGTAATTTTCTTTTATAATTTAATCTTTAATAATTACATCAAAACTTAAGTGTCTGCAAAATTTTCTTCTTCTGAGACTGTGCTAACCCTTTAGGATTTTAAAATACTTTCAGATACAGATGCAAATCCCATTTCCTTTACACTATCCAATTGCAACTTCTAGTAATGATAAGATGGCAGCATACTATCTGCCCTCCACGCTATGCAAAAGTAGTTTCGTGTACTTGTAAATTCTTTAAGCCTTCCATCTTCAGCTGCAGAATACAGACATAATGGTCCCCCATCTCGTGGGATCATTTTTACGAAGTCTGGTGTAGCAGCACAGAACAGCTCCTGTTATACAGAAATTCTCTCAGCAAACAAGGGAACGTGAAAATCAAATCAGAACTTCCTGTAGTCTGTTTGTTGCACAGTATGGCACGGGAAAACTGGGAGCAGATACTTATTCCAGTTCCTTACTTGTAAGAGGTGGTATCTCCCAGTGTTAATATCAGCAGTGTCAGCTGCAAATGAAGGTATGATATCAAATTTCGTACTGCCTTCAGGACTTTCTGATATTTTAAATAGCCCTTCCTAAACAGTATTGGGTGAATTATCCAAGGCTGCTTATTGATAATTGTGCAGTGAAGTACTTTTGACAGAACGTTCATCGTTCTAGAGCTTAGGTATGAACAGACACAGAGGCACATCCTTTTCTACCAAGTGTTTTGGTGTTTTCCTAGTGTTTTTTTCAGTTGACAGAAAAGGAAAAAAAAAAAAAAGTGAGCGTATTACTGATGGTGCCACTCAGCAGGATGAATCATTCATGTGTCATTTTAATTACAGGGGAAGCATGGAAAGCGAAATTATTTGTTGCATCCAGTGCTTTATATGAATCACAATGGACTGAGCTTCAGTACATCAGCTGTTTCATATTTTAACATGTCTTCACAACAAAACCTTTCTTTCCAAAAAGGTTGTCCTCCAGAGCTATTCCAGACTAGATTCTCAGATCCATTGCAGTCTACCACAAGAAACGGTGAAACCATCAGCCCTGTTGCAGCATTTCAGCCTGACCCCTGCTGCCCCATGCAAAATAACCACTCCTTTCATTCTTGGAAATACAATGCCTCTTCTTCCTTTAAAAAACACGTGTAGGCTGATGGCAATGGTGTCATTCCCACAGGCTGTCGTGATAGTGATGCTCATAAGGCTTGGCTGGTGGGGAGTGTGAAGCTTCACTTTGAGCAACCTGGTCTAGTGGGAGGTGTCCCTGCCCATGGCAGGGGCGTTGGAAGTAGGTGATCTTTAAGGTCCCTTCCAACCCAAACCATTCTGTGATTCAGGCTTAGCTCAGGGTCAGCTGGCTCTGCAGCTGGGTCGCAAGGGTAGCCAGGGGGACTGTCCCCTGCAGGTTGTGGTCTTCCTCCAGCTAGGGGTTGTCGAGGTTAGATGAAAATTGCTCTGAGGTGTAATAAGGCCTCCACCTCAAAATTTTACGAGTGGTTAAAGTAGATCTGCCTCACACTGAACAATTTTAATAAAGCGTATTAGTGCCCACATGCAGCAAGGGTTTGCTCCTTATATAGATATTTCTTTTTTTTTATTTGTCGTTTCCAAATCTCAGCAGAAGCCTGGAATAACAGCAGGTTTACTCTAGCAGGCAAAGTCTGGAATAAGGAATTTGTCTATGTGTTTGTGTTTTGGGGGATGTGGTCTCTGCACAGCACAAAAGCAGCCTTTCTTTGTGAGATTTCAGGTTAGCTTTTACAATTCAATTAGAATTTTACATTGAAGATAATATTTTAATGTTGCGTGCCTTGGTATTGGCTTCATTGCTTGACTGAACCAATGTAGTGAAAAAAAAAACTAAAAAAAAAAAAATGGTACGCACCTGTGAATTAGAGGGGTGGGTAATGACCTGGGACAGCATCGTGTATGCTATGTGGATTTTGTGGATTATTTGCACCATCAGAAATGACAAGTGCTCTGGGAAGACATAGAAAGGAGTAAGCAGGGCGAGGATGGGGCTCCCCCAGAGCCGTGCCTGGTTCGTGAATCACTTGTCCTCCTTTTCCTCCTCCCAGGGGCCGTGCTCTCTTTCGCTTGCCATGACTCCTGCCAAGCATGGTGCCAGATCATCAACGTCTCTGAATCACACTCTTCTCTCCTCGCCTCGATGGACGGGACTCTCAATGAAACGAACCGGAGCATTTCCACCTCTGCTGGAAGCAAATATCGCCTCTACGTTGGCTTGGCTTTGGCAATAAGTTCCAGTATCTTTATTGGTTCTAGTTTCATACTGAAGAAGAAAGGACTTTTGAAACTGGCAGAGAAAGGAGTGCCCCGAGCTGGTAAGCGCTGGTGCCTGCTTTGCCCCTGCTCCTGGGGACACAAATGCCTCTTAGAACTTGGCAAAATCAAGGTTCAACTCACAGATCACACATTTAAAGCTGTCACAGTTGGAAAATTGACGTACTTTAGTAGCGATCTGAAGTTCTATCTTGGCTAGGGCTGGAAATACAGTATTATTTCTCTGCATGTGATTACAGGGACTGGGATTTCAGAATTCCTAGGGCTATGGGGGCAGCGCTGGGTATTAAATCTAGTAAGTTGTTGATGTTCCCTCCCTGACAGCAGTTAGATACCAAATAAAATTCTCCATTCATCCTACCCTTCAAAATGCCTTTTTCTCTCTTTTTTTTTTTTCCATCTTTTTTCCCCCTCATTTGAGATGGAAAGTCTTAAGATGGTAACTAGGTTTAGGATTATTTTTTTTAAAAAAGAAGTGCAATGAGCTGTAGAAAGGATACCTATTACCAAAGTTTCTAGAGTTAGTACAACTATTCTTTCATCAAAGTCAACAGATGAAGATCTAGAAAAAGGCCTGTTGGACAAATTCCATCATTCCCTTTGCATAGATTTAAATATATAGCATTAGCAGTTTTTATGTTGTTTGTTGTGTTTATTGCAATATACTGTTCCAGAGAATTCGGTTATTTGAAACAAATGTGTTAGTGCATGTTCAATATACTTACATTTTATGTCAAAAAAATAATGCATTCCGTGGTATTTTTCTTTCTAATTTCTCTCAATTTAAAGTATAAGCAGAGTCAAAATGCATCTGACTCTGTATGAATATATTGGATCTGACCTGGGGAAGCACTTTGAAGCATTTCTTAAGCTTGCAAACAACCTTCATGGACATTTTACTTTTGCTTAGAACTTTCCCTTTAGTCAAATACCATTTCTCAGAAGTCCAAGCCACAATGCAGTAGAGCTATTAATAAAAATGACAGTCAAAATCAAGCAAAAAATTCTTCATGACGCATCCAGATAACATGCTCTTTCAGTACTTTATATGGCTAGAGGCAAATGTGAAGCTGTAGTTTAGTTTATTATAAGATGATCACTTTCTTCTAAGATTATTTTTTCCACTTTCAGGACAGGGTGGATATTCTTATTTGAAGGAATGGCTGTGGTGGGCTGGATTGCTTTCAAGTAAGTCACCTCTTTCCTCCCAACATATAATGTAAATGTTACATAAAGCAGATTGTTTTAAACAGATTTATTCCCTGGTTTTTCACTCCCCTCACTTAAAATAAATGCATCTGCAATCTCCTTTACAACAGAAGCTGGTTTGATATCTCATCTCTCAAATACTGTGTTTGCTCTTTGCAGAATAACAACCTTTTCTTTAATATCCAGTCAAAAGCGATGGGATTGAATCTGTCCAGCTTCTAGGAGTATTTAGGGGAAAAGTCATAGAATCGTTAGGGTTGGAAGGGACCTTAAAGATCATCTAGTTCCAACCCCCCTGCCATGGGCAGGGACACCTCCCACTAGATCAGGTTGCTCAGAGCCCCATCCAGCCTGGCCTTAAAAACTCCCAGGGATGGGGCTCCACCACCTCTCTGGGCAACCTGTTCCAGTGTCTCACCACCCTTATGGTGAAGAACTTCTTCCTAACGTCCAGTCTGAACCAAACCATCTCTAGTTTTAATCCATTCCCTTGAGTCCTACCATTACCCAACATCCTAAAAAGTCCCTCACCAGCTTTCTCGTAGGCCCCCCTTAAGATACTGGTGGGCCACTATAAGGTCTCCTCGGAGCCTTCTTTTCTCCAGACTGAACAACCCCAACTCTCTCAGTCTGTCCTCATAGGAGAGGTGCTCCAGCCCTTGGATCATCCTCGTGGCCCTTCTCTGGACACGTTCCAGCACGTCCATATCTGTCTTGTAGTAGGGGCTCCAGAATTGGATGCAGTACTCTAGGTGGGGTCTCACGAGAGTGGAGTAGAGGGGGAGAATCACCTCCCCCAACCTGCTGGCCACGATTTTCCTGACGCAGCCCAGGATGCGATTGGCTTTGTGGGCTGCTAGTGCACACCTATGGCTCATGTTGAGCCTCTCGTCTACAAGCACCCCCGAGTCTTTGTCTTCAGGGCTGCTCTCAAGCCAGTCACTGCCCAGCCTATACCGGTGTTTGGGATTGCCCCGACCCAGACGGAGGACCTTGCACTTGGTCTTGTTGAACTTCAGAAAAGTATTTAACTTTCTTCAGCTTTTGTGATGTCCAGAGGAGGTTAGATAATTTTGAAAGGAAAACTTGCTTATATAGTGTAGAAAAAAGATTTTGGTTTATATTGGCTATCATACAAAATATTTATATTGATGTTCCTTTTATTCCTCCCCACCACCTCAACCTGATCCAAATGTTCTTTCTTCTGCAGTGGGATTAGGAGAAGCTGCAAACTTTGCTGCCTATGCCTTTGCACCTGCAACCTTAGTTACCCCCTTGGGTGCACTGAGTGTTCTCGTAAGGTTAGTGCAAGCTGGGAGCAAACCCTGACAAATGAACCGTTCACTGCGTGAGGGGAAAATACTGTCTTTGGCTGAAAGTAGAGAATTTTACTAAGAAAACCGAAAAGCAATATATGGACAAAAAATGCTTTTTCTTCCTTGGTGGAAAGGTCCCATTCTTATTTATAACTGAATTTTCTGGGTAGAGGGAATGAAAAGTCTTGTTCCAAGGACTAATAAATGCTTTCCCAACAGCCTTCCACCTATATTATAAAGTATTTCTTATCAGCGTGTACCAGGTACACTGCTGATGCATGGTGGTAGAAGGCTGTAATTCATCTCTTCCTAGAGAACTGAAGCTTTCTTCAGAAGTCTTATCCTTGTCTTTAGTTTTGAAAAAGACTTCAAAAGAAAATACAGTATTTCCCTGTTAAAATGTTTTCAAAAACATTTCTTTTTTTATAGGAGCATGATTTCATAGTAAGGCACACTTAGTAAGCATTTGGGGCTTGTTGGGTCTTTTCCAAGTCCCTCTGGAAAGAAGGCAAAGAGAATTTTAGCTTTTTTAATATCCACAGTTAAAATTTGTGGTTGTTTTGCAATACGAATGCCCTTCGTATTATTTCCGATGTATGAAGAAACAAATAATTTCCAAGTACTTAAACACATGCATTAAATATGGCTATCACAGAAGCAGAGGAGACATGGATTACGCTTACAATGCAAGTTCTGGGAAATAATTTAGTAGCAAAATGGAATTACTGTATTTTAAATGTAAAACTCGGGTCTTAAAAATAAGAGTATACTATATGAAACGTATTTCAAACCAACCCGGGCCATGTATTTATTTATGTTTTTAAGATGCTTGTAGTAATCTAACTGCTAAAAATGCAGCTGTTCTGCCATAGCAAAACCAGTGTAACTCTGTCACCTACAGGTGTGCTGGGATCGGCGTGTAGGTAGATGCAGACTATCTGTCTGGCTGCTGCTTTGTGAGACAGCCTGAGTTTTAAGGTCCTCACCTTTGATGTGGATAGCAATCTTTCCAATTTTCATGAAACAGAGAGGTCGTGAGAACTTCATGTCAGTGAGCTCGTTACCCTTGTGTGAAAAACATAGCTGTAATTTGATCAGTGTGTTGAAAAACTATTTGTGAGGGTGCCCACACCCTGTTAAGCCTGTGTCTGTGCCTAAGGTTGTGCTCTAGCTGGCTGATCATGGGTCCTTTGAGGTAGCCTCGTTTGGGCCATGATGTTATCCTTAGGTTAAATCTTGAAGTCCTTGGAGAGCCCTGGGTCAGCCCTCTTCAAAGGGAGAGATGTGCCTTCTCTGTGTTTTTGGGGGAGTCCTGGCAAGCCAGGCAGAAACTGTGCCAGGGTGGGAGAGCCCGAGGAGGGATGAGGAACGGTTTCCAAAACTTGTGTGCATTGGTTCTAATGGCAACTGGAGTGCTTTAAACCTTTTTTGGAAGAAAGTAACAGCCCATGTGGTCGATCTACAGGTGTGTGAGAGTGCATGCCCTTGACCGAAGCAATTAGCAATGAGAAGTTCCTTGAGCAATTGGGACGCTTTACAGACGGGAGGGGAGGGATCAGTGTTGCTAACCCATCCCTAAAACCTGACCTGACCCTCGTGGTCCTGACCAGCCTTCTTGCAAAACTCCTTAAAATTTGATTGTTTCAGGCTGGTTTCCCGCATATCCCAATTCAGAAGAGTTTTTGAATTACTGTCATGTTACACGGACGGATTTTGAATATGTTGCATGGATGGTGTAGACTGAACCTTTTATTTATATTTTGCCAAACAGTGCTATATTGTCATCCTATTTTTTAAATGAGAAGCTGAATATTCATGGGAAGCTGGGCTGTGTACTGAGCATTCTGGGGTCAACCGTCATGGTTATTCATGCCCCTGAGGAGGAGGAGGTCACCTCGCTGGATGAGATGGAAAGAAAGCTGCAAGACCCAGGTCTGTATGCAATTGCAGTGAACGTGTGCTCCAGTTCATAGAGAAGCATTCAGGACACTGAATAACTTTTAGCATGTACTTGGATGTAGTCTGGTATATTCTCTCGCGTCCATTACTATTCATCCTTTTCCTGTTTCTTACAGCGTTTGTTACATTTGCTGTCCTCCTAACAGTTGTTGCCCTCGTGCTGATTTTTATCGTGGCTCCAAGGAAAGGTCAGACAAATATACTGATTTACATTTTAATTTGTTCACTCATTGGTGCCTTCTCTGTTTCGTCTGTGAAAGGCCTGGGCATTGCCATTAAAGAATTGCTGGAGTGGAAGCCAGTTTATCGACATCCATTAGTTTACGTTTTGGTGGGCATCTTGGTGCTCTCAGTCAGCACTCAGATCAACTATCTCAACAAAGCCTTGGATGTGTTCAATACATCTCTAGTTACACCTATTTATTACGTGTGTTTCACCACGACAGTTGTGACGTGCTCCATCATCCTGTTCAAGGAGTGGAGTAGTATGGACCTGGGTGATATCATTGGAACCCTGAGTGGATTCTGCAGTATCATCATAGGCATTTTTCTATTGCACGCTTTCAAAAATACTGATATCACCTGGCGCCAGCTGATGTCTGCTGTTGCCAAAGAACCATCATTACCACACCGTGAATGCGAAACCTGTCACACTTTACTGGAGAGCATGGAAGACCCAGCTTTGGCGTGTGAGGAGGAGAATGTTGCATTCAGTTAATGAAACTCTGAAGTGGTGTTCATCATCAAAGCATCATGAATTGCAGATGCAGCCCCCCTGTGTCTACCAGAATGCTCTTCTTTTCTGCAATCCTCTGGACAACTGTCTGTAAGGCCAGTTAAGTGTGGGCCACTCCTCTGTGCCAGCTGTTGGTAGTAATGAATGAAAATGCTCAGTAATTAACATGAGAGACGGAAACCCGGTGGTGATTGTATGTCAGGCAATGAACAGCCTTGTCCTTATTTTTATGCAGCATCTCCTACTGGAGAATTTTGGGAGAAATTATTGGTCTTTGTAAGCTATTTTTACAAAGTGCCATTTTGCCATCGTGATAAAAGATAATCCTTACTGAAGTGGCAAGCACTCTGCTCTTATCTTAGTGATGGCCTTAGTATTTCAGGCTTTCTTTATATTTTTATTATTTATTGCCAAGCAACCTTGTAGATAGTCTATCTGAAGGATGTTCATTGGAGATATAATATGAAGAAAATATTGTTTAACGCTTTTAGCTTTCAATGTAAAATTTTGTGCAAGTTTTTTTCATTTTTCACGACCCACTAATGAATCTCGAATAGAAGTCAACAAAAAATTGTAGTTCTTCGTAGCCATTCTCCTTCAAAATTCACTTTTTAACAGCAAAGTCTTAGCTTTTCTACCTTAGGAGTCCTGAATGGATTGCAAATCCCCAGATGTGCATGTAACTTTTTATTTTAAAAACTATCACCAAGTTACATTTTAAGGAAGAGCACAATCATTAGAGGCCCAAACACGGTTGTTGTTGGCTTAAAAAAATTGCATAAAATAAAAAAATAAATTATTTGAAGTCAGAAAAAACCTGAAATGTGCATTTAAGAATTTCCACTCTGTTTTATACTACACTGAAGTTTAAGAAGGAACTTTACTTATTTCCATACTTCTTCCTGGTATTGACATCTATTCATCAAAAGCCATTTAAGCTTTTCAAAATTTTTTCCTCATTTTCCAGAAAGATATCAGTGTTTTTTAATAGCAAAACAGTCCTGTTATTTTATATTCCGTTATAAAACCAAAATCCATTTTCCGATCTATGCGCTATTTCTAATACCAGGTAAAGGAAGGGCTGTAAACAAGGGGTGAGAAACTTCAAAACATCTTTTGTTGTAGTTTTGCCTTTTCATCTTTTCTAAAAATGAATGTTCACCTCTATTAGATGTTTTAGCTATTAATCTACCGTAGGCCTCCAGATTAGTATCTGTACCACAGCGCGCTCCTCAATTGTGGTCACTGATCTTTATCTCCCAAAACCAGCTTGTGCAGTCCATGGTTTACTCATTACAATGCCCTTTGTTGGCACTTTGTGAGCAAGAATGTAGCTTTGGCAATCAGATGTGCGGGTCGTGATGACCTCATCAGAAAGGTAGTATTTCCGATTCTTGGGTTTTTAAAGTGTGAGTCCAGAACCTTTGCCAGAGGACACTGGCATTTCAGCTATTAAAATTTGATTTTAATCAGCTGAGATTTACGTGCCAAGCAGAACCTCCTCATGAAGCAGGCTGTATATTCTCTGATGTGCAACTGGTGTAGTAAAAGTAGACACTTTGTAGTGTCTTGATAGCGAATTGTTCAGCGAAAGAAAGATCATAATTGAGCTGTAAGAATGAAACTGCTGCTACTAATATTTCTTATATGTTTGTGTGGTGCAAAGTTTAAGTACTTCCTTTTTGAAAGATGTCCATGAAACATCTCGCTTGTTAATGATTTTTAACGATAGCTTTAGAAGCTATCAAAAACTAGAAAGTAGCACTAGGGATACTGGCTTAAAGTTATTTGTAGGTGGCAAGCACCTTTTTTTTTCACTTGGATAGGTTGGCATACCTACAGGAGGAGGTAGAAATTGTATCCATCACTTGCACCTTATTTCTAAACCCTCATTTTTACAGTGAGGAGCATATCTAAAAAATGTGATATGGAAAAGTTTGTCTGGTTCTTCTGTTCACAGTACTCTATAAAATATTGCAGGTAATCTTGCCAATGTAAAGAGAAGCTCAGAAGATGTCACTAGGCAATTGATATTTAGGTTGTCACCTGTGATTACCCAGTTTGAGAAGGACATTCAATAGTGCTGGAGGTGGCAGCACCGTTACCCCAGCAAAAGAGACATTTTCACAGAACTTGAAAATATTTGTGCTTTCCTTGAAATGACAAGTACTTGCCTTGAAAATACAATGACAATGTATACAGCTTCGGAATATTTTTCCGCTTTCCAAGTGATGAGACTTGCAGCAATTCTTTGCTGTTAAAATGCATGTGTTAGAAATGCTTCAGAGAAGGAAATACATAAGCAGAGTTCCATTACTCCTTAGGTAATGTTGAGAATACTTCGGGTTTATCGGCCAAATTCAAGCTACAAAATCTTTATAGTTAAAAGCAGGTAATATAAATAATAAAAAGACTAAAGATGGAATTTTCTTTACAGTTTGCCTTTTAACAAAAACTTGCATTGCTTTGTGCTGTGAATTACTCATACAATTTAAAGAATAACTGAAGAAAATATTGATTGACCCTAAAGAGAGAAAAAGAGATCCTTTTGCATAGCTGGTAGCCCCTGTATTTACTTGTACAGTCATCACTGCTGTCACCAGGTGGGTTATTTATATGAAAAAGCAACCAGTCCAATCCTTGAATGGATGTGTGTTGGCATGTTTTTAGGATAAGTAGTAATACTTTCTTTAAGAAGGGTCTGGATTCTTTTTATACCAAGTCTGGGCTCTTTTTATACCAACTCCTGACAGTCAATTCACTTGTACTGAGCAAAATTTCTGCATTTTCTACCAGAACCTGCATATCTGCTTTTATACGTAAGTAACATCTACTAGGAAAATAATGTTATTTTCTTACAGTTCAGAAAACCAAAGTTAATGCTTATTTTCATGGTGTACAGGAAGTCTATCATGTTAAGAAGTAACTTATTATCTTTTTGTATAAAAACCTTTTGCTATAAGAGATGTTATTTTTGAAAATGTTTATATTTAGTTATCAATTTGCAATAATTTTAATTTTTAGTGAAATTTCGCTAATATTTCTCTTGTAATAAATTATTCATTGATTAAGTACTAAATGATCTGTGGTTTTTAAACAAGGGATAAAAAGGAATGTAATCCATATTTCTGTAAGCATTTAAATGCTATCTGATCGATCCAAAGCAAATAATGTTGGTTTTAGCCGCTGGTCCTGTGCATCCATAAGTGGATTGCAGTTGAAGAAGGTCTGGCTGATGTCCTTTCAGTTCACGTGCATCTGACCTGATCATGGTGATCATGACCTTCTTTCAGTAGCTTTGACTTTTACTAGTTTTTCTGATAGGAAAGAAAATTTTCTACTACCCTAGAAAAGAGAGGTGTGAAACTACTATATATTCACCTTGAACTAAGAAGTCCGTAATGTTATGATGGAACTGGAGGGAAGAGTGTGGGAAGACCAAGAGGTTTCAGCTTCTCTTACAAAATTACTCAGTTTGTTCAGATGTGTTATGTTTGCCCTGGTGTTCTGTAGAAAGCGTCAGTCAGCTTAATCAACACTTAATGCTGATGATTAGTTGTCAAAAGACATGGATTCTGAGGAACAAAAGTAATTGGCAAGTGAAAATACCTTCCCTTCTAAATTAGGGACAAAAACCCCAAAGCTGATGTATTAAGGATCTCTTTCTCATGGCCAGTCTCAATGGAGAGTATTTCAGTGAGTTGTCAGGTTTTCCAGGCAGGGAATTGAAGTATATTATCTGAAGTAATTTGAAGTGTTTTGGAAAGTAGGGGTAATGGTTAAGGACTTGAACAAAGAAAACCTCAGAGGCAATACATTGCTAACCAAATTATGGCCTTTAAATGCTGATACAAAACAAATCGTGGCAGCTACTCATTACCACCATACCTCAGGACGAATTAATGGGCCATTACATTCATTACATAGCTGTGCTGATTAAATGTGGGTAGGTCAAGAAGGCTTGGATAGGTTAAATAATCTGCAGGGAATTTGGGAGGGAAGTGCGTGGGTTATTACTTTCTGTAGAAACCTGTTCTACCATCTTCCATTACCTGCCTTCCCAGCCATGATTAAAACAGCCGGGCTGTAAAAAATTTCCATCCCAAAGAGTACTTGACTCAAAACTTCACCCTCTTTATGCATCCTGGAACTATATGGGGAATTATATACTCCTAGCGAATGCCATTCTCTTACTGTTTAAATTCAAAAACTGGCAAGTTTGTTACAAAGTATTCTTTTAGCAGAGCGGGTTTCCCGGAGCTGACTCTTTTCTGGCAGGTTTTAAAATGGTGCCGAGGTTCAGAAGAGTACGGAGAGGCCGGTGTGTGAGGGAGGAGTGGTGGTGGTGATGGTGGTGGTGTGCGTTCATGCCTCTGCAGGGCCTCCCTCTTTGTGAAAGTTTATGTGGCGGAGGGAAAGTTGGTCTGAAAACCAAATGGCACTGGAGATGAATGTCGCCAGACCTTTACGCTCAAGTAATTGTTCTGCATTGCTCGCCAGGAGTACTTTTAATGAGGGAAGATGTTTCACTTTCAGAAAATACATTCCAGTTTATTGACAATGTGGCATTTTTATAGAGAAGAGTGTATCCTAAACGACTTGTGCACAGAAGCTGGGAATTCCGCTGGTTTTCCTCCTGTACATACTACTGACTTGCTGCCAGTTTTCTGGTGTTTGATCAGGACACATCAGCTGAATTTCTACAAACGCTGAGTCATCGTACAGCCTTTGACCAGAACATTCCCTATACGGAGGTGTGACAGTGTCTCCTAACCTTTACTGCTCTTCCAGGTCTCTCTCTCAGCACACAACTAACAGACCTCTGTTTGCCCACATGTGCCTCTCTATGTTCAGTGACGTGAGTGGCAGTCACTGTTCACGCATCTAAGTACTTTAATTTTTGCCTGTTTGAATACGGTTAGAGTTTGGGCTAAGCTGAGAGACACCGTGAGGTCTAAGGTGGTCTACTTAGTCTTTATTTATGGGTGTAGCTGTTCTGGTAAGTCAATATGCTGTACGTACCTGACCTTTGTCCTGTAGACCTTTATTGTTGCTGATTGAACACTGACTCTGAAGCACGTTCTGGTGCTTTTTCATTTATTTACTGTCAGCCTGATGAGAGCAGCTGTTAAATTTTTCTACGTCAGGGTGTTAATAACAGCCTATTCATAATTTTCCCAAAGCAGCCTACAGAAGGATTATATTGAGAAGTTGAAGGCTTGCTAGGCAAGCGTTAGTGACTCTGTGTATTAGGCGACCGTGTTTCAAGGATGGATGCGTATTCACCATGGGGCAACTCAGTGAAATGAGGATTTGCAGGGTGCTTTGAGTACATAAACCTACCGGAGCTTTTTATTGCATGGTTCTGTGGTGTATTACATATTAACTTGCAGTAATAAATGTGGCAAAACCAGTTTTACGAGAGCTATTAGAAAAGGATGCCTCATACCTTATTCAAAGTCACCACGTACTTTGATACTGCAGAGACAGTTTGAATTTCGTATTTGTAGTGCATCATCTGCTGAAAAGCCTTGTGCTTCTGAGGCCTGGGCATAAAGTTGCGGTGATGTCGATGTGTGTACTGTGTCGGATAGATCCGTATTTAGTCATAGGTCTGTTAAGGAACTGAATGCTCATAAATGAGTCGATTGTAAAATTAAACAGTGACATCAGTTGGTGGCAATTCTTCTAGCAGATCATATGAAATGATAGGGATATCAAGCTTCACTTAAAGCAGAAATGCCTTAAATGTGTGTTTAAAGCTACTCCCGAATGCTCAAACAATATGACTAACAACTTCCTTCCCGAAGGGATGATAACTGTCAAAGTACTATTGCAGTAAAGATGAATGATTAAATGCCAGGAGTGAATTTGACCCAGAGATGCCATCATGTTCTAGAAAGTCAAGTCTTGGGATGATTGTTATATTTCATTTTATTGTTACAGCTATTTTTTAAATTTGGAAATGAAAATGAAAAGTTAAATTGTGCAGAACTCAATCATTTTTAGCTAGTGTTTTACGTATTTTTGTCTACAAAGTGCTATAAAACTAAATATAATGATGTATTTACCTATAAATAATTCACAATGCAATCACATATTTTAAAGAACCTATTTATTTGTAATGGTGTGGCTATTTTATATTACACAACTATTAACTTCATCTGCCTTTTTTCTTCTCTAGAATAGATTTGTGTCGACCAAAATTCAGATTTAAAATCAAAAGTGAATAATAACATAAGAAGCAGGGTTGTCCGTGTCAGGTATCACAGGATCCATGTGAGCTAGACTAATTCAAAGCACTTTCTTTTACTGCTAGCTTTAACATGTCCAGTAACCATTCTGGGCACTTGCAAGGGGAGGACTGAGGCAAGCATGGGCGTTTGAGTCAGCAGCAGCAGGCGAGCAGGGGGAGACAATACTGGAAAACTGTGGGAGAGGTTTGGATAAAATAATCCTTACTCCCCTTCTTTTATACAGAATTGGTAGAGAAGGCGCTTTAAGTTGCCACGCAGGTTTAAAATGCTTCAGGAGCTTTTCCAGCGTCTGAGTTGTGACTTGGGAGCTGCCAAATGACGACTGCTCCCTTTGCTGCCTTTGCCGGTCTTTCCCCACACGCGTGGGTGCTGCTCCAGCCGTTGGGACTTCGCTTGATGCCCCTTCTGAAAGGCCGCTCCATGGCTTCAGCGCTACATGCTTCACAGCAAAAGGGCTTGCCTTTAAACATGACCTAGCGAGAGCTTAAGCAGAGGTACCTCCATCATTAACTGCTGCTTCCAGTCAGTATTCCCCAGTGCGTGCGTCATATTTGGTACGGAATAATTTAATAATATTGTTACAGGAATTAGTGTAGCTCTGACAAAAAGAATAAATAAAAAGGCCTGTATGGTAAGTAAGCTTGGTTACTTCTTTCCAGACAGATTTTTTTCCCTGATGATGAAAACAGAGCCTTGAGAGTCCCGAACCAGTCTGCTGAGGTATCTTTCTCAAATGAGTAAAAATTAGGCCAAGCCTGAACAGCTGCTTCAGTACGTAGGGTGCTGGTATTGCAGTTTAAGTGGAGACTGCTCTAAAAGGCTGAGGTTTTCTTTATCAGCTACGTTACTGACATGCTTAATGATAACCTTGCAGTAAATACATTCACGTAAAAGCGCCCGTTATCCCATCTCTGTTATGTCTGTGAGGGTCTCTATTAACTCCGCAAAAGTAGGACGTCCTTCAGGTTTCTGAAAGGAAAAGCAGAGGATAAATTTATATTAGCAGATTGATCAGTTATAGTACCAGACTTCAGAAGATGGTAGTACGATAGGTCCTTCAGAAGTATCTATGAGCTACCACTTAAAAATTACATTTTATTTTATTCATACAGGAGAAAAGATCAAGCTTATAATTTGAGGGGAAAAAAAAAATCATCTGTTCTTCATGACACCAGCAGTGTGAGCACGGCAACTTTTCCAAGTGTTCCTAGACTTTCTTTATTTCAGTTCTGGACCAGAATTCTTATAGGATTTCTCCCTTGCAACGGATCACTGGAAAGCACTACATCTCAGGAAACGGCGATACTCAGGAATGTTTCCTGGACCTGGTGAAAAAGGGTCTTTGCTGTTGTATCATTTGATGTATTGCAGCTGAGCATGGAACAACCTCCTGGCTGATGGCTGTCAGGGGAAGAGAGAACTTCCCCATCCTCTCTCTCTTCAGGCTGGTATCCCGATGGATGTTTGCAGTAAGTGAACAAGCAAGATGCAGTTTAGGTTTCAGTCTCAAACTTTTTTTAACTCTGGGTCTAAAAATGTCATATAGAGTTAAAAGATGGGCAAGAAAGGAGAGGTGGGATAAAGGGGGCAATAGTAGCAACAGGGTACCCCAGATATTCTCAGTCTATGCCTGCCTATTTACATAAAAGCATCGCTCACAAAGCTCTTCTGAAAGTACTTTCTATTTAAAATTAAAGATTCACTTCCTGAGACACTACAGAAGGAGGGACCTTATGGGATTGCTCAGATGGAGGAGTTGGTGAAATCAATGTTTTGATACCAAGATGGAAAGAAACAGTTGCTGTAGGAATGGAGAAAGACCCTCAAGTACTAAATCAGAGTGGAGAGGGTGGAAGGGGAGCAGCCTATGAACTGTAGTGATGTGCAGATGTACCCTGAAAAAAAGGATTTAAAATCCACGTTTAGTGGGTAGACCCACTTTGTATACAACTATCTTCAGGCTATCATTCAGAGCAGAGCTAGAGAAAGCTACGCGTGATGGAGGTGTGAAAAAAAGTATTATGTTTATTGCAGTAGCGAAGTGAGACAATAGTGGCATACTCAACACCAGAGATGGTGTAGACCTATTTTATTGATGATGTGCTTTATATTTATTGGATGCAAAAGTCAAAGGAAACAGAGGCTTGCAAACTTAGATGTGAGTTGTAAAAAGCACAGTGAGAGATCCTGAGGATGCCACAGCTGTGAAATAAATATTTAGTGCCTCAGTTTTTGAAGATTACCTTTATATCCACATTACAAATTAATAATAACATAAAGTAATATCACACCAACAAAAATAAAAAAAGGGGGCAACAAACCTCGTGCCAGCAGCTGTACATGACTTTGTACACAGTATGTGATGCCAAATGGGGTCGATAAAGTCGGTTACCCTGAGAAATCTCACGGACAACTTCAGAATTTGACTTACTTTCAAAAGGCATTTTGCCTTCTGTGAAAACTTCCCACATCAGTACACCTAGAAGTGAACCAAAACATTTAGAACAAAACAAAAACCCCAAACTCATAAGCTATTTAAAGGCAGTAGAAGCACAAGACCCACTCCTGATTTTTTGTGGATTGCATGAAAAGATGGGCAACCTGAGCTGAACTGACTACCAAAAACATTTTCAACTGGTACAATTTTGCTCTCTTTTAAGTCAGCTAAGGTGGTGGTCCATGAAACAGAGGTGAATATACATTTGGCTAATGGAGAGGTACTAAGAATGCACATTTCTGTCAAAATCTAATATTTAGGCACAGAGCCTTTCTATGAAAAATCGTACTCGTCCAATATAGGCAGGATTTGAAAAATGGGAAGGACTCAAGCTTAAGATAGGTACTATCAGTAAAGAGTTACACTTTCTTAAATCACATCAGTAGTTGCACGTTCACCTAATCAACTCACCAAATGACCAGACATCTGATTTGCTGCTATATTTTTTGAAATGAAAGACTTCAGGAGATGACCATTTGACTGGAAACTTGGCACCTGAAGAGCTGATGTATTCGTCATCAATGACATACCTAAAGAAGAACAGGAAACAGCATATATTTTAACGATAGTTAAAGGGTGAGCAGTTCCAGCAATATTTCCATAGACGGTTTATAATTCTATAAAAATACAGTGTCAATTTAGAAACAAAGAAATGATACCACTTATTTGATATGAAATGCACACAGATACCCACACTGGAAGCTAAGGACTTAAAGAGATTTCTGTTTAAACAAATTATTTGAACTGTCCATGAGAAGTATGTCAGAATAAAACATTTTAATATCATCTGTAAGACTGACAGGATGTTTGTTACTGTCATCTTCTGAGTCTATATTGATAGACAAGATCCCTACACCATGGGCAGGAAAAACAGCAGCAATAAATAATTACTGTCTCTTTTTAAAAAAGAGTCCACCTTTTCAACCACTTGGTGTACCCAAACGCTGCTGGGAGAGGGCTACACTTCCTAACTGCCCAACTTCACAGATGTAATATCTGGCACATTTTTACAGAAGCAACACTGAAAGAAATGCTGATCATATACAAGGCAACAGCTCTCACAGGTGCACTGGAGAAGTAATTTTCTTTGCCCAAGCTTATAGGAGCAGACCTCCCAGTTAAAATGAAATTATGTGCCCGATGCAGGCATTTGTAGGTTAAAATTTTAAATGGCTACTAGACTGACCCCTACATACATACAAGCTCTGTGCACGTTTTCCCAGTATTAATGGTCCTGAGCAGATGACAGATGTGCACTACACATTTGTTCTCACTGAAGGCATCATGCATTGGCACCTCTTAAAACACATTTTAAAGGAGGTCACATTGAGAGAAAATAATTTCTTTGTCTCCCTTTCTTATTTTGGTGCAGGCAGAGAATCACGAGAGGTTATTGGATAAGGAACATAGGAAATAATAGTAGGAATGGAATAATAGGAAATTAACCAGTAGTGACAGTTGTGTGAGCTCTGAATGATTAGGTTGTGTTCCCGTCACCTCTTCATGGTGTCTCCAGTAGAGTGAGTGCCTGTCCTACAGCCACACCACTGGTCTCCGCTTTTTTGGCAGCAGTGAGCCATTCAGGTCCATTACTCTCAGACCAGACCCTGGCAGCCCTTTGGTCTCTACCTGTGTTTTCTGGTGCGTTTGGATGAGTCCAGACCCCTGATACTGACCTTACCCTTTTAGGGAGCAGTGCAACCAGTGGGCACTGCCATCGTATAGGACAGCCTTTTGAAAAAGAAGTATTTAGTTATGAACTGCTGAGGTGCTGGAATCCTTAGGCTAGAAATAGGAGGGAAAACCAAAGGGAAAGGTAAGCTCCACAGCTGTGCTGATCTAATGACTTGCAGCCACGTGGTGACTGTCACCACCATCTCCTGCTCAGAGCCACACACTGCTTTCCAAGCTCGTCTGCCTCCAAAGCGTGCCAGTTCAGTCTACTGACCCAGCAGTAAAACACAGAAGTGGAGAGCTTTGTGCCGGGCTTGCAGGGGGAAAGAAGGAAGGAGTGAGACAACCCCATTGGGTAGCAGTGGGTCGTTCGGTCAACTCAGCTATGAAACATAGCACATCCTCTGGGTAAGTCGGTGAGGGCAGAGCTACATTTCCCTGGCCTGTGCTTGTTGGAGTGCGTTTTGCTCTCTTTCTCCATGTCCAAGCCCAGAAGAGGCCACAAAGATGATCAAAGGTCTGGAGCACCTCTCCTGTGAAGATAGGCTGAGGGAGTTGGGGTTGTTCAGCCTGGAGAAGAGAAGTCTCCAAGGAGACCTTATAGCCCCTTCCAGAACCTGAAGGGGCCTACAGGAGAGATGGGGAGGGGCTTCTTATCAGAGAGTGGAGTGATAGGACAAGGGGTAATGATTTTAAACTGAAAGAGGGTAGATGTAGATTAGACATCAGGAAGAAATTCTTTCCTGTGAGGGTGGTGAGACACTGGAACAGGTTGCCCAGAGAAGCTGTGGATGCCCCATCCCTGGAGGTGTTCAAGGCCAGGCTGGATGGGGCTTTGAGCAGCCTGGTCTGGTGGGAGGTGTCCCTGCGCAGGGCGGGGGGTTGGAACGTGATGATCTTTAAGGTCCCTTCCAACTCTAACCATTTTATGATTCTATCTTTGTCTGGTCTCTCATTAACAGAAAAACCACTTCCCTGCTAGAGCAGCGCACATTTCACTTCCTGCCCGCCCTGCTGGTCCTCTCTGACTCCTTCCCCACCTACTCAGCCACTGCCACCTCTAAAGGTCAGCACCAGCACCCCAGTCTGTCCCTAGGGATTTTCTGTCCTCCTCGCTGCTCAGAAAAGTTGGGAAACGTGTTTCTCCAAGCTTCTGGCAGCCCTGTGCACCCTGGGAATTTCTGTGCCCATAAACACTTCTGAAGTTTACCTGGTACTTTGTCTTACACTCATCAATAGCAAGAGGAGGACACGACATCCAGTTCACGGTACAACAGCGAAAAAACATCACAATTTTCATCAGAATTCAAAAATTGACCTCAGTGGGATTCCCCAAACCAGCGAAGCAAACGATGAGGTTAACTCAAGGTCATGCTGCAGCTGGCTGAGAATAGGTACTCACGAAACCTGCGTCAATGGCCTTGTACCTTGCCATGCCAAAGTCGGATACTTTAACGATGTGCTCAGCGTTGACTAAACAGTTTCTTGCAGCCTGGGGAAAATGAGAGAAACGTATCTGAAACCTGAGCTAAAGCTGTTTATTTTAAGAAAAATACAGCAGCTCATTATTTTTGTTTCAGCTCATACTGTTTATATTCTAAAAGGAGATGAGTGTCTTCCTCAAAAATATAAGTGAATTTCTGGCTCTGAGTGAGTGAACATATTTCACTGCTGTGTAGTTACACGTACATGGCATGTATCAGCTTAAATGCTTGTAGTATGAGTTGCAAGGTTTTTACATATTCCTGCATGGTGAAAGAAATTTTAGGCTGCAGAGTCTAGTTATCCAGGCAGATATTTTCCTGAACACTAGCATTTGGACACTCAGTGTGAACTTTTAAAAATGTCTTGTGACTTTTTCATTACAGAAATCAGGAACTCTTTGGAAATTTTCAAGATTTTACATTTCTTCAGCCAACCAGGGAGGAGAGCAGGAGGATTTCCTCTCTGCATCCGGAACTGGGCATTGAACAAAGAGCAGGGAGTAAGGAAACAAGCTCCTCTCCTGCGGTTCCCTGGGTATGAGGGGTAGGGCAGAAAAACCACCCAGATATCCCAGCATCAAGGTAAGGCAGTAGGGTGCAGAAAATATGTAGACAGAAAAAGATTTTGAGTTTTAAAAAAATTACCCTCATTGTTGCTGATCTTTGGTATTGCTGTGATTTCGGTTGTGTTGTGATTACTGCATGATACTTTTGTACTGGGATGTCCTAACACCTGCCTGCTCCATGCTAATATCCCGATTTTTTCTGACTTCTCTCAATTATCAAGGAGTTTTTCCAGCTGCTCAGAGACAAAAGAGCAGCTGAAAAGTTTTGGTTTAGAGGCTGGAAAACACTATTGGCTTATTAGATCCTGCAGGGCTGAAGTCTTACAGGACACATTAGTGTGCTATGAAATGCAGTGGCATGTTCTATACTGCCAATATTTAGCAAGAACTTCAGAAAGCCTATTGTACTTACTAAATCACGGTGAATAAAGCTATTTCTTTCCAGGTATTCCATCCCTTCGCACACATCCTGGCACATGCTCAGCAGCATGTCTCTGCCAAGTTTCCCTCGCCTCTGCCGAAGGTAGTTGAGCAGGCAGCCGTTTTCCATGAATTCGGTCACAACGTAGAGAGGCTTGTGGTGTGTGCACACTCCATAAAGCTGGACCAGCTTCGGGTGGGAGAGTTTCCTGTTTAAAATCGCATTTTAGACAGGCTAGCATTTGTCCTTAGCAGGTGACTAGACCTTTGGTTCTTATGATGGTTTTGAAAAATACTTTCCATACTTGATAAACAGCATTCAATTCAACTGGCCTCTTGGATGCTGTGAAATGGAAAGATCTAGTTCCGCCTCCCTTTCAGGCAGGGGACATGACCCTGCAAGGGTTCTTCTCCTCTGGCCTGTGCCAAGAGCTGGTCTGGATACTTCCCTAATTTACGAAATTAGCAGAAATGGTAATATAGTTTCTCAAAAGCTTTTGTTAGGTATGAGCTCTGCCAGTGGTCCTAGAGGCACTGAAAGTTGGATGAAAGTATAGTTGTAGGAGCACCTTTATTTCTCAGCACATTTGGTCCCCATTGAGCTCCACAGCTCAAAGCAGTGCATGCTCTAAACAGAGTCTGGTGATGGGTGGCAGCAAGCATCTGTGTCAGTCCAGTTCAGTCCTTTATAACAGCCTTTCTGTCCTGCACACCCACCGTTCCCCTCAAACTGGTTTGTCTGTTTGTTTTAAATGGAATTAGGTTATGTTTATTTCTTGGTCATCTCAATGACTACTGTCGGATATAATAGCTTTTGTACTTACATCATCACTTTGGCCTCCTCGATGAAATCATCTTCAGACATTGCACCTTCATTGATTGTTTTGATGGCAACCTTGATGGTTGCTTTCCATTTGCCCAGCTGAACGACTCCAAACTGTCCGCGTCCAAGTTCTTTCATGAACGTCAGTTCAGATGGGTTTAATTCCCACTCCTCTATAAAAGCAACCCAAAACATTACAACAGTCAGGTCATCTTTCCTGAGCCGTGCTCCAGCAGACATGCTTTGCTATTTGCAAAACGTCACAATTGTTCATCATCTATAGCATGAGTTTTAAACATCTGAAAATTTCCACATGCTCATATATGTTTTTATATGTGAATGTTTATTTTACAGCTTGTAGAACGTGATTAGTGTTTAAATTGCTTAATGTAGGAGTGTCTGAGGCTTGAAGATAACACAAGTGTTTAGCTTTGATTACATATGAGAACTTTTTTAGCATTATCATATGTGATGTTGAACTCTGAACCAGTTCTGGATGGGTGGTATTGCTACAGAAAGAGTTACTGGCTGCTTCTATTGTAATAACCACAATAGTTCTGCCCTTCAGAATATTAAGCCTTGAGATTAATTGAAGCATTCACAGGAAAGAGACACGATTTTGGAGGTTCCTGTCATCAACCAGATGATACGGACTTCCTGATCCATATACACAAAAGTGGCGTTTATTGCTTGTTTTCTAACACCGTATAAGATTTCATTCTTATTTCTAAAACTTGCAGAACTGACAAGGAAAATCTTCCCCATAAATAACATTAATTTCAATTTCCTAAGCATTTCAATAAATCAAATAGCCTTTAAAAAGCTATTAAATGTATATTTGAGTCTTAGATCTGCTTAGAAAAGTCCAGATAGCTCTGAAATGCACCAGTGGTCGTAACAGAAGCACAACTGTCGCTGAACAGAAGGACTCGAGTCATCTGTCTCACTTGGTACTGACACCTAACGAGGAAATTCTGTGATTCTGTGAAATGAGTGTCTGTTTCTGGTGAATATGCAGCTGTTTATGTGTTTCTTGGATATTTCACAGATAAAACTTAATTTTTAGCTGGGTGAATGTGATTGGAACTCTTGCCTAGGCAGATATTTAAATCTCCACCAAAAGAAGATAAAAAATTTACCATAACTAAATCCTGCTGTTGCTGGTGAAGAACATCCAGCTGATCCAATTGGATGCCGAAGACGAGTGATAAGGCCTGTAGAGTACAAAGCAACAATATTCTGTTGACCAATTACTCCATTTTACTTCATAAGTATGCTATAATGTATCTCTTCTCAAACAAAAATATTTGGAATCTCACATACATTTCTTATTTTCTGAAGTTACTTTTTCTTGAAGTTACTTTTTCATACAAGTCCCATTGAGTCAAATATGAACCAAGAGAATACAGAGCAGGTAAATTTATTTAATACGTGTAGGTGAGTTTGGTAGTTTCACTTCCCCCATGGTATATGCACACTACAGATATGACTTTGGCAGAAAGGATCATGGACATATTTGAATTAATCAGCAATAGAAAAAGTTGTGTCTCTTTTTATAAAGAAAGTATTAGAGGAAGAGTGATTTCCAGTCTCCCAAAGTCCTGAGGAGCTTCAAATCCTCAGCGTTAAAACCTCATCTGCTTGCACGCATTACCTGCAGCATTGTGTTGATGATACTCGATGAGTTCCGGAACAGATGAAAAGAGATATTTTTCTGCTACGTAATATTGTCCCAAGTGGTTTTTCTTAATTTGATAATGTCGAATATCTCCATTATGACTTCTGAAATCAAAAAAAGGATTATGATTTTCAATAAAAATAATTTGTACTATAAATCTGATTAAATTTCACTTTGAAAGAAATGACAGACAACTCTGAAAACCTGGGGTACAATTCTCAACCTAAAATGGCGATGTGTGGCTGGGATAGTGTTTCAGGAAAAAAAAAAGAAGACTCCTTGTGTCTCTCCCAACTTTGGGAGATATTGCACAATGTTCTTTATTGCACAAGTATCGTTGCATCCATAAGAAATAACCCTGGTGTTTAGCAGATGTTCCTCCTAATTCAATACTTACTTGAAGCTAAGCTTTTAAAATTAAAATGCTCTTCATTACCTGTGTGCCCCCCAAAAGTTAAAACATATTCATGTATACTGTGAGTTTACATTTTCTGTTCTGCTTCTCAAAAGGCTCCTCATTGGAGCTTTTACTTGATAAGTTTACTTTTCTGTGTTTCTCCAACACTATCTTTCTTGCTTTCTGTACATCTTGCTGCCCATCTACCCCTGCTTTCTGGGACATCCGAAACGAAGAAGTTAGGTTTGCGTTTCAGGCTGGAGGTGGTTGCTGGAGGTTGGTACCCTACCGCAATCGTCAGCCTGTCCCACCACAGGGGTAGTCTCACCTTTCCAAGGAGGGAGAGAGGAAGAGGGTGGTGGTAGCAGCGATGCCTTTGCCTTGCTCCTCTCACCTGTGGCTTCCTCTAAGAGGGAGAGAAGGAAAGCAGACGCCACTGATGCAGGAGGTTGTAGGGGGTCTGGGGGAGGAGGGGTATAAGACAGCTCGGGAAGGGATAGGTCAGCGCTGTAGGTGACTGTGACAGATGTCGGGGAAAAGCAAGTCCTGTGGCAGTCTTCCAGCAAAAGAAGACTGCACAGTGAGCAGGTGAGGTGATTTTTAGGAGAAAAACAGAACCCTGGGGGCAGTAGAGTCCGGGATGAATTTACAGTGCACAAAGCTTGCGGAGAAGGGAAGCAGCTCGGTGTGGCAGCCAAAGGCTGTGGCAGCATGGTGTGGTGGCCATGGCACTTCATGAAGGAAGAGAGGCAAGAAGATGCGAATGCAAAGTCTTATTGCCTGCATTACGTGGGTGGGATGCACAGTTTCACAGCAGATTCTTTGGCCATTTCAATGAGTGCAGTTCATCTGGTCTTGCCAGGGCATTTGCACCCTGACTCCCAGATCCACTGCCCACCATCAACATTTTTGCACATGGGTTAATTAGCTCTTCTTGAACCAGTGGTTCCCTGCTCCTGTGCACCACATGCACAACCCACCCACTTCACCTGTGGAATGTGGGGAAAGCTGGAAAGCTCTTCCATCACCTCTTGATTCAAACCCTACCCATGCAGAGCAACTTACCCTTTGGCTTGCGAATACATGGACAGTGTAAGAAGTCCCTGTTGGCTTGAATCTCTGACAACAAATGCTCCTTCTTTGGCCTGAAAAGAAATCCAAGTGGAGTTATTTTCTGCTTTTGAGCTTGGATAGTTCTCCCTTCAGGTAGGACTTGCAGCTGATTACCAAATTCTGTGGAATACCTATGACTACTTGGGAGAGGGATAAAGCAGTGGACAATGGGAATTAATAACTAGGTAGATAGCAGAGCAAAATTAACCAAGGGAAAATACTAAGTGCCAGGCAATTTCTTGGAGTTAAATAATTTAGGTCAATTATACTCTTCAGTGTGAAGTAGCAAAAATGTTTTGATTTATTAAAAAACCAAGTGGTACATATCACTAGAATAAAATACTGTAAACCAGTTCTATCTGGGATGTTCTTCTGTGGTCTGTCTTGCCCAAGCCCTGTGTTAGTTCTTGAGCAAAGACCTAATGAATTTAACGAAGTTGGGCACGTTGGTAACTGATAAGGAGTAGAACGCAATATGGGTTGTTTGCTCTATACATAAGGAAGATGCAGGGGTTTTGTTAAGCTCAGCCGCCTCGCTAACTTCCTTACTGCACAGATTTCAGTCTTCAGCATTTTCTACAGAAGACAAGCACAGTAAACCACATGTAATTCAATTTATCTAGTATGGAAAATCTACATTGAATTTACTGGGGATACAACTTAAAACTTGGTGAAGTCTGAATAGTCTGCACTGTATGCTCACCCCAGAAAGCCTTTTTATTTAAAGTACTCTCTTTCTCTGACTGCATACCAAGCAGTTTTGGATTTGACTGTGGTAACGGTCTTGATGCCTCTACTGATAGATCTTTCTAGATATCGTTAGCTCTTTGAAAAAACTGAGTTACCTTCTGGTGCAAGAGAAGTTCTGCCTGACTTCTGTTTATGTTTTTGCAGTACCACCTGCAACAAGAAGATAACCTATCCTTTAATTTCAGCCGGTAAAAATTAATTTTTGCTCTGTTTCACAAAAGTAATCCATCTTCACAGTCCAAAAACCTGAATAGAACTAGCATTGTATATAAGCATCTCTTAATTTGGAATGACTTTATGAGACCACTGTAAATATAACAACTCTTTACCCCATTCACTGTGATTAAATATGACCTCAAACAAAAGGAAACCCAAAAAACAGTTACACCAAACTGTGATGCATTTTACAGTCCCTCTTGCTGTGTCAAGCCCCCCTTTTCTAGAATTTTGCAGAATTTCACTCTTCTCTACAGTAAATTAGGTTGCAGTAATCAGAATTAGCTTCTCGTCAATTAATTACATGTTCACAACAGGAAGAGATCAGAATATAGAAACATTATGTAGTGAGCCTACGGAAATAGGAAACATCTGGATTCTGACATTATGATTTATGCAAGTGAATCTTATTTCAATACTTGGTGTTTGTAACTTCATGTTATACTCCCTGACCAAATAGTTACAAATCAAAATGGTTATTTCATTCTAAGAGTAACAAAAAAAAAAAAAAATAGAGCTTTCAATAAAGATCTGTTCACGTCTAACAAAGACTGAAGGATCAAGCACTTAATGTGTCACTCCAAACCATTTTTAGAAAATAAAATGCAATTATCATTTTCAAGGATACTTACTCATATGTTTCTAAATTACTTTTCTTGTTCTCAGTAACATAGTTGCTGGGAATTAGACCTTCATTCCTGAAATGACATATTGAGGGTAGTTTAGATGATTGGATATCAGGAAAAATTTCTTCACCAAAAGGGTCATCAAGCATTGGAACAGGCTGCCCAGGGAAGTAGCTGAATCAGTATCCCTGGGGGTATTTAAAACACACATGTAGACATGGTGCTGAGGGAGGGACATGATTTAGTGGCAGTTTTGGCAGTGTTAGGTTAATGGTTGGACTCAATGATCTTAAAGTTCGTTTCCAACCTAAATGATTCTATGATTCTCTTATAGTATATTGTGTAATATTAGTAGGATTAAGATATGCATCTTCCTTTTGTTGATCTATAAAGGTTATTTATACTATTGGCTATGTCATCAGATACTGAATCCCAACGTGGGAATTGAACAGAAGTCTTGGTCCTTTCATCCCAGGCACAATCTTTCTGACCCACAGCTGTGGATGGCTACTGAAATGAGTAAGTCAGCTGGGATAGGATATTTATAGGGTGCTGAGAGCAGCATGTTAATGAAAATTTTCAAATCAAGTCACAAGAAATTTTTGAAAAATTTGACATTTCTTCTGAATCTGAAGCCATTTTCTTCATTGCTTACCTTGTAACTATATAAAGCGTTTTGGTTTAAGTGAAGAGTGTGTAAAGTGTGTAAAGTGTAAAGTGTGTGCTTGCATGCATACACAGAATAATAATCCAGTGGATTCTAACTAGAAATATGAGTTCAGAAAAAGCATTTAAAAGTATTTAAAGGAGAAATCTGAATGAAAAGGACAGAGTTACATAGCATATAACCATTCCCAGTACGACAGTACAGGTTACACTGAGAAAATGCAAAGGAGAAAGGGGAAATGACATGAAAGAAACATAGATGTGGAAAGGATCCTAACTGAAGTTATCTAGTTTTCTAAAACGTACAGGAGTTTTGGTTCACGGATTTTATTTCAGGCACATGTCTTAATAATCTCTATGGTCTTTATGAAGTGTTTACACATATACACTGCACTGTAAAGAACTTGAAGTATGGAAAGCTGGATTTGCACATGGCTCAGAGCCCAGTGATTCACATGGTCCCCAAATGCCCTTATGTTGCTCAGGAAATTGCTGAGTCTAGGACTTTGAAATATCAACACATTCTAGATTCCCTAGACATTTCTGGGGCACCAAACACTGCCAAAAGTCTGCCTGGTCAATCCATGTGCCTCGTACATAGCTGAACACTTTCAGACTTGTCCCTAAATTGTTGCACGTGTCTCATTCTATCTGCCTGCTTTCACAGGGGTTGTTTTAGGTTTTTTTCTTTCTGTGTGGGGAGACTGAAATAGATGCCCGCTCTCTTACCCATGTTGGTCTCTTGCCTTCCACCAATGGGGATCATACTGTTCGAGGATAATGTATTCTTCTGACTTCTTGAGCGGTAAATCCGAAGGTCCTCTTGCAAAAAAGTCATAGAGTGCAATAACTCTGGGTTTTTTTGTGTAGTCTTCCAAGGCCTCAGGAGGTAGAGGAGGTAATGGCTTATTCTTTAACTGCATTTGCCTCTTACGCTAGTGAAAAAAAAATATCTTTCATAATTAGTCTTTTCTCCATACTAGCTTAATTCCCCTGCTATTAGGAACTAAAAGGAACTCATCATGGTCATTACTTCCCCTTGTAAAGCACTATCACCTCATCACTTGTGAAAAAAACCAAGACTTACATTTGAGTAGTTTGGTGTAGAAGCCAAAATGACAATGGAAAGTACAGTGAACAACAAACAAGCCATCTACCTTGGCTTCTGCATGGTATGAAGGCTGGGACAACTCCTCAGCTGGGGTAAAGCCGGAGCAGCATTGAAATCAGTGGAGTTACAGTGTCTGGAAATTTGGTCATTTATTTGGGGAATTAACATGGAGGGCACTGCAGACTTTCTTAGCAAATTGGTAGGAACAGAATCGTTTATTTTTGCATCAAGTTAGGTTCTAGCTTTGTACTCGGTTATGCTTTGAAAGCTCAGATTATTCAATTTAGATCTAGTAAAAGTGAGGTGGATGTTTCACATGCCAGCTGAGCAAGGCGAGCTTGTATCTGCCCAACAGGGTAGTCCCACCCTTCCCATCTCCATCACCCAAACCCAGAAGTGGGAGAAGGAACCACCTTGTCCATGACAGAGAGCTTGGGAAACCCAACCGTGACCCCGTATTTACATCAGTATGAATCTTCAGATACCTTAACTCTATAATTTTTATGCAATGAAGCACCTTACATGCTCAATAGTTAGTTACTCCTCTGCTCATTGCGGTACTGAGCCACCATATGGCACATCACCTCAATTGTCTCTTTTTCACCTGCCAAAACATTTCTTACCTTGCACTTCCAAGCAGATCCATAGGAAATGTCTGGTTGTGAGGCTGAGTACTGGTTCACCAGGCCAGTACCAGGGTCCAGGTTCATTTTTGTTCTCATTGCTCTGATTTTGAAAAACATGAAGTATTTGTGTGAATACATATCTATAAATATTCACATACAAATATTCATTCATGGGTATATATTAGGGATATGCAGGGTAGAGCTTCTTTAAACTTCTGTGCAATTAGCAGTTCTATTGAAAACACATGGATTTTTAAAAGTCCTTTATATATAGATATGTTTATCATCCTAATTGCTGAAAAGCTTAAGCATTTCACTTACCTTTTTTGCACTGTGCAGCAGCAGCAGCAGCAGAAAACAGACTGGATGGTGTGATCTGTGAATGAGAACATTGCCCATATTTGCAGTGTTCCTGTTTGTTTGTTTCCAAAACTTACAGAATAAAGGACTACCGTATGTGCTTAGACCCATTACTATCTCTGTCTTACTGTGGGATATCTCAAAAATCACTAAGGCTCAATCTGTATCCACCACAGACAGCAGAGCTTTCCTGCTGCCCCGTCTGTTTGCTCCCACTGTCTCCCTTACAATGTCTTATCAATTATGAGGCGATGTCATGAGTTAAATCGGCTCACTAAATCAGAAAGGAAAAGAAAGACCTTGTCAGCCAGAGCAGTACCAATCTGACTGATGGCACCATCCTGTGCAAGCTCTAACTAGTGTAATGAAGGGGATGAGAACACCATCAGGGACAGGAGGTGAAGAACCGTCCCCTTCAGCAATGACATACCTTTTAGATCATTCAAGCCAAATACAAACCCACACATGCATGACAAGCTTTTTCTTATTGTGGGGTTTATTAAAGGAGACAGGCTACATTAAATTCTTCAAATTAATACTGATTTTTCTGTTGCAGCCGTTAATATAATGTATGCCCAGGTTTAAATTGCTAACAAAAGATGTGCCTCACACTTGGTGTCTCAGGTGATAATCCTGAGGAAAAAATACATTGGACACATCATCACAGACATTATATATTTAGAGAGAAATCGATTTAATATATCTTGTATGAGCAGCAGAGAGGATATGGTATTAAGTAGGCCGGAAGGCATTAAGGAGGTCTGAATGAGGGAAATAAATGGTTGACGTCTGCTCTGGTCCATTTCTACTTAGTCTGAGACCTACTTTCCCCAACTTGTGTTGGCACAGCAGTTTCAGCCGAGCTGTGGCAGCTATGGTCCCATCCCCTTCCCTCCCTGCACTGCTGCTCATCTCATCTCTGGCCAAGCGAGACGGGACGCTAACCCTGTGGGGAACCGCTCTCTGCTGGGTCTGCTCCCTGAACCCTCTCACCGTCACTCATCACCGGTGGGTGGGTGGGAGGGCAGCAGCAGCAGTGGGCCGGGCTCAGGCTCTCGGGTAGGATGAATGCTCCCTTTAGGAAGCACGAGAGCCAGGCACGCAGAGCATATTCAGCTGCACTGACAGAAAATAAACTTTGTACCCACTCCAATGAGTCCTGAGTTTTCTCTGCCACAGAGGTCACAGTACAAAAAGAAGCCTCGGAAAGTTATTTGAAATATTTAAATACCCGAGGTCTTGGTATTTTGTCGTTTTATCTTCCACAAGGTATCTCTTTCTCCCAGCAGTGTCTTCCACTCCATTTGTTTTTCTCTGATGGCAGCTTTGGCTTGTAGATCCCAGTGACTTAATCCAGCCTAGAATAAATAGCATGTCCCTTCTGGTGCTCTGTAAGACCTTTGCCAATGCCTGTTACAAATGTTTCAGCCAAGTGTGCTCAGAGTATGCATCCTAGCACTCAAAGTATTAAGCACCCTTGCTACACAATGAGAATGAAATTATTTTCTCTATGAAGGTACCTAATTTAGCAAATCTTGCACTAATAAAAGATGGGAGAACATCAGATGTCAGAAAGATAAGACCAAAACTAGTTCTTAACTGGAAGAGGAAGTGACCTGTCTCGTATGTGTTTTGGTTAGAGTATTTATCTTGAAAGTCGTGGGGCAATTTCCCTTAGACTGTTGCATCCTGTGAAGAACCTATCGTGTAGGAAGCTGACGAGCCTACATTAATCAGAAGACACTATCAACTGTTTGACAAAAGTTTCCACTGACGGCTATGCAAAATGCAGTGATTACAAAAACCCAAGACAGTTGACACCGACACCGACGATTTTCTTTAAAGAAACCAGGCTGAAAAGATAGGGGCAATGCAATTCATTTGCTGCATAATTTTCCAGTGTACATTAACCTGTCCCTCATCGGTTTAAAATTATGGTGGCTGGATTTGCCTGAACATGCTCTCTAGCATTGTTTTGCTACAGGGTTGAAATTATTAATGTTCCGGGTGAGAACAAGCTTGGGATGAAAAATCACTTTTCAAAAGTCGGCTGGGAATTATTTTTGGTTTATTACCATTGCTTTTTTGTTCCCTCAAAAAAACCCCGTAAATTCAAGAGTAAAATAATGTCACGGTGTTAAGGAGTGAGTGTCTCTGAAGCAATAATAATTAGCACCTAGGAAGCATATTGCACGACAGTATGGTCTTGCAGGTACTGTCTTCTGAGGCATTAGAAAAAGGGTGGTTTAAAATTACATGCTACTTACCAAACCTTCCCAAATATCTTAGGAAGGAATAGTGTTTGCCTCCTGACCAAGACCGTGTTAGTTTTCCATTTCTTTTTAGAATCACTTTTGTGTTTCATGAAGGGTCGACACCATGGGTGAAAAAATTCTTGGGTTTCTTTTCCTTCAGCCAGTGCCATGAAGTTTAATTGATGTTTGTAAAGTATTTAGTGATGCGCAAAAAGGAATATAACATTTGAAAGCTTTTCTACTTCTGATTAAACCACCTAGTCTAATTAAATGTACTATTCCTCATTAGACAATTTGCTCTCCTTATAGACCACTTACCAGAAATATTTAGAAGCAGCGCTGCGGAGTTTCAATGTGACGTAAGAATGATCTTCTAAGAAGATTTTAAAGATGTGGCTGTTAGCATGAAAGCAGGGGGTTCAGAAGGATGTTATGGATGTGCAATTCTGCCTTGCTTTTCTTTATGAGCTCAGCTATTTGAATAAATGTATAGCAAAAACTCAGGAATCCTTTTTGCCTTCAGTGAATTTCAGGCTTGCTCTGTTAATGGATGCTTTACATGTCAGACCCTCCCTTTTCTGTGCTAAAAGCAATTAGCAATAAATGAATGTATGTGATGATTTTTAACACATCCCAAGCATATATGATAGCAAGTATTTAGTGTCTTGTCCTGTCCATAGAGCCACAGAAGAGGTGTTGGTTAAAGCTTTAATTAGAGGGCTTCCTGGGACACGTGCCTCATTTGGTGAGCGATTTTTACCAAGGCTAGAACACGTAACCAATTACAGATCACAAAATTTGACCAAGTTCTGCAGGAGAAAAGGGAAGACTCCGATTAGACTGAGGCCATGGGCCATGCTGAACTGAACTGCTGGGTCCTGAGCAGCACAAACTGCACTGTTCCACAGTTTGCTTCTCCTCCTTCTCCTTATTGGAGTATTTTAAGTGTCAAATCACAGCCTATCAGTCCAGCAGATATTTATCATCCTAAAGATGAGCACTTCCATCTCTTTTTGAAAACAAACCTGTCTTTACCCATCTGTTCTCAGCAACCTCATTGCTTCTGAAGTTCTTTTGTCCATGCATGACTCCTAGAGGTCCACACTTGTGGAATTAACTCAATAGAAATTAATAAAAGCATAAATTATAGCAGTGTAAACTGTTAATTTCTGTTCGGAAATTTGTCAGGTCAGGTCTGCTGTGAAACATTATCAAGGAACGCAGACAAAGAAAGGCCTTCAGTTCTGCGGAGCTAAGTCCTGCTTTAGTTAAACTGAACTAAGTCAGGAAGTTTTGACCTGACAGATTGGAATTTCATCATCTCAAGCAAACACCTATGTATTGATCTATGCGTTTTACATCCTCCCTAGTCACTGGTGAGCTTCTCGCACAACACTTATTCTCCCCCTGATTAAAATCATGTTGTTTGTACTGCGTCCAGTTCTGGAGCCCCTATTACAAGAGAGATATGGACGTGCTGGAACGTGTCCAAAGAAGGGCCACGAGGATGATCCAAGGGCTGGAGCACCTCTCCTATGAGGACAGACTGAGAGAGTTGGGGTTGTTCGGTCTGGAGAAAAGAAGGCTCCGAGGAGACCTTATAGTGGCCCACCAGTATCTTAAGGGGGCCTATGAGAAAGCTGGTGAGGGACTTTTTAGGGTGTCAGGTAATGGTAGGACTAGAGGGAATGGATTAAAACTAGAGATGGGTCGATTCAGACTGGACTGGACTGGAAGATGTTCTTCACCATGAGGGTGGTGAGACACTGGAGCAGGTTGCCCAGAGAGGTGGTGGAAGCCCCATCCCTGGAAGTTTTTACGGCCAGGCTGGATGGGGCTCTGAGCAACCTGGTCTAGTGGGAGGGGTCCCTGCCCATGGCAGGGGGTTGGAACTAGATGATCTTTAAGGTCCCTTCCAACCCTAACAATTCTATGATTCTATAATTCTATGATTCATAACTTGCTCCAGAAAGGCCCGAAGCTGCTCTGCGATGCTGTTGTAGAAAGGCTTGGCCAACCCTGCAAACGGTGAAAGCTTTGATACACTGAATGAATAATTTGATTGAACTTGCCCTTCTGCTCACGGCCGGGGAAGATGTTTACAGCCAGGGCTGCCTCCAGGTGCCACAGCAACGCTCGGTGCAGCCCGACAGGAAGCCCGCGTTTCCTGCCTGAAGCTTCTCACGGCCACACACCCCTCCTCTGACTCGGGCTCTTCCTTCCTTTCTCTTCTTTTCTATTCATCAGCCAGCAGGCAAACTAAGAAATAATAATACTAATTTTTAAAACCCTGCATTTTAATGCAAAAAAACCCAACCAAACAAACAAAACATTTGCTATCTTTTAAAATGCAAATAGGAAATTTAAAATAGTTTCTCAGAATTTACTCATTGTTTTAAATATTTCTCCCTGATTTTAAATCATGAAATCATGGCTGTCAACTCTAGAATTTGCTGTCTTCCTTCCACAATTGTGCGGAGAATTTAATTTTTCCATTTTCTGATGAAAGCTTGCAACCTTAGACAGAGTTCAGCTAATTCTACAAATAATTTAACACAGGAACAAAAAAACTGTATCCCATTTCACCGTTCTGGGAATGACTATATGAAGAGGAAGACACTTGTTTTTAAAACAGTGTTGTATTATCTCCCTGGTGACACGTTACCAAACATGAATCCCAACACTAGCACAGAGCCATGACAGCCTATCAGATTCTGATGCCCCAAATCAGACCTTTTTGCATGCACAGTTTTGAAACGAGGAAAGACACCATGGCAAGAGAAGCATGTGGACGAACTGGAAACACTAGGAATCAGGTCCTGAAGCTAGCCTGACAAATACTCAGCCTAAAAATTTGCAGCTGACATTTTGATAACCAACTTAGGGGCCTGAATACCAATCTATCTGTGGACAACGGAGCAGATGGGATACTAGAGGAAGAAGGAAAAGATTGGTCAGCTGTCAGGAACAGCCGTTTGCTTGAGAAGCTGAAAGATAGTCCCAGGAAAACAGAGAAGCCTTAGTGAGACGTCCTTTGAGATGGCCCATCCATTGAGATAGTCCATTGCTGCTGATAAAGTCCCACAACACCCAGCAGTACGCTTTGGGTTGATAATATTGCCTGTAGAGGCGGCCGATTCATACTCCTTTGTGAGTGCAGTCTTCCTCCTATCTTCAGTTAGAACTCACTCTAATTTACAGCCTTGGGGAAGTAGCATCAAAGATGCAACAACTTTGCATCTTTGCAAAGTTAGAGATTAATTTTTATAGTTTTCATCTTGTCATTTTATTATTTCATACGTTTCTTGGCTTGAGTTTCTTTCTGACTCATTGTTTCTCAAAGCACTACTAATTTTGAAAGCGCTTCAGTCGATGTCCAAGACTTCCACTCTCCTAGCATGTTTTGCAGGAAGTTCGTGCTCTTGCAGCATGGCAGCAGGTGAACTGTGTTCAACACTAAAAATTCAGCTTCACCCATCAAACCCAGATCTTTACTGTAATACAGGATACGCCTCCTGATCTGATATGTCTGTCAGTTTTCAACAGTACTAGAAAAATATTATTCTAGTAGAAAGGCACAGTATAGTTTGCCTCTAAAAATACTTTAAAAGACAAGTTCTTACATGTGCAAGCTGAGGCTGTCTTTTTCCTGCGAGTTAATTCTGCTCTGTAGGAAAGACAGCTCCAGTTCTACCAAACATTGTATTCACGTCTATGCTGCGCATGCTTTTAAGGACAGTGTGTGGGAATATCTCCCTGTCTATATGCAAAAGTAGTTGCTTTGCTGAATCCATCTATACAACAGATTCATATCCGTGCAGTAATTTTGAAAGTCAAGACAAGCAGTCTGAAGAGAGAGCACTTGAGCAGTGCAAAGCTGGTTAGTACTTTTATGGCAATATTTAAATAGCTCCTTTGCTAAGTACACTGCTGCTGCATGAAACAAAACTGCAAGATCAAAATATATGTGGCCCAGTTTACTTACAGGTAGAAAGAATCATGTCTGGTTGTCCACTTATATTCAAATGAAAATGCAAAGCTCTCTTCATCAGTTGTGACAGTAAAACAGCCCTAGCTGAGCTCTTCACTCTGATATGAAACACGGTAAACCACAAATACTGCTTGACCCCGCCTACTTACCTTTTTTTAATAAAAAAAAAAAAAAAAAAGACACCCCAAACAGACTAATCTGACATGTTTAAAAGAAAAAATGTTACCTTCTAGTATCAAAGACACATTTTACAGAAAAAAATTATTAAACTGTAATCAGTAGGGCTAAATATTTCTTTTTTAAAAAAGGAAAAAAATACGGCAAACATATACCCCAACATTTGGTTCTGTTCAGATACATTTGTGACCCCCAACACTTGAAAAATTCAGTAATAATGAAAAGGGGCAGAAGATTGCAATTGCTTAAGGATGAGTAAACTCATCCAGGAGAAACGACGGTGCAGTATTTCAACCTGTCTTTGAAGACATCGGGAGAGTCAGCAAGACAGCTGCCCCCAGAAGTGTTCTGATCCTTTCCAAAATTAACCATCTAAGGCTACATTCAACTACAAAAATACTTTCATCTAAAAACTAGGTGCCTCGCAGTTCCTGGCATCCTAAGTAAGTAACAAACCCAAGTGCAGGTATGCAGAAATTATCCTCAGGTACTGGGAAGAGGCAGGCGCAAGGGCTTGGATTCAAAGCACCCACCTCAAGGAGGAAACCACTGCCAAAAGTCAGGAGTTAGGGTGCATTTTATCATATAAATTAATAATAAACACATAATTTATAGAAACAGGCATAAGGTTCATTGGAAACTATTAATCTCCTGCTTTCCCCCTATGCTTCATTTGTGTTTCAAGGGAAACATTACTGCAGTATTCCTCGTAACGTAGTGTCAAAAGTGTTGGCAATGCCATACTTTGCTGGGTCTCCCCTGAGGAACTGGGGTGCAAAGGAGCAGTTAGGGAAGGAAAGATGAACTTGGCTGGCCTTAGATCTTCCGTGTTCCTTTTCCTACTACAGGTAGAAAACCCCAGGTTTTCCCCTTTAGCAATACATGCGGTTGGTATTGATTAGGTAGCGGTTTGGATGCAACACTTTGACAGGTTGGTTTCCATCGTTGCGAGAATCTTCTGAGACTTCATCATTAAGAAAAAGGAAGTAGACATTTAAACTTTTTCTGACAGCCTGTAACTTTTCAATGAAATAGCATGAGAAAAGGAAAGCCTTCCTTCCAAGAAACAAAAGGCTTTCTCCTTTTGATTATAAAGATTTAGACAAAGCAGTGCAGGGATCTAAGCATCTCCAAAACTGATTACAGAAATTACTCAAATGCAGAAATGACGGAATGTATTAAAGGTAACTATAGTTAGCTTGATTGCAAATAAACTTCACCATACTCCTTTCTGCCTACTTGAAAGAAAAAAAAAATTAAAAAAAGAAGTTTCTGTGCAATCTATTTTCTATTACACATGGCACAAGGGCACAAGTAATGAAAGAAAGAGAAAAGATGTAATAGAGTTACTAAGAAAGAGCTACAGCAAAACTGAAGTGCAAATACTCCTCACATCCACCAGCACAAAGTCAGGTTAATTGAGACAGGCTTCAGCAAGGCTGCGGAGACATTAGCCTCCAGCAGAGGGGATAGAGCGTGTCACTTCTAAAGAGTTCAGGCATTTCTGCACTGAACATTTCATCATGGCCAAATTCAGTTAAATATATATTCATACTACTATATAAATTTAGTATCGAGTGTGTATACACACAGATATACATAGGCTATCATAACACCATATTCACATGAACAATGAGTTTTGGCTTGTGATGCACTGACAGTAAATTACTGGCAACGCATTAGTTGGTTCCAAACAATAGTTAACATTCCGTTTATTTACATACACACGTAGCATGACATTTTCTGTTAAGAACAGAAAGGTTACATCACTGTACATACAAATGACAGACAGAAAGAGGAGCCCTCCTTAAACACACTTGAGAGCGTACTTTCTTTCATTTACAACCCCATGGATCGAGCTGTGGATGTAAGTGAAGGTACGACAAACTTGTACTTGAAAATTTCAAGAAGAAAACACACTTTCTATAAATAAATGCATGGAATTTATATATTTACAATACATACAGCATATAAATTATTTTATAATTAATGCAAAACAAGGTACTATGGTACAGTGACAGCCAGTTGTGCTGCATCTGGGACTTATTTTTCACAAGTAACATCAAAACTAACCATGGGAGGTCTCTGGTTGACCAAACAGCACGGAATGGCTTGGGGCATATCACGACTCAGGTCTGAAGCAAAGCTTTTTGAGTGTTACACTAAACTGAAGACTGCTGTTAACAACCTATTATGAGCAAACAAGAGAGACATGTTTTGTGTTCTTGATGTGTCAGAAAACACCCATCAACCAAGAAAAAGAATGTTTCTGGAGAATCTCTGGAAAGATTTCAACGTCAGTAAATAGCATTTTATAGATACTTTCAATTTTTAAGCACGCAAATCACTACTAATACTACTGCCTGTGTAAAGAGAAACTCAGAAACTGTGGACTGTATATACATGAACCCAACCCAGTAAAGGCAAATGAAGCTCTTGGGCTTTGGCCACGTTCTCTCTTCCTCCATAAAGAGCTCAACTTGCCCGCTCTGCAATGCTGACTTCTCAGAGAAAGTACAGAGACTGCTAGTATTGCTGAAGATACTGTCCTCATTTCCTAACATCACATAGAACTTCCCTCCTGTTGAGGCAGATCAGATGTTACAGGCTCCCCATGCCGTTTAGCAGCCTCCAGCTGCTTACAGAATCAAGCCTTTAAAAAGAAATGGTGAAGCCATATCTCTGGAAAGTGCCTTCTGTACTTGTCCTGCTGTTGGCTTTTTTTTCAGAAAGCATCTTCACCCTCGGCAATGTCAATGATTATGTGAAGCAAGTCTTCAAAAGTCGGGCGTCCCTCTGGTTTCTAAAAATAAAAGCAGGCACCACTGATCAGAAAGCAATAAAGGTGTGTTGATTTTGATAAATTATTGGTCTCAATATCATTCTGTGGCAATGACCTCACCGTTTCATTAAACGTGAGACGCAAAAATATTTCCTTGTGCAGGTTTTAGATGTTTAATTCAGTAAGTGTCACCTTTTTTATGTTTTGAAAAAAGCATTAGTAGATGTTGCTGGGCTACGCTCTTCATATAATTAATTATTTTCCACAGTGCTACACTTTTTCATTTTTCTCCCCATTGCCTCTTTCTTTATGCAAGTTGTTCATGCTCCTAAGAATTTTCAGTGTCATTCTCTGAAGCCTCTTCAGCATTATTTTTTGGACTCCGAAATGAGACTGCATCAGATTTATGCAACAGCATCCTTCATCTACTGTATTTATTTTCCATACAGTTCCTTATGTGTCATAACATCCTGTTTGTTTTGTTTAATTATGGCAATAAACTGAGGTAGCGTCTTCACTGGTGTTACTGACACAGTTAATTTCGCATCTTCTGAATGTCTGGGTAACTTGCACTATTCCTCCATTTATCAGCCCAATTAGATTTGTATCATCTGCTGAATTTTGAAGCCTCAGTATTCAAGTTCCTCTACAAGTCATTAATAAAATTATTAAATGAGGACTGAGGTTCCTACAGTTAATCATATTTTATGACAAACAATGACAGTATCTTGCCGTTACTTGTGTCCTGTTTGTGATTCGCAAAAATTCTCTCCCACGTTATGACTGCTTAGATGTTCTTGTTAGTAACCCCTGATGAAATCAATACATTTTTAATCAATTTCATTGATGTTCATATAAACGCTATAAATACATATTAATATTCAAAGAGCAGTAACAAACAACTTCTTATCTTCCAGGTAATTTATTATTCCATCTTAATGACCATTTCCAGCAGGTTACCAGGCACAAACAAAATTTTACGATCTGTAGTTTGCTGGCTCCTGTGAATAGCTTTTTTTGAACTACGGACATATCTGCCATTCTGCAGCTCTCCAGGGCACTGGTCTTTTTAATGTATTTTTTGCTGCAGAAACCAACTGCTTTCTAAGTTTTAGATCTCCACCAGTTGGTTTGATGACTAATAGCTCTCTGTTCCAGCACCTTCTCCTCCAAGACAAGCATCAGACAGTATGTCATCTTTATTACTGGAAAAGAGCAGGTTTTTTTCCCAGCACCCCCTGTGGCAAAGACTAACTAGAAATAAGTCATGTCGCTCTTTCCATTCTTGGTTTCCTCAATTGCTCTCTCAAAATTACAGGCATCTCATTAAATGCACTTATCCTCTTAGAGACTTTCTGCTTTAGTACTACAAAAAATGTTTTATACTGATTTAGTTGATAAAGTATTAAATTTGGGTTTGCTGCCCCTTTGACCCTTTTGAAAACTGTACAGTCAGTATCTTTCTGGGTTCGGAGGATTAACAGTACAGTGTATTGTTATTTTTCTTTATAAACACTGGGATCTGTATTTAGATTCAACTGCAAGTTAATCTCTATTTCCAGTATAATTTATAATCAGGTAATGAATTATTTCTTTTAAAATATTTTTGGCCATTATGGCATGTTTCTGTAATGATTAATAAGCTGAATCACGGAATCACGGAATCTTCAGAGTTGGAAGGGACCTCTAGAGATCATCTAGTCCAACTCCCCTGCTAAAGCAGGATTGCCCAGAGCACATCACTCAGGAATGCATCCAGGCGGGTCTTGAAAATCTCCAGAGAAGGGGACTCCACAACCTCCCTGGGCAGCCTGTTCCAGTGCTCTGTCACCCTCACCGTAAAGTTCTTCCCTGTATTTGACCGGAACTTCCTGTGTTCTAACTTGTGCCCATTGCCCCTCGTCCTGTCACTGGGAACCACTGAAAAGAGCCTGGCTCCATCCTCCTTCAGCCCACCCTTTAGATACTTGTAAACAGTAATCAGGTCTCCCCCTCAAGCAATATAAAAGCAGATTCTCCACCTCTGGGCTGTTCTGACTGATTTTTATATATATTTTTTTTTTTTTTGCTAGCAGTATTTGTACACAGATATAATCATGACCAGCACAGATTTAGTTATTATTTCATTTTGTTACAAAATGCTTTTGCATACTTAATCTGACAGTCCATTGATTTTGTAGAAATCTCCTTGGTGGTTTTATCTTGTCACAGCTCTAGTTCAGCTGCAAACCAGGGGGAGATCTTTGTCTTAGCAATAAACACATGAATAGCTGAGAGAGCTGGATACGGCCAGAATGCTGCAAGGGAGATTAACTGCTCTTGCTAGATTGACCTTTTTCAATTCAAAGGCAAAAAAAAAAAAATAGAAAAGAATATACCTCCTGCCAGCACATCATCATGACTTCATAGACCTGCTTACAGGCTAGTTTGGGCCGATACAAACGATGCCCTTGGCTAACCATCGTTACCACTTCATAGTTGGAGCTTTTTTCAAACGGCATTTTTCCTTCTGTAAATACTTCCCACATTAAAACACCTTAAAAAAAAAAATAAAAGGGGGAAAGAAAATAAACAGCAAGAAAATGAGCAAATAACTTCTTGAAAACACATCTATTTTGTGCCCTGGGCTCAGGATTTCTGATAGATAGTTTGAGATCCATATCCTAGAAAATGTTCACATGTGTCATGACTGGAAACATCTTATTCTAGTAGCATGGGTTTTAATAAATAAATTCTAAAGGTCTCTGTGGAACTTTATGCATCAAACTGTGGCAAATGGGTTCTCTGAGCTTCTTCTTAGATGTCTGAATCCTTCTCAATAACTGGAGCTTAACTGCTATTGATAAAACGTAAAAATAGGGGTTTAGTGTTTTCTTTCAACGATGAATGTCTTACCAAATGACCAGACATCTGACTTGCTGCTGAATCGGCTGTAATTAAAAACTTCTGGGGGGCACCACTTCACAGGAAATTTAGCCCCTGAGGAGCTTGTGTATTGATCATCAAGGACATACCTTAAAATAAAATAAA